>JAQOTM010000061.1:369995-438825 GCA_029168755.2 Tillandsia fasciculata | reverse complement strand
CCACACGACACCCAAGTTTTATAAAGCCATTTCGAAACCCATAAATCCACAGGGTTTAAAACGGTGCCCACACGACACCCAAGTTTTATAAAACTGTTTTCGTGCAATCATATAAATCCACAGGGTTTTGAAAACGGCGGCGCCAACACGACACCCAGGTTTTTTATAAAACTGTTTTCACAATGTTTTTCTCTTTTCTGTTTGTATGTAGTTTGAAAGCGGCCGCGCAAGAAATGTAAAAATATGCACTTATCCAGAAGTTATGAAAGATAGTCCCAACATCCACGTCGATCCCACGGGGGTATCAGAATCCCCAACTAGCTACTACTATGAGTAATAAAATGAACAAAGTAAAGTAACAGTAACTGTGGCCTCTAAGGCCCAGAAGATCGCTCACGCTGCCTCACCAACGCCCTAGGGACTCACCCCTGGACGAACCTGTCACGGAGTGGGTAGTCAGTGACCAAACAATAATAAAGCAATAAGGGCTAAAGTAAGGCAAAACCACTGTAAAATCAGAGCAACCGCACTCCTCAACATGCAACCAATAGTGAAAAACCCTGTACAATCCACCCGGGCACCTGTCCCGGCAACCACACCGAGCACCTATCTCGGTAAGATCGTACCGAGCACCTACCACGGCACGACCTCGAGTACCCTCCTCGGCACCGCTCACACCTCCACCCATGAGGGCCCCCATTACGTCACCCACACGTGGGGTACACGGTCAACGTACCACTTTTCCGGAAAAGCACACCCTCGTGGTGGCCAAACCGCTGGTGTGCGTGTAGCAATCTCGAGCCTCGACCGAGCACCCACCTCGGCGAGCCAGACCGAGCACCTGCCTCGCAATCCCCCAGAAACGTGATGTATCATCGAGCATCGCGACCCTTAGTCGCCATAAATATCATGATAACAAAAACATAAGCATGTACGGGGTTAGCAATATTTTAATATGTCAAACCTTTACTCTTACCAATTACCCTCGTTTCCCGACTCAAGAACTGTCGAGAGAGGAACCTACCTTTCGACGTCCGACTGGTCACACCGATCACCGTCCTCATCGCTAGTCTGCTCCAAACAACCCTACTGTTGTTCGGAGAGGGCGAAACTGCCCGTCCAGTCTCCCACCGCGACGATCATTAATTCGGAGGTCCACGTCACCCCCCCCCACTACCCCATACAAGATAAATATAACAATAATGGGAACATGTACCAAGAGGTTCTAAGGGGTACCCACCTCGAAGCAAGTCGAACGAAACATCTGGAACGCTCCGCGCCCTCGAACAACAATCGACCTAAAAAAGGTCCCAGAAAGTACAGATCAGTAATATTCCAATTTTCTTCGAACAAAAACGTGTTTAATCCGACACCGCCGATGAATCGACCATTTTGCCGATTCACGGGTCGTAAGGCGAAGATCTGTTCAAAGGAAGTCAACGGATTCCGAACGAAAGGTTCGGAGATCAAGTGAACGCCGTCCCCAACAGCCTTCCGTGCTATAATTACCCTTGGACCCCCGGACTTTGCCAAAATCCCATCTTATACATATAAAAATCCTCCATTTACGCCCTAACTTTTAACCCGGGAATCCAATACCAAAATAATTTACCCGAAACTAAATTTTAACGTGTTGGACCCCGTGCTCACAGTTAGGGATCAAGCTATCCCATAAAAACCATGTGGTCCAGGTTAATGTGCAAAAAGGCTCCATAGCTATATTTATTTTTTCCTTTGGATCAATCCCCATTTTAGTGTGAGCATCATGCTCAGGAGCTCTCGGATGTTCAGAGCTCACCAAAGGACTTCTATACAGCACCAATCCAGGTGTAGGATCCACAAACCCGACATAGAGCTCGACATTCATGTATTAACCAACGCAATGCTTCTGGGTAGCAACTACGTGAACATTATTTAGAGGACATCAAAAATGTTCGGGGGCTCCCTAAAGCAGGCTGCCAACCCACTGGTTAAGTTGTTGGGGCAGCGACACTTGCACTTTGTCTTGTTGGAGCACACAATGGCCGAACTCCCTTTTCTCTCGGTCACTCTTCAAACAGAGGTGAGCACCACCTTCTAGGGGCTCCCAGAGATGGAAAGAGCCTCAGCCGCGCAAGCTTGGAGGTCCCTGAGTCCCCCCAACTCGAGGAAGGAAAACAATAACCTTAATTAGCCCATTAATGGCAAAACGCGAACTGCGCTGCATGGGTTGCATGCAAGTGGACCAAGGGCAATCTCAAGATGTCAGAAGACTACCAGGCTTGGCCGCGCTGGAGGGCGACCCGACGGCCGGTAGTCGAAGATCGACGAAATCTAGGCCTCTAATGGCGGATCTTCCACCGCGGGCTTCCGGACCCAAACAAATACATAGGATGGATCCTCTTGGTCCTGTGGAGCTTGCCAGGGTCGGTCCATCAATGCGGGGCAGTGGCGGCGCCGGGCGGTGGAGCTCGGCCGCGGAGGAAGACAACCCGAAGTAGGGCTTGCTCCCCCGCGATCCACAACGTACCAAAACCCACCAAACTTCGGGGACTACTTCTGGGGTCGAGCCGGTTGTGATGAGCGCATTGGTCCAGTCGCCGGAACTTCGGAGCAGCGCGCACCGATCACGGCCAAGAACTAGGGTTCGCGGCGGCCACCCTCGACTCGACGGCAATCCGGGGAGTCCCGGGCTTCGCGGCTTCACCCGGAGCACCCCCTAGACGCCAGAACGCGACTGCCGTGGCCCAAGTTGCAAGAAACCCCACCGAAGCCAAGGACTTGCCTCGCCGGAACCGAGGAAGAAGAAAAAGATGGTGGCCCGGCGGCGCGCGGCGGTTCTGGGCGTCGGGGCTCTTCGAAATAACCCTCTAGTAGCCGGAATACTCTTAGTGGTGTTGGGTTGTATGTAATAATGGATCTAAATAGGGGAAAAACCACCTAGAGGGGGGGTGAATAGGTGTAAACAATAAACACACCAAAATCGTTGCGTAAAAATAACCCAATGCGGAAAATAAATAACACGCAAGATTTTACGTGGAAAACTCCAATCCAGGAGTAAAAAACCACGGGACCGATCACACGGTGAAATCTACTAAGATTAAAACACGTACAAGGTGATATAACGCACACACACGACTCAACCTTTTCCATACGCTCCGAGTAGATCTTCGCCGCTCGCTCCACAACGCACCTCGAATCCACGAAGGCGTCCAACGCCGAATCCACGGCGTGTCACGTCGAATCCACGACGCCAGACCGAATCCACGGTCTCATCCAAGTAGCACGTCTCGAATCCACGAGCGCACCTCGTCTCGAATCCACGAAACGGTAACACCTTGAGTCCACAAGGCCACGCGAATCCACGCGCCGATTTCTGGGAAAATCGTTGTTTTGTTGGTGATGATATTTTGAATACTTAGATCATCATAGATAGACAAGGAAGCACCCTCTAAGTATTCATCGATTTGATTCTTTCGAAAGATATAGATTTTGAAACCCTAGAATCAAACCGATCAATAGAGAAAGAAAACCTAAAATAAAGAGGTGTTTACCTTTTCTTCTCTATGTGGATTCTTACCTTTGATCCCCCTTGGGATAACCCTAAAAGATGATATTAGGGTCTATTTATAGGCTAGAAACTTTTTGGAAAGAGATAAGAATCAAAAACTAACCTTTTCTGGAAATTTTCAGGACGGCGATCCGGATCGGGATTACTGCGATCCGGATCGTCGTAACGAGATTGACGATTCCAGAAATCCAAGGGTTCGGGATCCGGATCGCAAGGCCCGATCCGGATCGTTCATGCAATTCAGCAACTCCATGTTCGGGATCCGGATCGGAATGGCTTGGATCCGGATTGAAATTGCCAATGAACAATCACCCTTCGGGATCCGGATTGCAAGGTCCGATCCGGATCCTGAACATGTCCCATGTCCAGTTTTTGATTCTTTGGCCATAGAAAATATTCCAAAGTGTTTCTAAGCTATAAGAATGTATTCAAAATATCAAAGATTATTTAATTTAACGTACCTGAACATTTGAATCCATTCTTTTGAGATTGAAGTATATGATTTGTCAAGTCTTCATCTTCAATCTTCAACTTCACGAAATACGCCAATACAAAAATCCTTAACAATCTCCCCTTTGGCGGTTTCGTGACAAAACACACAATCCACAAAAGAAAACAAAAAGACGATTTTTGTTGCTATCACCATACAACAAAAATACGCATGAACGATCCAAATAAATGTAAATACAAGAGATTCACTCCTAAAACAAACTCTAGACTTAGACGCAACTAGGAGTGTTCAAATCTTGTACTCTCTGCAAAAGAAACAATTCTTGACAACAAGAAATCATTAATACCTCAAGAATTTAATCGTTAAGCAACCAGAGAGTTATACATTTAATATGACATTAGGTATCAGATATGCATAAAAGTAGACAATCAACATATCACATATCTTTATCAATCATCAGGGTTAGTTCCAACCATAATGTCAAAGAAGTTCAAATGTTCATACCTTTTGCATGACCTGTCACAAAACTTGTTAGAAGTTACAACGCAAAATAGTCAGTAGAATAGTTAGTGTTAAACTTCAAGTTTCAAGTTATCCGGTCATGTTCGTTCTTTTCCTTCTCCCCCTTTTTCCAAACGATCTATTGGCTCGTTCTTTTCTCCTTTCTCTCCCCCTTTTTGTCACAAAAACCAGCCAAAATTATAAGAGAGAAAAAAATAGACAAACGAAAAACCTTTTGTCAGAAAAACAACTAAAGTCAATTTCATCAAAAATCAATCTGAAACGGTATCGTTGTCATCGAAGTTGCTGCATCCGAGTTTTGCAAAAATCTTCTTGACCAACTTCGTCAGTGCATTGTACTCCTTCGTCAAGACCACTTGTGTTGTACTAATCCGTTGCAGGTCAAGAGAAATCTGACCTTGTTTAATTGAAATTCGCTCCTGCTCAGATGATAGTCTTTGTTGTTCCCGAAGAGCTTCAACATTCACATGTCTCTCACCGATACAATCTCAGCAAGTGGCTCCTCATCTTTTTCATCTCCCCCTATGTTGAGCATCTCTTTTTATCATCTCTGTTCTCCATGTTCTCCCCCTGTCTTGAGCATCTATGTTCTCCCCCTTTGAGATTCAATCAGTCTTTTCTGTTCTCCTTAATTTATTGGTCATCCTCGTGCTAACCAACGCGGTGATGAACATGATTGTCCACTCAAGAGCCATTGTTATAGAGTATTTGAAAAAATAGCACCTGTGAGCAAAAACTCAAAGAACATGAAAAATTGTTTAAATTTCAAAATTTTGAAAAATCTTGCCCAAACAATCCTTAACATGTGTAGAGGCTAGGAATCAAGATCATTTTTCAAAAAGAATTTTAAAAATAGATCAATCCCATATTTTTAGAAAATTCAAAAAAAATATGTAAGCATTTCTGCATATCAACTTTATACAAAAATATCATTTCACATAGAAAGAAATAGATTATGATAAATCTATCAAAATATCCCAAATTGTGAAACGAAAATTTAAAAGAATTATAACCTCTAAAGTTGATCAATTTCCAAACATCCTTCACGATCTAATGAGTATAGAGTTTATCTAATTCTCAATTGAGCAAAGAAAATGAAGCACCAAGATCGATAGATGTTTGAAATCCCAAATAAGTCAAATAATATATTTAGTCAATATATTTGGGAAGTGACTCTTTGAGCATCTTTTAGAAATCCCACCTTATACCAACCTTGGAATTTGACATAGTCAAGTATTCCAAAAAGCATTTTATTTGATTAAACAAGATCACCATGCTTGGTTAACATGTGGTAGCTGCACACAGTACTCGGACAACCGAGGTGGTAGCTCTTTCCTCCATGTGGTGGTAGTTTTCACACTCCTATTAAGGATGTAACTCTTTCCACATCTTTTGAGCATGAAAAACATAATAAACTCCCCCTCAATTGGCTATCAATTATGAAAGATATTCAGTATTCAACCAAAAATTGATCCTGTGTTCATACTTATTTCAATCATCAAATAAGATAAAATAAATACCAGAAGATCATTGAGAGAGGTAATGACTTTGATCAATTCGAGATGAAATAATTGAAATAAATGATCATTGCATCAAATGAGTTATAATGATATTCAAATCATAATAAACTTCTCTAAACATGAAAGGATGCAAATAAAGTCAGTATAGCAAATGCTCAATTAATGCTCTATATTACAAAAAGAACACAAAACACAAACAAAAACCTTTCTAAGCAGTGGTTCAAAAAGTTATGTAATTGAAAGCATGCCAATTGCTTTTCGCAAATAAAATATTTTTGATCCAAAGGTTTTATCAAAAAATCAACTAATTGATCTTCAGTTGAAACATAAGAAATTTGTAAAAACTTGATTCAACTAGCTCTCTAGGAAAATTCAATGTGTTTTGTTCTAAAGTGCAACACAGGGTTTTTAGAAAAGTTAATAGCACTTGTGTTGTCACACAAAATAGTTACCGAGGTCGTAGGGATGCGAAAATCACTCAATACACTTTTCTTTGATTTCCTCAATGACTTCGACTTGGGGGGTGTCCTACCATCTGTCTTAACACTTGGAAGATTTTTCTTCGTTTCCCGAGTCGTGTTCTTGATGGTAGTAGTTGCAAGTATTGCTTGATTTGCTTGTTCTGCTCCATACTTGCAATTTGGTCTTATGTGCCCTGCAAAACCACAACAATGACATACCTTGGTAAAAGTTGAACCTGAAGAAGATGAGGTAGGGTTGTCAACGTTGGCTGCAATGATTTTCGTCGGAGAAGGAGCAACCGACTGGGGCACAAAACTTGTCTTGCTCGAACTTGGTTCCTCACAAGTTCGGCCATATCCGAGGCCTAAATGATTAGTTTGACCAAGACCAAGAAGGCGATCCAACTTACTTTGTCCTGAAGAAAATCTATGCAAATCCTTTTAAAGTTGGAAAAGGGTCTCCGTCATCTCAAATTTCCTTGTCGTGCCTCGGAATAGAGCTTTGAGAAGAGATTAGCTTTATCCACCGATTTTTCAAGTTCCTTCTCAAAATGCTCGTTCATCTCTTGAAGGAAAGTATTATTCTCAACCAAGTTATCCCTTTCCACTTCAAGAGCCCTTGAGAGAGAGGTTGCTCTATTAGGTTGTTCCTCGAGTTCCAACAACCTTCTCCTCAAGTTTTTTATTTTGCTTCGCCAATTTCTTTGAGTTCCGTAGAAGTAGTTGGTAGGCGTGAGCAAAGTCTTCACCTTCGGAATCGCTTGGTTCATCATCCGTTGTCGTTTGATCATCCTAGGAAGAAATAGACAACGAACCAGATGCAATCAATGAAATACACACGAAGGGTGAAGTCGTGGATGCGAAGAATGTGATGGCATTTGTATCCTCATCACTAGAAGATGACTTGTCCATAGAAGAAGAGTCATCTCACGTGATGGCTTGCGTAGCCTTCTTCTTTGGTGGATTCTTGCTGGGACATCTTGTTGTAGTGCGGCCAAAGCCTTTGCATTTGAAACACTGGATCTGTCCTTCAGCGTTCTTCTTCTCCATTGAGAAACCTTCTTGCTTTCTTGATTTTGACGTAGAAGCACCTTTGCCTTTCTTGAACTTCGAGAATGATGAAGATTTGCTTGAGTTTCCCCTTCCGAAGTTTCGGCGAAATTTTCTCTTCAAGAAAGCGAGTTGTTTCTCAAAGTCCTCCATAGATAGATCATCGTCAGAGTCCGAGGAGGATGAATCCGCGTCTTCATGTTCTGTTGATTTCAATGCCATACCTGAAGACTTGGAAGAAGAAGAGAGCTTTCCAGCAGAAGAGTTAGTAGGAAAAGTAATTTCATAAGTTTGAAGTGTACCAACTAATTCTTCTACCTTGATCTCGTCCGGGTGTTTTATTGTTTCGAACCCGTTCGTCGATGGAAATCAAGAACGCTCTTATGCGTACTTTCTAGTAGGCATAATTTGTTCCATCGAAGAACGGTGGTCTATTGATGTTGCCACCATCGACCAATGTTTACAACCCTATTCCCGCTCTGATACCAATTGTTGGGTTGTATGTAATAATGGATCTAAATAGGGGAAAAACCACCTAGAGGGGGGGTGAATAGGTGTAAACAATAAACACACCAAAATCGTTGCGTAAAAATAACCCAATGCGGAAAATAAATAACACGCAAGATTTTACGTGGAAAACTCCAATCCAGGAGTAAAAAACCACGGGACCGATCACACGGTGAAATCTACTAAGATTAAAACACGTACAAGGTGATATAACGCACACACACGACTCAACCTTTTCCATACGCTCCGAGTAGATCTTCGCCGCTCGCTCCACAACGCACCTCGAATCCACGAAGGCGTCCAACGCCGAATCCACGGCGTGTCACGTCGAATCCACGACGCCAGACCGAATCCACGGTCTCACCAAGTAGCACGTCTCGAATCCACGAGCGCACCTCGTCTCGAATCCACGAAACGGTAACACCTTGAGTCCACAAGGCCACGCGAATCCACGCGCCGATTTCTTGGGAAAATCGTTGTTTTGTTGGTGATGATATTTTGAATACTTAGATCATCATAGATAGACAAGGAAGCACCCTCTAAGTATTCATCGATTTGATTCTTTCGAAAGATATAGATTTTGAAACCCTAGAATCAAACCGATCAATAGAGAAAGAAAACCTAAAATAAAGAGGTGTTTACCTTTTCTTCTCTATGTGGATTCTTACCTTTGATCCCCCTTGGGATAACCCTAAAAGATGATATTAGGGTCTATTTATAGGCTAGAAACTTTTTGGAAAGAGATAAGAATCAAAAACTAACCTTTTCTGGAATTTTTCAGGACGGCGATCCGGATCGGGATTACTGCGATCCGGATCGTCGTAACGAGATTGACGATTCCAGAAATCCAAGGGTTCGGGATCCGGATCGCAAGGCCCGATCCGGATCGTTCATGAATTTCAGCAACATCCAATGTTCGGGATCCGGATCAGAATAGGCTTGGATCCGGATTGAAATTGCCAATGAACAATCACCCTTCGGGATCCGGATTGCAAGGTCCGATCCGGATCCTGAACATGTCCCATGTCCAGTTTTTGATTCTTTGGCCATAGAAAATATTCCAAAGTGTTTCTAAGCTATAAGAATGTATTCAAAATATCAAAGATTATTTAATTTAACGTACCTGAACATTTGAATCCATTCTTTTGAGATTGAAGTATATGATTTGTCAAGTCTTCATCTTCAATCTTCAACTTCACGAAATACGCCAATACAAAAATCCTTAACAAGTGGGACGTTGGAAGGGTCTCAAGCCCCAGGTTACTTCTCCCAACTCACCCTAAAGCGAGGTTGAAAACTTGCTTTTCCGGCGAGGCGGCGTGGCGGCCGGCTGCGTGCGGTTCGGGAATCACAGAGGAGGAGGAGAGGGAGTCGTGGGTGCGATTACAAGCAATGCGGCTAGGGCTAGGGCAATAGGACCAGGTTTCAAAAATTTAAAACTAATTGGGACAAAACTTCAATAAACCCCCCCCAACTCTCCATCTTTCCAACTAGGTCCCTAACTGTACCACCACCTTGCACCGAAGACCCTCTCCGCCAATTCTCTCTCCATTCGACACATACAATGTAAGGATTTTTCGCAAAATAGTGCGAAACTCTGAGTATTTCACGCTTTTCGAGGCTACCGGGTCGTCAAACTGAAAAATGGACACCACCACGACGTCCGGCTCGACGAAATCTATAAAGTAGTGATTTATTTTGTCGCATTCGATCCCCTAAAATTTTAAAAACCATCAAATACGGTGAAATAAACAGTTCTGCACGCCTTACGATGCTTCTGGCTCGTCAAACGGAAATTTGGTCAACGCCACT
The DNA here is from genome assembly GCA_029168755.2 of Tillandsia fasciculata. Lineage (NCBI taxonomy): Eukaryota > Viridiplantae > Streptophyta > Magnoliopsida > Poales > Bromeliaceae > Tillandsia > Tillandsia fasciculata. The sequence goes on along the minus strand of JAQOTM010000061.1, from coordinate 428,952 downwards.
GCGCTTAGAACGATGACGCCATTCAAATCGACTACCTGGATCGTCAGATTCGGACTCCAGACAGTCGATCGGCCGACGTTGGCTCGCGAGGGAATTAAATCAGGGAGTTACTATTCATTTCCCTAATCACTTAAGTCGCGGGTCCCACTAGTTTCCTTACCCATTTCAAGACGATCCGACCGTCGGATCGACAAACGGTCTATACCATTTTCACTCGATTCGATGAGACGGTCACACTGGAGACCTCAGATTTCCAAGATTAGACTCGGATCGAAAAGGCGGACTTTGTGCTTCGGCGAAATTACCGTTCGCACACCGGTATACCGACCACTAAAGTTAACTTTGTTTCCTCGCACACATTCACACCTGAAAAACACTCTTTATACCAACTCAGATTCCCCGAGTTACTCACACCTTAAAAGAAGTTTCGTCCTCGAAACTTAAACACACCAGGAAACCAGTAAGTGGGGAAAGGGCCCAAGCATGCCCGACTTGCGCTCCCAAAAGGCTTCGCGCCCCCTCGTGGTCCTCGCATTTCCCTCTGGCACTAGGAGAGATTGCAGTCTCCCTAACGGGCGCTGATGTTTGGCCTTTATTCGACGACCAACCCGATGGCGAGTCACGAGTTGTGCTATATCCCTTGTCAAATTAAGCCACCAAGAGTCCGCTTAGGGTTTTAACTTTCCCCTGCTACCTCACCACACTTCCAAGTCCGTTCCGTGATGCATCACCATAAACCCCAAAATTCTCACCGGTGCCGATAGTGCATACACTGGTGCCCGTGTTAGCCGACCCTTGCGTTCTTCGAAGCTCTCCTGACTTTTAGCCATCCCAAAAAGCCCACCTCGCGATGCCCAAACTCACACCTTTGGAGTTTGGCCTACACTCTCTGGTCCCTGAGAGTTTGCAAGGTCACTCGTAACGCTCCTCGCCCGTACGCGAGTTGATCCAAGAAGAGTCTGAACATTCCGTTTAACATACCATGAACACCGCTGGGGCGTTCAATATCCACCCCCGAAGCAATGACACGCGAAGCGCCCTACATCTCTGGGCGAAACTCGGTGGTAACCTGAACGGAGAGCCACCAGACTGATCTGCCCTAAGATTTCAGACTACCGACGGCTCAACCCGCTCGGCAACCCTACCGTCCCGTCCCTCATGATCGAAACTAACCTGAGTAAGCCTGCTCCTCGGCTTGGAGTTCCCTGTTATGACGCCACCGGTTCGCAGACCACCTCTAATGGTGCTGATCAGTCAGCAACCAAAGTCTCGCGAGGCGTCGATGTCACGCCCCGGGGTCGAAACTGCGACCCGGGCTCGCCAACAGATCCGCCACCTATGCCAAACCCCGCATAGGCGAAGCGTCCTACCTGCAAGAAAAGTACTACAGCTAACAGATATCAGAGCTAGAAATAAAAATCTGCTGTATAACAAAACCATCCACTGTACAACTGGAAATAATACAACTCATTCCATCTCCCAATAATGATAATGATACAATATCCTCATATACCAAGCTCAAAACTCAACAGGGAGATATCTCCAATAAATACAACAGTGTACAGGCTCTCAATACATATCATATCCTCACTACATCAGTCTCTCAAAAGAGAAAAATAAAATAGCTAATCTACTGAAGATCTCCTCTGAAGGGGTACCGCTACTCTCCAACGACGGGTAGGGATCTAGCACGCGACTCTCTCGCCTCGAACAACAACCGCAGAATCCGCAACACCCGCTAAGACTCTGCAAAACAAAGGAGAGAAAAGAAAGGGAGGGGGAAAACCCCCAACGGGTGTGAGAACTACACCTAAAAAGGGAGTCCTCAGTGGGTACCGCCACCAGGCCCGACGATCTGCCCACTAAGTCCACTAGAGGCATAAGATAACCAAAACAGTAAAGACTGAAATAGGAAAGCTGGAGACTCTCAACAGCTACCATGCCTCTATCTAAATGCTCAAAAGGGGAGAACCAAATAATGGTATGCAACCACTAGCACATGAAGTGCACAATCGACCCAATCGAGCTGACTGCCACATCGGGTCCAGTCAAACCTGCGCCCACCTACAACCACCTCCCGCTGACGGGCAGGAATTACGTAGGGCGTCCAAACGGACTAACTCGCTATCGAGTAGTGGCTCATGCAGGCTATAGTCAAAATCCACGCTCTCTCTCAGAACGGATAACCTCGAGATCACCAAGCCTCTCGCATAATGGTCAACAACTCACAAAGACCTTGGGACCACCGTCACTCCCCAAACGGTTCCCAACAGCACTAGCACTGGTCTAAACACATCTACTAGACTCCACTCGGTCCCCCTGACACGAGTGCAACAAGAAAGTAAATGCCGTAATAACCCAATCTTGTGCCACCAGTAAAACTGGTACTGCCTGCTAGGCCTACTGACTCACAACTCAGCTGTGGGGTGCAGACCGGTTCCTGACCGACACGGTCCCACCCCTAGGGTAACAGACCGGCTCCTGACCGGCACGGTCCTACCCCTAAGCAACAGACCGGCTCCTGACCGGCACGGTCATAAGTATACACACTCCGGAGTGGAACTCGAGGGGAGCGACCCACATGAGTAAAGTATCTCAGTGGTAAGTATAAATCAGCAGGACTGGATCATGACTCTGATCAAAGTGGGAAAGCCCAACCACTAAAGAAAGCCTCGGTCCTCAATCAGATGCAAAAGTAAATATCCGGTCAACCGCCCAAGGTCCGCGGTCACCGCAAAACCCTGCCAACTCCAATCCAGCACCACCTGTCCCTGACACCAATGTCCCGGCTACACTACCCCAAACCCCTGCTCGAACCCGAGCAACACTGACCGCCTGACTAACAAAGAAGGAGAAAGAAAAAGCATGGTTTCTCCTAAGTCAAGTTCCAATATGTAGTGTAGCAATAAAAGGGGCCTAACTATATGTCCATACAAGCATGCATTTGTCCTCAAGAAAGAAATAAGAAAGTAAACCACATGCCTACACCTGATCATAATCCTCGATCATAATAACTCCTCAGAGTGAAAATCTGCACATAGCTACATAACCCTGCCCTATAGCATAAACCAATCATATAAACAGCTATGTGCTAACATGGCATGTTACATAGTCTCATAGGGTAACATTATCCTAGGTAAGCTTACACTAATCATCAACATAGATGTCCAAATCATGCAAGTCCTCAATATATAACATGAATATTATTCTTGCAATCATTTATACAATTATCCTTATCAAGCTTACCTACCTTACATACATAAACCATGTACCCTAAACATGCATGCATCCTAACATACAGAATTAGAGAACCGTCCACCGGTTCTAGAAACAAAGCACCCACCTGGAACGCTTTCCGCAGGCAAAGCCGAAGTCGGGGAAGCGCCGAACCCTCAAACGGAGGAGAGAATCGAAAACCGCGCCGCGCGCGCACTGCCGCGAACCACGAAGGATCCCCCGGAAGCTCAAATAATCCCGTCGAGTTCACACCAAGACCTCCGGTACACAATGCTTAAAGCAGAAGAGAAAAAGACCGCCAAGGAGCTCCACCAACAACACTAGCAGCTTACACTAAACATCAAGCTCATAAAAGCCCACTTCATAAATCTGGATCCATTAAAAGAATCTGCACATCAAGTCCATTACAACATAAATCGCTTGCACTTAAATACTTGTTCCAATGCATACAATAATTAAAGTCCAAAGTCCAATTAGGTACATAAGTCATTCCCAATATACATGCAGATTTTCAGCAACAATGTACTACAAAGAGGACTAAAGGTGGTATACCAATTCTTATCCAATTTCCAAGAGTAAGGTATCAAATTGTTCCTCTTGAAGTCTAGAAAATTACCCCACTTGAAATTCACCATTTCATAAAGAGGAGAAAAAGATATTCCAAAATTACCACATGCTGTCCAACACTGTAATCTGAACCAAGGGCTCCAAATATGATGAAATATACCTGATTCGAAGCAAGATTTAGCCTTCCTCTTCAATATGAAAAATGTAGGTCTCTGAGTCCTGGTGAATTCCCCGCAAGAATTAGCCAAAACCTCCACTTCTTCAGTCCTAGGGAGAAAAACACTGAACATTGCTCAAAATCACATCCAGAATCTCAGCTGTGCACAAAAGTCTCAGAAATGACTCAATTCACCTAATTTAGAGTCCAAATTTGAAGTTCCAGAAAATACGAAAATTGGATCTCTTAAAGTCCTGGAAATTTTCCAACAAAAACCAACTTAAAATTCCATTTGTACATCCCAGGGGAGTAAAAACACTAACCTGTGGTCGAAATCCCAAACTGAAAACAAGTGTCACAAAGATTGCTACAATTACCTGGTTTAGAGCTCCAATTAGGTTCCATCTTCGATACAAAAGTTGTAGATCTTGAAGTTGTGAAGGGAACCCCGCAAGAATCACCCACAAATTCCACTCCTACAGCTCTGGAGACCTTCTGGAAGAAAATGCGACGAAGTGGAACCCAAAACCAGCAATGACCAAGCTCCAACAATGGTGGTTCCCTTGATGAAGAAGAAGAAGATAAAGGTTGCTTCTTGGATTCCTTAGCAGCTAAGAGGGAGATGAAGTCCAAAAGAGAAGCCGCAGCCATTACACTTCTCTTAAATAGGCTTAACAAGCTCCAACATTGGGCTTAAGGTGCACCAAACCACCATTACCAACTCCCCTCTCACAACCAGCTCCCTTGCACCCGATCCGGTGCAAGGCGGGTCGGACCAAATGGTCCGACCGACACCAGGGCTGCATGCGCGGTGACAACGCAGCCCGGCCCACGCGTGGGTGCGGGCGCGCGCGCCACGCGTGCGCGTGCATGCGCGGCGCATGGCTGCGCGGTGCACCGCCCGTGCACCGGCCCCCCGCGTCGCCACCTGCATCGGGTGTACGCCCCCACCGTGCACCGCGCTGCACCTGCCGGTGCATGGCCCGTGAGCCGGCCACCGTGAGCCCGGTCCACCAATCCAGCAACACCAAAAACACCATTTTAAGCCCAAAAATATCCAGAAATAGTGTATTTTGCATAGTTTTTCGCCCTGAGTTCGTTTTTCTCGTCCATTTGGCGAACGGAGGAAATCTGATACACCGAAATAGTACAACCAAAGCTCTCCAAATCATAACTGTACAACCACCGCACCTCTGTACATCCCCACTATGCGATTTTTCGCACTGGATCCGATTTTCGCGTCCTCTTCGCACGACGACAACTCTAACACACCCAAACTGTGCCGACGAGCTACCATTCCACTAATAATCATAAAGTTCACCTATTCCAAATATTTCCAAATCAAGCTGGGCTTCCACATTGATCCAAATCAACCCGAACTCAACTGAAGACACAAGTGAGACATGCTCGAGGCGATTTCTCCGCACCACGCCATCATGCGAAGTCGGTGCGCCACCCAAAATCCTGGTATTCTACAGTCGAGGTACTCCGGTCCCACCACCAAACCCGGACCGACGGGCCCTTAAATGCCCAAATTAACCCGACCATAAAGAGGGAACCCGCACTAATACCCTCGTGGGAGAACAGGATGTGCCAACCGAACCAGCCGGGTTACCACCTATAAGCAATCCTCCTTTGGAACAACGAACCCACCCGTCACCAATACGGCCCACTTCCACCCGTCACCAACACGGGCCACTAGCTCGGAGCACAATCGACTATCCCGGCTTGTCCGCTTCGACTGTCCATCCTACCGAGGCGACGGTCAGAACTAAAGCTAGATTTCAGCTCTCAGACCTACTACAAGGTCTACCCCACAGAAAACGCTGCATGCAGGGCATCCTAGCCGAAAGTGACCACTGCCAGAGCGCCATGTAGTCAACAACCCTCGTTGACCTACACTGCTTCAAGAACAATAGACTCGCAACCCAAAGTCCTCAACACTATGCCTTGGTCCTGGGAAGCTGGCGACAAAACCCAAGAAATACGGTCCTACATCCGTCCTAGCACCGAAGGGGTGCGACACTCTGATTAACCACTGGCGCTCGGTCCCAATCCGTCGCCCTTCCAAGCACCGGGCAACGAACCGAGCTGCAACCACTCAGACCAAACAGTCACACTCCCAACCGAGAGGACTCTGAGCTCTAGGTCTGCTAAGACAATGGCCTCCGGGTACAGTAGACTGTCCATCCGAAGCCTACAGGGTCGGAAGAAGACATGCAGCAAAAACAGCGAGAAGGACCTTGTCAAAAGTTGCCTAGGTTCACTAAGCGCACTCGAGGGGTCACGTGCCAACCCACTAGTAGGACGACCTAACCGACCCTCTTGTGCCGAACCTGAGAACTCAACTCGGAGCTACACCACCACAGCTCCCTTAAAAGGAGCTAACTAGAACCACCCAGCGTCAAAAAGCTAAACACCCACTAAAAAGTCGCCACTTACGCACACTTGTGGGAAACGAGACACGGCCTCTCTAACCAAAGCTGAGCCCAAATGAACGATACTTACTAGCCCCGGTGGTCTCCTTTTTAACCCAAAGGAGCACCCCAAAACCCGACCACGACGATTTCTACAACCATCGCAGTGACCACAGTAAAACAAAAAAGAAAAAAAAACGAACTATGGGTAACAACCGTAGGGGAAGAATCCTCATTCCCACCCATACCTTGTCCAAGAAGCAAAAGAATCGGCCGACTATCTGCTGTAACCTAAAACCAGCAGACCTAGAAGGTACAAATTGGACATGAGGCTACCCAGTTACTCACGACTGACAAAACAGCTGGCACACTAACGACCACTGGCGGATTACCCTACCACCAGTTACCATTACTAACGATGACCAGGACGTCGGCAGAGGAAGGGGTTTGGAAAACAAAGGCCGGCGCATCGATCTGCTGTACTAACCGCCGCACCAAGTGCATGAACACCGTCAGCGGTCCCACCGTGTCCTGTGCCGGTTTCTTAATCCATTGATTCCCCGCAACCATCAAGACCCCGGTGGCAGCTGGCCTCAACCCCAACCTCCAAAACAACCCGACTCCACTAGCACAACACCCGAGCTATACCGAGAAACAAAGCTTAACCATCCCGCACTCTCGCGTCTCTACGCACCTATACCCTGATCATTTCATTAGTTAGTAGCCAGTGGTAATGTACTTCTGTGGATGTTGGACAGCGACTACTGTGGTTAAAGTTGTTTTTCTCTGATACCATCTTAATCTGTCACGCCCCGGGGTTTAAACACGCGGAAGAAAAGCCACCGTTGGCTCTCAAATTTGCCTATATTTTTTTTTTTTTTTGAAACTGCTCTCCCCCGGTGCATGCCCAGACCTGCCACATATACAATTTCACTCTGCAAACGGGCAGAGTCTCCTTTGTATATGCACGGCGTCCTGACTACAATATCCATACATGTCACGCCCCGAGTTCAAAAACCAGTGTATAAATTTTTTTTTTTTTTTTTTTTAATCAGAGTTGCAAATCATCCAGGGCAATGACAGACCGCCACATATATAGAAGAGTCCCAATCCCCTATGGAATTGAGCCTTTTCTATATATGCACGGCTAGCTTGGCAACAAACATCAGAGTACTAACTACGTACTACAAAAATAATAATAATACAAGTAAACTTTACAACTGAAATACAAATTCCTTTTTCTTAAACATTTATTACATAACTTTTCGGCTGTCCAGGGTCAACCTCTATATCGATACCTCGCCAATTCGTCCCGACATCCCAACACCCGCTCGACCTGAAAAACAGTCACCCGAGGGTGTGAGACACACCGGAGTGTATCCCAGTAGGCACGACGAGCCGAGAAATAGCAGATCGTACCTACTGGTATACAATACTAGCGGATAGTAAAGATCACATTAGGTAAGCATTTATGAAGCGAATGAATAACCAACAGGAATTAGTATAATCTTGACAGGAATATAATGAACCAAGCATGCTGAATAATTGTATAGGCAGGTATCAAACAAATGAATATCAGGAATCATGAGATAAGACAAAAGCAGACTAAAAGCAACATATGCATCAAATAGATGATATATCAAATTATCCAATCACAAGCCACCATATTGGTTCCACAAAACCTCAGGCGAATTTGCCCACTTGGCACCAGCGGGTTGACATTTCCCTCCACAAAGGGTCACGAGTTGCCATTGCTAACCACTTTACCGGTAAAGAACATTTCCACGGGGCGCGACCCCGGCAATGTTCGTGAAGTACAACGGTGCGGGCGATCAAATGCAAATGCTCAAACTCACGGTCCACTGACCGGGTAATCGGCAATAAGCCAGGAAATCCCCACTGGGATGCAATCAACTGAATCTCAACTCTCATGCAGGAATAATCAGCAACTAATCAACTAAATCTCAACTCTTATGCAAGATCAAAGGCAAATCTCAACTCAATATAAGATCAACAGCAAATCTCAACTCAATCATGCAGACCAACCAAACATACAAAACTAAACACATATTTTTGAGAAAACTATTTTGAAAACAGGTTTTAGGCCCAAACTTCGAAGAGCAATGCCTTTGTCCTATCAAACAAGAACAGACTCAGGCGACCCTACGACGTTCAGTAAAACATTTAGTTGATTAAAATTATGTGTTCAGCAGTGTAATATTTGATCAACAGGAAAGCAGGCTCAATCATAATGCAAATGCTCAAGCTCTCGGTCCACTGACCGGGTAATCGGCAACACGCCGGGAAATCCCCACTAGGATGCAATATCAGAATCAACTGAGTCTCAACTCATATGCAAGAATAAGCAGCAACTAAATATCATGGATCAGATATAATCAGGAAGTACTGATAATCAGGTATATAACCTAGCAAATGACCAATCAGGCATGGCAATGTCCAGAATAATGATATGAAATACTGGAAGCACTATGTAAAGCAACAGATAACTGATAAAAGTTATAACTCAGGCATGAAGCAGTATAAACTGAATCAAAAGGAAGGCAGGCTCAAAGTAATAGTTAAGCTACCAAAAACAGGGGACAGAGGGCCGAAATGATAAAGCCCGGACCGAAGATAAACCCACCTGTCAAATCGCAGGCGACTAGACTGAATCGACTGTTCGCTCAGAACCAGATGCAAACTGGACAGACCTGAATCAAACATATTGATCAGGGATCAATTTTAACTCTAACTTATTTCAAGTCAACTTAACCCTTTTAATTACTTAACCTCAGTGTTTGACAATCACACTTAGACCAACATAATCTTTTTAGCACTGTTTTCGCTCGTTCTTTCAACTGAAGATTCATTTTAATGAACCGTCACTTCCAGCAGGTGACATTTATCTTGCTGAACACCGTGCTCACCAATTTGCGGCAGCACGGGACCCGAGGAAAACTTTGGGCCATAAAGCACTCCTCTAACATAGCCATTTTGCATTTTTGTTTCTCCGGCTTATCGAAACTTAAATCTGACGCGAGCATCGCTGTCACGCCCCGGGTGTAAACCAGAACCCGGGCCCGTCCACAGATCCGCCGTGCATGCGGTATTTCCCACATACACGAAGCGTCGGTAACCTGCTCAGATAAGAAATAATAATAAAAGAGCATAATAATCAGAGCTGAAATAAAACTACTGTATCTCAGACAGATGCTGGAAGTAAAAGGTACAACAGTAAAATAAATACAGATGTCTCTCCCAGCTCACTACTACAAAATACAAACAGCTGGCAGAAGCCAGTCCCCAAAAAGAAAAACAAGAAAACTGTCTGAGAAGTCCTGGTACCCAAAAATCTCCAGCTACACCCTCGGTGGCTCTCTATCTAGTCCGCGATGCGCTTACCTCGATCAGTTGCTGACGGCCCAGCAACTCCCACAGAGGACTCTGCAAAACAAGGGAAAAGGAAGGAACAAGAAAAACAATGGGGGTCAGTACTACTATAAACAGTAGCCTCCCCTAGTGGGTAAAGCCTCAGCTCAGATATGCCCACCAGGTGCTCAGAGGCAAAAAGGGAAAGAAAGAAAGGGGATGCAGATAAATGAAGCAACTGATAAAGTGCTATCCCTAATATGCCTCTATATGACCAACCAATAAGGATGGAAAAGTGATGCATCAGAATCAAGTAGCCTGTCATAAAGACCCAATCTGACAGCCAGTGAACACTGGCACTGCCTGCTCTGCTGTCGAACTCAAGAAACCAGCATGGTGCCCGGCGCTCACACCGTGGAACTCAGAAACCAGCCTGGTGCCCGGCGCTCACACCGTGGAAAGCCTACTCCGGAGTGGCACTCGAGGGGAGCGACCCACACGAGTAAAATATCACTGTATCAACATCTCTGTAACCACTGTCTCATAATAGCAGGACTGGATCGAGACTCAAGGAAGTGGGAACAACCCTCCACTAAAGTAAGCCCGATCCCCAAACACCCAATCTGATGCAATAAAAACAATCCGGTCAACCACCCAAGATCCGTGGTCGCCGCAACACCCTGACAACTCAACCTGTCCCAAATCCCCAATACCTGCCTACACTGTCCAACATACGCTCGAACCTGAGCGATAAGCCGCTAGTGCCAACAATGAAAGAAGAAAAGAGAAAAGCATGGTTTCTCCTAAGTCAAGTCCCAAAATAGTGTAGCAGTAAAAGATGACAATAATTATGTGACCAATTTAATCATGCATGTTCCAATATTTGTCCAATTTCCAAGTATAACAGTTTAGAAGTGACTTAAGCTAGGGTGATCGTCTCACATGAACAAACATTGGTTTTGCAGTCCTCAATTCTATTTGTCCCAAGTATAAGTTCCAGAATCAATAAGCAAATAATCTAACAATAATTTATTAGAGATCTGATAACCAATAATCAATTCCCTAGAGCATGCAAGTCTACCAATCAACACATTTAGCATTGATCATAGCAAGGTACTCTGATATTCCTAGTGGGCATACAAAGAGAGGAGTACAACAACCACCCACCTGAAGCGCAACTGTCCAAACTCGTACAGTCAGAAAATACCAAAATTCCAAATCCTTGCTCCCACAATTTCAGCACACCCGCAATACTCCTGGTACATCAAGAAATCCACTAATTACACTAGACTCCCAATTATAGCACTAATTACCACATACAAACACGAGTACCAAACTGTCAAATTATCACCTGCAGAAAATGTCCAGAAAATTCCAATAAAAATATCACGGCGATCCTCGCGTCGATAGCTTCGCAACGGTACCTTGCACGCCCAAATCCGAGTTCTGTACACCAAGATAAAAATTCAGCAAGAGGGCACTCTCATACACTAATCAGGATTAAGGGCTGATTACTGTTCACAGAGAAATCCTTAATTTTCACCTCGAAGAAAATTCACAAAAATCCACTAAAAATACGAGCGCGTTCCTTGCGATCCGTAGATGAAAAAGTTGTATAAGCTCGTTTCCGTCAGACGCTCGTGCGCAAAGATATGGCCAAAATACTCCGCTGCTGTCAAGGAATTCCATACAGAAAAAGGGGTCACTGTTTGCCTCGGAAACCGTGCCAAAACCTCGAAACGGGAAAGCGCGACCAAAACGAAAGATGAAGTCCTACCTCTTAGGAGTCCACTGGTGCAAGAATCACAGGAAAATGATGTCGGGGTAGCCCAGGGGAGCAAAAATACGATCGCTGCGCCGAAGAAGAACACTAGGAAGCAACGTCGCGCCGCACCGTAAAATGGGGAACCTCGGGATTCGTGCCTCCAAAACTCTTGAAACTTGGCAGGGAGATCCAGGACTAAAGATGAAAACTTTGCTAGAAATGAGCTTTGGCTGAAGAGCTCGGTTGGGGAAAAACAGAGGAAGAAGGAGGCTCGGATTGTTGCTTAAATAGGCTAAGGAAAACATTTCAGAAAATACCCACAGGTCCCACTTTCGGGCGCATCCGGGATTCGGGCGGCTACAGTAACGGGCCGGCCCAGGATTTCCGGGCGCGCACAGTGCGGCCCGGCCCACGGCACAGCCCAGTCCACTAGGCCGCTTGACCCCGCTGCACCCGGTGCACCTGAGCCAGCCACTGGTGGCGTGCCACGTGTCCCCGACAGGCCGTGCACCGCGCACGGCGCGCCGTGCACCGCGCACGTCGCCGGCTGACCCGGGCGTACGGCCACCTGCCCCGGTCACCGTCTCCGCCAGTTGCGTGGACCGAGCGCACCACACCGAACCAATAACCACCTGCCACGTGTCCACTCGGTTCACCGTGCACCCGGGCCCAAACTCCGTGGACCGCGCCTGCTGCGCCGGCCAACCAGAAGCCGCCACGTGGCCCGCCTCCGGTGCACGACCCCCGCGGTGGACCGCGCCCCTGCCCGCGCCCTCAGCGCCTGCCCGCCGCCCACCGCCGCCTTCCGCCGCTGCCCGCCGCCGCCAAACGCCGCCGGCGATCGCCGGAAACACTGTTCCGGCGTGAACAGTACCCGCAGGCTCCAAATTAACAAGCAAATAGCCCATCTTGACCGTTTTCGCGCGCTGATTCCAAAAACGAGGTCCGTTTTGCCAAATTCTCACTCTAAAAATTGCCGAAAGCCCCCGGAAGAGTATTCTTGGTCCAAATCTCGCGCCGAGCCCAATCTTAATATCCGTTTCACGCGCAAACACCTCTAAACAACCGATGGGGTCCCCAGATCACCCACGTGATCCAATTTAAGTCCAAAGTCCAACACTTGTGTCCAATCGTGCCCCGAACACCTCCAGCACCCCGCGTAGGCCTCCAGTGGCCACCCCAAAGCACCGCAACGGCTCTGCGGAGATCCAGGGCATCACAATCGCATCCAGTGACCCCAAATTAGCCAGGAGCTCACTGTCTCAGCTTTTTAAACAATCCAGAAACAGGACTTTGGCCAATTATTCATTCTAGAGCTTGATTACATTAGAACTCAACCTATACTTGACCAAATCAAATTCTGCATGAACCACATGCTTAAAATACCTCAATAATCATTGTGCTTGCCCTAGTGCAGCACAGAAGTGGCTGGAACAAAAGATTCCACAACCTTGCTTACTAACATAATGCACAATGCTCCAAACCTCTGTCCACACAGATCTGTTTGATCTGAAGTGAGCATCAAGCTCAGGGGGTTATTTGGAGCATCTTTCATATTTAACTCGAAGCTTAATTCTGTAGAAAATCTCTTTGTGGCATTTAAACAAACAGGTGGTGTGCACAATTCACACACAAGCACACAACACCTTCCCAGGCTTAGTTCTCTGCAATTACTGGACCAAAACCTTTAAAACTTGGAGGGAAATGATCCTCCAGGTTGCAGAAGTGTTTCCAGCAACTTGGAGCATCCATGCTGCATAGGTTAGCCGAGATTCCCAAGGTTGAAAGATGATGCCATCGCATTGAAATTCGTGACCAACCAACCATAGCATCTGGGACCAAACCAAAATCACCAACAGGTGCTAAAACCCTCATTGAACCTTCCTGTGCCAGTGGCCGGCAGCAGAACATGGCGGCGGCGCGGCGGAGCCAAAAGCTCGGTTTGGAGCTTTCACCTCTAATGGTGGATTTCACCAGAGACAACATGGAGCCTCCCAACATGGATCGAAAGTCTCTAACCTATCTCAGGAAGCTTCCTGACCATCTCATCCCGGCCGGAGATGGCCGGAGCGCCGGCAGCCGCATTTGGTCCACTCCTCGGGTCATCCATGGCATCTTGATTTTCAAGATGCATGGAAGCCATGCAAGTACATGGATGCACTCCCCTTGGTCCCAGCAAGTGTTCTGGGTAGGTGGCCGGCGGCGGGGAAGCGCGCCAGCGCCGGAGCACAAGGCTCGACCGTGGTGCAATTTTCCCGAAAACTAGGGCATAAATCTGCCATTGATCCGCTCGATCATACTCCACCAAATTTGGTGGGGTAGATCCTCATCCCCTACAGTCCATGCCTACCAACTTTGGCTCATTTTGGTCCATTGGTTGTGGAGTTATGACGAGGCAGAGCTAATGCTAGGTTTCCGGCGAACTTTTTCTCCCGCCGGCCAACCCACATGCATGGGGGCTCGGGCTGTGCATGGAGCATCACAGAGACCTAACAAACCTACTGCTATGGGTCTCGGGCTAAATCAAACCGTGGTTTAGTGACCTTACCTTGGCCGGAGTTGGTGAAGGCAAGGATGAAGCCGGTTACTTCCTCCTCCTTCGCGCAGCCTCAGCAAAACTCCAGGAAAGTCCTCAGGTGCAGGGAAGCTCCACAGGATTTCCAAATCCAAGTTTGATTGAAGTTGGTTCAAGGTTTCTTCCTCCTTTCTCTCTCTCGGGTTATCTTCCCTTGGATGATGTCCTTGGCCAACTCCAATGCCCAGCAATGTATGGGGGAATCAGAGGAGTTTTGTGATGCCTTAACATCTCTCAGACCCCTCGTGCACTGAGCCAAGGAACCCAAAAGCCACTTCACACTTAATGCATTGATTCCTTTCCAAATAACCCTAAACCTAGTTCACACTCAACCTCAATCTCTGGAATCTTCACAGGAGATGCAAAAATGCACCCAAAACCTTGATACATTAAGCTTGAAGTATTCGGTATATAGGTTCTTTAGAAAATAATTGATTTTCGACACTTTTCACGTAATTCGAGAAAATCCGCTCGACGATTTACGAAACCGACTTCGTCACGACGTCCGGCTCGTCGAGACCTGTCAAGTAGCGTATTTGTTCGATTAATTTGGCGCTCGGATAAAATCTCGGGCCAACTAGTTCTTGAAGGTCGCATTCCGACGCACGCACTTCGATGCACTCGGATCGCCAAACGCGAAATCCGTCAGTGCCATTGCGCTCAGAACGTCGAAATTAGCTAGGTTCGACTACTCATACCCCTATGTCAGGGTTTCAGACAGTGAATCAGCCAATAGTGGTCGAAAGGGGATTAAAAATACAAGGTTACTATTCACAACTTAAGTTGTGGGACCCGTTCTTCTTCGCTGTTTTGCGAAAGATCCGACCGTCAGATCGTCGACAAGTGAATATGAAACTTTCATGTTTCGACGAGACGATCTCAATGGTGCTCTCAGATTTTCGAGATCAGGCCCCGATCAAAAGTCGATATTTCTGGGCCACTATTGATCCACTATGTCCCCAAATTTTGCCAAAATTACTAATTTTATAAATTCCAAAGTAAATTTAAAGTCTTTAATTTTCTAGATTACTACAATACAACTATTCCTTTAACCACACTAGTTCAACAGTCGATTGCAAACAACTACCTTTCCATAATTAATAAAGAGGCCGACTATTTTTGAAAGGATAAAACCGCAGGGTTTTGAAAGCGGTGCCCACACGACACCCAAGTTTTATAAAGCCATTTCGAAACTCATAAATCCACAGGGTTTAAAACGGTGCCCACACGACACCCAGGTTTTATAAAACTGTTTTCGCAATCACATAAATCCACAGGGTTTTGAAAACGGCGCCCACACGACACCCAGGTTTTATAAAACTGTTTTCACAATGTTTTTCTCTTTTCTGTTTTATCTGTAGTTTGAAAGCGGCCGCGCAAGAAATGTAAAAATATGCACTTATCCAGAAGGTATGAAAGATAGTCCAACATCCACGTCGACCCCACGGGGGTATCGGAATCCACAACAAGCTACTATGAGTAATAAAATGAACAAAGTAAAGTAAACAGTAACTGTGGCCTCTAAGGGCCAGAAGATTGCTCACGCTGCCTCACCAACGCCCTAGCACTCGCCCCTGGACGAACCTGTCACGGAGTGGGAAGTCAGTGACCAGAACAATAATAAAAGCAATAAGGGCTAAAGTAAGGCAAACCACCGTAAAATCAGAGCAACCGCACTCCTCAACATGAAACCAATAGTGAAAAACCCTGTACAATCCCAACCCGGGCACCTGTCCCGGCAACCACACCGAGCACCTATCTCGATAAGTCGTACCGAGCACCTGCCCCGGCATGACCTCGAGCACCCTCCTCGGCACCGCTCACGCCCTCCACCCATGAGGGCCCCCATTACGTCACCCACACGTGGGGTACACGGGTCAACGTACCACTTTTCCGGAAAAGCACACCCTCGTGGTGGCCAAACCGCTGGTGTGCGTGTAGCAATCTCGAGCCTCGACCGAGCACCCACCTCGGCGAGCCAGACCGAGCACCTGCCTCGGCAATCCCCCAGAACGTGATGTATCATCGAGCATCGCGACCCTTAGTCGCCATAAATATCATGATAACAAAAACATAAGCATGTACAGGGGTTAGCAATATTTTAATATGTCAAACCTTTACTCTTACCAATTACCCTCGTTTCCCGACTCAAGAACTGTCGAGAGAGGAACCCACCTTTCGACGTCCGACTGGTCACACTGATCACCGTCCTCATCGCTAGTCTGCTCCAAACAACCCTACTCTTGTTCGGAGAGGGCGAACTGCCCGTCTAGTCTCCCACCGCGACGATCATTAATTCGGAGGTCCACGTCACCCCCCACTACCCCATACAAGATAAATATAACAATAATGGGAACATGTACCAAGAGGTTCTAAGGGGTACCCACTTCGAAGCAAGTCGAACGAAACATCTAGAACGCTCCGCGCCCTCGAACGACAATCGGACCTAAAAGAAGGTCCCCAGAAAGTACAGATCAGTAATAATGCAATTTTCTTCGAACAAAAACGTGTTTAATCCGACACCGCCGATGAATCGACCATTTTGCCGATTCACGGGTCGTAAGGCAAAGATCTGTTCAAAGGAAGTCAACGGATTCCGAACGAAAGGTTCGGAGATCAAGTGAACGCCGTCCCCAACAGCCTTCCGTGCTACAATTACCCTTGGACCCCCGGACTTTGCCAAAATCCCATCTTATACATATAAAAAATCCACCATTTACGCCCCAAATTTTAACCCGGGAATCCAAATACCAAAATAATTTACCCGAAACTAAATTTTAACGTGCTGGGCCCCGTGCTCACAGTTAGGGATCAAGCTATGCCATAAAAACACCATGTGGTCCAAGGTTAATGTGCAAAAAGGCTCCGTAGCTATATTTATTTTTTCCTTTGGATCAATCCCCATTTTAGTGTGAGCATCATGCTCAGGAGCTCTCGGATGTTCAGAGGCTCACCAAAGGACTTCTATACAGGCACCAATCCAGGTGTAGGATCCACAAACCCGACATAGAGCTCGACATTCGTGTATTAACCAACGCAATGCTTCTGGGTAGCAACTACGTGAACATTATTTAGAGGACATAAAAATGTTAGGGGGCTCACCTAAAGCAGGCTGCCAACCCACTGGTTAAGTTGTTGGGGCAGCGACACTTGCACTTTGTCTTGTTGGAGCACACAATGGCCGAACTCCCTTTTCTCTCGGTCACTCTTCAAACATAGGTGAGCACCACCTTCCAGGGGCTCCCAGAGATGGAAAGAGCCTCAGCCGCGCAAGCTTGGAGGTCCCTGAGTCCCCCCAACTCGAGGAAGGAAAACAATAACCTTAATTAGCCTATTAATGGCAAAACGCGAACTGCGCTGCATGGGTTGCATGCAAGTGGACCAAGGGGAATCTCAAGATGTCAGAAGACTTATCAGGCTTGGCCGGCGCTGGAGGAGCGACGGCGACGGCCGGAGTCGAAGATCGGCGAAATCTAGGCCTCTAATGGCGGATCTTCCACCGCGGGCTTCCGGACCCAAACAAGTACATTGTTGGGTTATGTATTAATTGGATCTAAATAGGGAAAAAAACACCTAGAGGGGGGGTGAATAGGTGTAAACCATAAACACTCAAAAATTGTTGCGCAATAAAACCCAATGCGGAAATGAAAAATAACACGCACGATTTTTACATGGAAAAACTCCAAACCGGAGTAAAAAACCACGGGACCGATAACACGGCGAAATCCACTAGAATTAACACACGTACAAGGTGATATACCGTACTCACAGACGACTCAACCTTTTTCATACGCTCCTTGTAGATCTTCTCCGCTCGCTCCGCAACGCTTTTCGAATCCACGATCTGCGTCCAACGCCGAATCCACGGCGTCCAACGTCGAATCCACGACGTCCGACCGAATCCACGGTCTTCACCCAATAGCACGCTTCGAATCCACGAAAGCGGTTGCACCTTGAATCCACAAGGCCACGCGAGTCCACGGGCCGATTTTGAAAAAATCGTTGTTTTTTGGGTGGTGATGATCCGCCGAATACTTAGATTAGAAATAGATCGGAAATACCATCTAAGTATTCATTAATTTGATTCTACTCAAAATCTGAGTTTGGAAAACCTAGAATCAAATTAATCAATATAGATGAAGAAATATAGAATTAAATCTTTTGATTTCCTTTCTTCTCTATATGTGGATTTTTCAATTTCGGCCGTCTTTTTATTTTATGCGGATGCCCTAGAAATTGAATCATAGAGGCTATTTATAGGTTAGAAACCCTTGGAAGAAGATAAGGATCAAAAACTAACCATTTCTGGAATTTTACAGGACGACGGTCCGGACTGGAATTGGCGGTCCAGACTGTCGTAGCTTAAACAGACAATTTCCAGAAAAGAGGACATTCGGGGTCCGGACTGTAATTCCACGGTCTGGACTGTTCATGCAATTCCTGCAAATTCCACGTTCGGGGTCCGGACTGAAGTTCCAAGGTCCGGACTGGAATTGCGCATGAACCAATCTACGTTCGGGGTCCGGACTGTGATGCCCGATCCGGACTCTGAACATGTAGTATGTCCAGTTTTTGATATTTATGCAATCAAACATTCAACCAAGTGTTTCTACACTATAAGAAGTATTCGGATCACCAAAAATATTTAGTTAAACATACCTGATCCTTTTGAATTCTTCTTTCTTGAGATTGAGGTACATGATCCAAACTTCTTCATCTTCAATCTTCAAGACTTAAACAATTTCACGAAATACGCCAACACAAATTCCGTAACAATCTCCCCCTTTGGCGGTTTCGTGACAAAACAAAAATCCACTCAAGAAAATTCAAAAAGATATTTTTGTTGATATCACCATACAACAAAAATTTACATTGGAGATCCAAAAGAAAATTAAATACATGAGATAAACTCCTAAACAGACTCTAGACTTAGACATCTGTAATCTCTGCAAAAAGAAAACATTCTTGACAAAAGAGATCGTTAGATACCTCAAGAATTTTTAACATTCAAAAACCAAACACAGAGATAGAGTTTATACTCACCATGACATTCACAAATTCAGATATGTAACAAGATCACAATCAAAATTAGACATATCTTCTAAGCATTAAAAACCAAATGTCATATGTATGTTAGTTAACAAACAACTTGTTAGAAATATTACATGCCCAAATAGTTAGTCGAATAGTTAGTTGAGGCATGCATCAATCAAAATATAAAACCAAAAGTTGAAGTTATACTTACCTTCAAAGTTCATAGTTCTCACACAAGCATTGTTCAAAGTAGTCATTGTTCAAGTAGTTCTCTTCTCTCTCCCCCTTTTTGTCACTAAACTAAGCCAAAATTACAAAATGCAAGGAGAGTTAAAAGTTCAAAAAATGTGAAAATCCTGAGAACTAAACAAAAAAAGACTAAAAGCCTGCAAAAGAAAAAGAATGTTAAACAAGAATTAATCATCCGAGTCTGATTCAGCTGAGGCGCTGCATCCCATTTTCGAAAACATTTTCTTCATCAACTTCTTCATCAAAGAGACTGTCTTGGTCAATGTGATTTGGGATGCGGTGATGATTTCAAGTTCCTCTGAAATACGCCTCTGTTCTTTCGTAATTTGTTCTTGTTCAAAAGATAAGCGTTGTTGCTGTTTATAAATTGAGGTGACCGACGCTTCATCATCTGGTGCGGGTGCTTGCCGTGACGGAGATGCAGAGGTGCCGACGCAAGGTTTCTTTCCGGATGAAGGAGCCGTAGTGACATGAGGCAGTTTATGAAGAGACTTAACAACAGTGGATTCATTTATCATGCCTAGGCAATGTTGATATGATGTTGAGCTGATATCAATCTTAAACTTCTTCAAGATCCTCATAATGATCAATGGAAAAGGAAGTCTTTCGGTAGGATGAGGATGCTCAACATATCTAGTCATCCGATTCCAAATAATGTAAGGGATATTCACGTTCAATCCCATTGCCTCAGATGGATGACCTAGAAGATACAAAAACAACATTCGATCCCATCTCACCACCTTTGTCTGCATGTTTGGGAGAATGTTATAACAAGTGATGAAGTTGAGAAACCGGTATTCAAGCCGAAGTTGTTTGGACTTAACGGATTTTTCCGTTGATTCAGTGCCTTCCAAACTTATTCCCTTGATAACTGTTTGCCACAAAGCATTCGTTAAACTTCTTCCAGTTAAGTAGTTCAACCCTGATCTGCTCGATTGCATCCCTAGGACTTCTCCGATTAACTGTGGAGTTATTTTGAGTCTCGTCCCTTGGATATTTGTGTAAAATTGCATAGAACCGTGTTCATTTTCCTGAAGATGTCTCGCATTTGTATAAAAAGTCCTCACGCGATGTAAGCAATATCCAAGCATTTCCGGGAATCTGCAAACTTGAAGAAGACCGGCTTGTTCAATTAAGGTTCCAAATTCCGGTGAGTGATCTCGAAGAGCACCAACATTGACATGTCTTTCGCCGATGCATTCTCGATGTTCAAATGCCCTAAGACGGTCAGTATTAACGAACACCTCTTCCAAACGAGGTGGAGAATCAGGAGCTATTGGTTCGTTAATTTCAACACCTCGCACTCGTCCAAGGCGTCGAGCAAGTCTTTTCTTTTTCACCGAGATGGATGGTGAAGTCATTGGTGCTTTTCCTTTATCCATAGTAGTTTTTCTTTTTGATGAGTCGGGTGTCTTCTGTGTCGACTTAGCAGGCGTCGCTTCCTCATTCACCAATTCGTCCCAATTTACATCATCGTTTTCTGATTCAGTCTCTGAATCTTCAAGAAGAACACATTCTCCTTTTCGAAGAGGTTTCTTCGCTCTCTTCAATTTATTAGTCGCTCTTGTGTGTACCATTGCAACCAGAAGAAATACAACCCAAGTGATTACCATTGCTGCAAGTTCTTTGTGAGAATTAAGGTCCTGTGAGCAACAACTCGATAACATGAAAAAAATTGTTTATTTTCAAAAATTTCCAAAATTGTACCTAAACAATCATTATCATGTAGAGAAACTAAGAATCAAATTAGTTTTGCAAAAAGAATTTTAAAAATAGATCAATCCCATGATTTTCAAAAATTCTCAAAATATGCCCTAAAATCGAAATCTTTCAAATCAAAGCCCAAAATTTCGTTTTTCAAGAGAAAACCTAGCATATAATCAAAACTGATCTACCCAGAGTTCTTATTTCAAAAGAAATTTGATCAAAAATCAATTCCAAACGAAAAAGTTGCATGATTTTCTTCACGTTTTGGAGTAAAAAGGTAAAAATTGTGAAAAACAGAGATTTTGATCAAGAAAACTTACTTAGAATCGAAGAACTTGAGTTTGGAAGCCTCCAAAATGGATGAATTCTAGAGAGAGAAGCTCTGGAGACTTAGGAACAAAAGATTGAAGTAAGAAGAAATCAAAACCCTTTTGTTCTATATAAAACCCTAGCCGCGATCCGGACTGTCGGGTTATGTATAATATGGATCTAAATAGGAGAAAAAACACCTAGAGGGGGGTGAATAGGTGTAAACGTTTAAACACTCAAAAATCGTTGCGCAATAAAACCCAATGCGGAAATAAAAAATAACACGCAAGATTTTTACGTGGAAAACTCCAAACCGGAGTAAAAAACCACGGGACCGATAACACGGTGAAATCCACTAGAATTATAATACGTACAAAGGTGATATACCGTACTCACAGACGACTCAACCTTTTTCCATACGCTCCTAGTTGATCTTCTCCGCTCGCTCCGCAACGCTTCTCGAATCCACGATCTGCGTCCAACGCCGAATCCACGGCGTCCAACGTCGAATCCACGACGTCCGACCGAATCCACGGTCTTCACCCAGTAGCACGCTTCGAATCCACGAACGTACCTCGCTCCGAATCCACGAGAGCGGTAGCACCTTGAATCCACAAGGCCACGCGAGTCCACGCGCCGATTTTGGGAAAATCGTTGTTTTTTGGGTGGTGATGATCCGCCGAATACTTAGATTAGAAATAGATCAGAAATACCATCTAAGTATTCATTAATTTGATTCTACTCAAAATCTGAGTATGAAAACCTAGAATCAAATCAATCAATATAGAAGAAGAAACATAGGATTAAATCTATTGATTTCCTTTCTTCTCTATAGGTGGATTCTTCTTTTTATGGCCGTATTTTGATTTATTCGGCTTACCCTAGAAAATGAATCATAGGGTCTATTTATAGGTTAGAAACTGTTGGAAGAGGATAAGAATCAAAAACTAATCTTTTCTGGAATTTTACAGGACGACGATCCGGATCGGATTTACGGCGATCCGGACTGTCGTAACGAAACAGACAATTTCCAGAAAAACAAAGGTTCGGGATCCGGATTGAAATGCCTGATCCGGACTGTTCATACATTTCAGCAAAAACCAATGTTCGGGATCCGGATCAGAAATGGCTTGGATCCGGATTGGATTTGCGTATGAACCAACACCCTTCGGGATCCGGACTGCCGTGTCTGATCCGGATCCTGAACATGTCCCATGTCCAGTTTTTGATTTTTATGCAATTAAAAATTCATCCAAGTGTTTCTACACTATAAGAAGTATTCGGATCACCAAAAATAATTAGTTAAACATACCTGATCCTTTTGAATTCTTCTTTCTTGAGATTGAGTTATATGATCCAAACTTCTTCATCTTCAATCTTCAAGACTTAATACTTTCACGAAATGCGCCAAAACAAATTCCTTAACAATCTCCCCCTTTGGCGGTTTCGTGACAAAACACAAATCCACTTAAGAAAATTCAAAAAGATATTTTTGTTGCTATCACCATACAATAAAAATTTACAATGGAGATCCAAAATTAAATACATGAGATAAACTCCTAAAACAGACTCTAGACTTAGACATCTGCACTCTCTGCAAAAAGAAATCATTCTTGACAAAAGAGATCGTTAGATACCTCAAGAATATTTAGCATTCAAAACCTAACAGAGATAGAGTTTATACTCACCATGACATTCACGAATTCAGATATGTAATAAGATCACAATCAAACATCGACATATCTTCTAAGCAATAAAATTCAAAATGTCATAACTTTGTTAGTAATCAAACAACTTGTTAGTAATATTACATGCCCAAATAGTTAGTCGAATAGTTAGTCGAGACATGCATGCAATCACAATACAAAACCAAAAGTTGTGATACTTACCTTTCAAGGTTCAAAGTTGTTCAAAGTTTAACGTTCTTCTCACAAACCATTGTTCATCTCTCTCTCTCCCCCTTTTTGTCACAAAAGTAGTCAAAATTACAAAACGTAAGGAGAGTTAAAAGTTCAGAAAATGTGAAAAACCTGAGAACTAAACAAAAATACTAAAAGCCTGCAAAAGAAAAATGAAAGTTAGAGCACAAATCAATCATCTGAGTCTGATTCATCTGAGGCGCTGCATCACATTTTCGACAACATTTTCTTCATCAACTTCTTCATCGAAGAGACTGTCTTGGTCAATGTGATGTGGGATGCGGTGATGATTTCAAGTTCCTCTGAAATACGCCTCTGTTCTTTCGTAATTTATTTTTGTTCAAAAGATAAGCGTTGTTGCTGTTTATAAATTGAGGTGACCGACGCTTCATCATCTGGTGTGGGTGCTTGCCGTGACGGAGATGTAGAGGTGCCGATGCAAGGTTTCTTTCCGGATGAAGGAGCCGTAGTGACATGAGGCAGTTTATGAAGAGACTTAACAACGGTGGATTCATTTATCATGCCTAGGCAATGTTGATATGATGTTGAGCTGATGTCAATCTGAAACTTCTTCAAGATCCTCATAATGATCAATGGAAAAGGAAGTCTTTCGGTAGGATGAGGATGCTCAACATATCTAGACATCCTGTTCCAGATAATGTATGGGATATTCATGTTCAATCCCATTGCTTCAGATGGGTGTCCTAGAAGGTACAAAAATAGCATTCGATCCCATCTCACAACCTTTGTCTGCATGTTTGGGACAATGTTATAACAAGTGATGAAATTGAGAAACCGGTATTCAAGCCGAAGTTGCTTGGACTTAACAGATTTCTCCGTTGATTCAGTGCCTTCCAAACATATTCCTTTTATAACTGTTTGCCACAAAGCATTCGTCAAACTCCTTCCAGTTAAGTAGTTAATCCCTGATCTGCACGCTTGCATCCCTAAGACTTCCCCAATTAACTGCGGAGTTATCTTGAGTCTTGTCCCTGGGATGTTTGTATAGAACTGCATAGAGCCGTGATCATCTTCCTGAAGATGTCTTGCATTTGTGTAAAAAGTTCTCACTCGATGCAAACAATATCCAAGCAATTCAGGGAATCTGCAAACTTGAATAAGATTGGCTTGTTCTATTAAAGTCCCGAATTTCGGTGAGTGATCTCGAAGAGCACCAACATTGACATGTCTTTCGCCAATACATTCCTGATTTTCAAACGCTCTAAAACGGTCAGTATTAACAAATACTTCTTCCAAGCGAGGTGGAGAATCAGGAGACACTGGTTCATTAATTTCAATACCTCGCACTCGTCCAAGCCGTCGAGCAAGTGTTTTTCTTTTTATCGAGATGGATGAAGAGGTCATTGGTGTCACGCCCCGGGTGTAAACCAGAACCCGGGCTCGTCTACAGATCCGCCGTATACACGGAATTTCCCGTGTACACGAAGCGCTGGTAACCTGCTCAAATATAGATGATATAATAAAAGAGCATAAACAGAGCTAAACTAGAGCTAATACATCTCAGATAAAGCAGAAAAGTAAAGTGCATAAAGTAAACTCTCAATAATACAAATATCTCTCCCAGCTCACTGATCAAATACAACCAGCCGGTCGCAGCCGGACCCAAAAGAAATGAAAAGCAGAGTATCTGAGAGTATCAGGGGTACATCTACTAACTGAACTGGTGCCTGGGTAGACCGCTATCTAATCCGCGATCCTCTTACCTCGGTCCGCTGAGGAGGGTCCCGCAACTCCCGCAGACGACTCTGCAAAACAAAGGGAAAGAGAAAGGAGAAAGCAGTGGGGGTGAGAACTACTGTAAACAGCAGCCTCCCCCTAGTGGGTAGACCTCAACTCAAATGTGCCCACTAGGACTACAAGAGGCGGAAAAGATGAACAAAGGTGGTAAGCTGTAAATAAAACTGCTGATGATGAACAGAGCTACCACTACACGCCTCTAATGAGCTAACTGATAGTATAGCTATATGTATGCATCAGAATGTAAATGCCTGCCTGCCTAGACCCAATCGATACACCAGTAAGCACTGGTACTGCCTGCTCTGCCTGCCTGCCTGCCAAATCGGGTATGCTGGCCAACGCATAACACCGATAGGGGATGAGAGTCCCGAGGACTCGAAGCCTGTAAAACGCACACTCCGGAGTGGCACTCGAGGGGAGCGACCCACACGAGTATAATGCCTGGGTAACAAGTACCAAATCAGCAGGACTGGATCATGACTCTGATCAAGGTGGAAAACCCATCCACTAAAAGAAATCCAAATCCTCTATCCCAATCTGATGCAATAACCACTGTCCGGTCAACCGCCAAAGATCCGCGGTTGCCGCAATGCCCTGCCCTCACAGCCTGCCTGTCCCAAAACCCACAACTGTCTGACTACACTATCCCAGCCCCTGCTCGAACCCGAGCGCACTATCCCCCAAATGTAGACAAAAGAAGAGAAAAGCATGGTTTCTCCTAAGTCAATTCCAGCATGATAGTGTAGCAGAAAAAGGTGGCCTAACTAAATGTCCATACACGCATGCAAAGTCCTTTATCATTATTAAACATGATTCAAGTGTTCTAGTTCTCACAGAGTAGAGATATGCCGTTTGAATAAACTTCCATTTTACTAAGTTGCCCCAAAATAGTTTATGTATATGTAAAAGAGGTCCCGTCATGCATATACAACATATCCATTTTAACAAAGCTCTTCCCATGGTTTTAAGCGACATATTAATTACAAGAATTAACCATTAATCAACACTTAGTCCTTTTGAAGTCACAAACTCTAGTTATAAGTCCAATTCCCAAATTAGTATGCCATATTCATTTTACCGGTTCTTTAACAATGTAACATAGTAGCAACTCAAATAGGCCTAGTGGGGACATCACAAGTAGGAGGTTAAACAACGGTACCCACCTCGAGCGCTAAATCCAAGTCCTGACAGCGAAGTCCGCGCTCGATCCTCAACAGTCCCCGCAACACTGCGCCATAAATCCCAAAGAATACACACATAATTACTATCCAAGTTAAATCCCAAAATCTGTCCCCAAAATCAGATTAACAGTTCAGCCATTTTCACCTGCGAAACGTGCCCACAAAATTCCCAGAAAAATACCACTGCGATCTACGCGACGAACCGGTCGAAACGAGTACCTGCACGTTTTCCCACGATTTTTCTATGCTGAGAACGAAAATCGACAAGAGGACCACCTCGAACAATATTTTCACCCAAAAACTGAGCTACAAAGTTCTGTAAAAAGGGGTTCTCACCTTCAGGGAAATTCCACAAAATTCCACAAAAATTCAGAGAGGTTCCTTGTGATGAGTAGATGCAAATCCCCTTTTGAATCGCCTCAATCCGATGTCCGGTTGCGGAGATATCCCCAAAACAATACTGTGCTGTCCAAAATTCCACCCCAGAAAATGAGGTCACAAGATGACCCGAAAAACCCATGAAAACCTCGGAATGGGGGAAAATCAGTAGAAATAAGAAATGTAGCCCTACCTGTTACGAAGACGATGGCGCAAGAATCGCTGAAAAATACTGCCTGGTTAGCTCGGGGGAGCTAAAACACTGTCGCTGCGCCGAAGAAGAATCCAGGAATGCAACGTCGCGCCGCGCCGAAAAATCCAAATCTCGAAGTGCGTGCCACCACAGATCCTCAAACTTCACCAGGAGATGGAGAACTCGAAGGGGAGCAACTTTGCTGAAGGCACCTTGGTGAGAAGAGGCTCGGAAATGGTGGAAAAAGTGAGAAGAATAGGGCTCGGGTTGCTTATATAGGCCAAAAGAAACAAATCCAAAAATACCACCTATATCCCCACTTCCGGGCGCCCGGATTTTTCCGGGCGTGAACAGTGTTGGGCCGGGCCCAACACTGTAGCAGCCCGGAAGATCCCTGGGCCTCCACGTCGCCTACAAAACAGCAAACAGCGGACTCAGCCGCTCACACCGCGACGCGTGGCCTCCTCCAAGCTCGACACGTGTCCCCTGGGCTACAGTACTGCCGCGCCTGCGCGCCTGCACGTGCCAGCTGCCCATCCTGCCCGCACAGTTGACCGGCCAATAGGGAAGCGCCACGTGTCCTGCCTCTGACCGGTGCACCCGGTGCACGAACCTCCCTGAACCGCACCAATAGTGAGCTGCCACGTGTCCACCCCGGTGCACCGTGCACCAATGCCCAACCATCCTGCTCCCTGAACCGAGTGCTGTGAACCAGCCAACCAGATCATGCCACGTGGCACCGCCTCGGTGCACGCCCGTGCCGTGGACCCCGCACCTGCCCGCGCCTCGCTGCGCCTGCCCGCGCCCTCAGCGCCTGCCCGCGGCCGCGCGCCGCCTGCCCGCCGCCCTCCGCCGCCTTCCGCCGCCGCCCGCCGCCGCCGGCGATCGCCGGAATTACTGTTCCGGCGGTGAACAGTAACCGAAGCTCCAAAAAATGCAGTAAATAGTCCATCTGAAGCGTTTTCGCGCGCTGAATCCGAATTTGACGTCCGTTTCGCCAAATTCTCACTCTAAAAATTGCCGAAAGCCCCCGAAAAAGTATTCTTAGTCCGAAATTCGCGCCGAGCCCAAACTTAATATCCGATTTGCGCGAAAGCACTTCTAAACATCCGACGGGGTCCCCCGATCACCCGCGTGATCCATTTTAAGCCCGGAGTCCATCACTGGTGTCCAATCGTGCCCCGAACACTTCCAGCACACCGCGTAGGCCTCCAGTAGCCATCCCAATGCACCGCAACAACTCTGCGGAGATCCAGGTCATCACATCCTCCCCCACTAAAAGAAAGTTTCGTCCTCGAAACTAGAGTCATTCCTCAACACGGAATCTCAACCGACAGGGGGGGTAAATATCCAGTCATCCACCACTCAAGCTCCCAAAACTACCAAATACCTCATCCAGAGACGCGATGCAATCCTTGGGTCTCTAACCAGAACGGAACAAAGGAGAACACTCCAGAGGACCACGCCACCTCAACAAGGTACAGCTGGGCTAACTGCTCGGCCATCAAGTAGTCTGCATCGGTACAAGCATCTGCCCCTCCCAGGGCCTCAGATAACCCAACCACGAGTCCATCGGCACAAACGCTCGATCCAAGTACCTCCGTACTCCCAAGGTATCCGATATAAGTCCCCCAACTGGTCTCAGAACCTCAGATCTCTAAACCAAAACCGTCGGGATGTAGAAGCAATCATCACTCAGCCAGGAGCAGTCGAGAGAACCAGATCGCAAATCCATCTTCGCGAAGATCTACTATCCTTGCAACTGGTAAATCAAATCCTCCAAGCTTGGCAGAAGGGTGCTAGCTCCTGATAACCACTTCAACAAATTCTTAAGGGTCCTCACAAAGCCGAAGCGAACCAACCTCCCACAACTCGAATAGCACCGGCGCCCCCAAAGGTGCCACACTTGGCCTGACACAAATCCAACACATCAAATCCCGGAGTTGGGTCCTCAAACCCTAAACTGGTGTCATGCCAAACAACTCCGATAGGAGAACAGCTAGAAACTCACAACCCAAAAAGGGGTATCACCAAGTCCTGATGCCGCCGCAGGTCCCTCAAACACACCAGCAAACAAGCTACTCACCCGCTACGAGACATCCGCCTCGCTCACAAGGTCAAAACCAAGAAGCGCAGATACTCCCAAGCAACCCAGGTACACCAACACCTCCAGGCCTGGCTCTCACAAGAACCGTCCTCGCGGCATAATCAGCTGCCGCGAAAAGAAAACAACCGAGCCCGCCTAACCGTCCTAAGTACCAAACCAAGCCCCACAACTAGGTCAAGGCCATCAGGCCTACAGGTAAAACCAAGGACTCAACTGCACTGGGCAGGACCCACAACACGTCCCTACGTGCTAAAGATCGGGAATACGACCTCCCGAACACCCGGTAACCGTCCTACCCTTAACCCAATGCAAGGAAGTACATGCACTCCTAACAAATGACTAGGATGCCCAAATGCAATACAATGCACAAACAATGCCGGTAAATACAGTAAAACCATACCTGCCCCCACAAAGTCGGCTGCTGCAAAATCCTCCACCTGAGTGGCGTAGACCGGACCGCCCTGATCCGGCGACTGCTGATCCGCAGGGTAAAAAGGTGGTGACCCGCTCGCTGGAGCATAAGGCCACTGGGTCGACCACTGCTGCTGAGGCATAAGAGGAGCCGATGCAGATGAGGGTGCCGCTGAAGTCGAAAGGGGGCACGTGGCTCGAATGTGGCCTGGCTGTCCGCACTTGTAACAACAACCCCACCTCTGATCGCAGGTGTGCGACAAGTGAGGTCCTCCACAGAATATGCATCTGTCTCTATCACGAAACCGTGGCCGCCCCGTCTGCTGCTGTCTCTGAGTCTGATGCTGAGACTCCTGCTGCTGCTGCGATGGCCACTGGGATCCGCTAGGCTCTCGCTGCTCCACACGCCCACGGCTAGGTGACTGAGGCCGTGGCGGTCTCCATGAACCAGTCTGTCCCTCATCCTCGGGTGCCGGTCGTTTCCTCATGGAACTCAGCACGACCATCCCGCCTCGCCTTGCCACCTCTGCGTCGCCTCCCTCCACCCAAAAGGCATGCTCGACGGCCTCCTGAAGAGTCTGGTGTCGCTGTGCATGCACAAGGATATAAAGCTCGCTGCGGAGGCCTGCCTCGAATAACTCGACCTGATGTGGTCCATCCCGGGCGACATAGGGCACACAATTAAACAGCCGCATGAACTCCTGATGGTAATCCTGAACTGACCGGTCGCCCTGCTGAATGTTTTTCAAATCATCCTCCAGCTTTTTCTTCACGCTGGTCGAAAAATAGGTATCCACAATCATACGCCGAAACTCGGACCAGGGTAACTGTCGAGAAATCTGAAACTCCCGTGGCTCCACCCGACGCCACCAGAGGTCTGCATCTCCATCTAGGCAATGTACCGCCATATGAACTCTGTACCTCGGGTCGATGAAGAAATCCCTGAAAATCTTCTCCATTGCTGCCAACCATGTCCCAACCTCCCACGGCTGCATATCCCGCCCCGAGAACCTGGGCGGTCCGTGCTTACAAAACTTAACCAGTTTATCCGCGAAGTCCTGCTCCTCAGCCGGGGTCAAAGGCTGGGCCACGCCCTGAGCCCCGCTACTCAAAGATGGCGCCGTCGGCACAAGTGGTTCCACAGGTGGTGCCGGGGTCTCTGACACTGTCGGAGGCGGCGCCCCTCTCCGTGCCAGTAGCTGCTCAATCCGCTGCTCCTGCCGGCGGCTGCTCTCCGCCAATTGGGCTACCAAGGCCCTCAGCTCAGCAATCTCAGAAGATCCAGCCTGTCCTCGCTCAACAGGGGGTGTAGGGACACCCCGGGTAGGAATCCGACGTCGGGGAGGCATCTGCCACAAGAACCACAGATCAGTAACGAAACCACACTCGACCCAATCTAGCGAAAGTCAAAGGCATCCTCCTATTTCTGTAACCTTATGTTGTCTGCAGCCAACATAACAGTTCACCAGAATTAGGACATGCCAATCCCTCTTCTCTCACTGGAAGAGTCAAATAAACACATGACCAAATTGCCGACTTTCGCATAATGTCACGTCACTCACGTCCTGCCTTCCTGGGGTCTGCCAAAAGCCTAGGGTTTCCTAAGTCCCAACTGACCTATCCCTAAGCTCTGATACCAACTTAATCTGTCACGCCCCGGGTGTAAACCAGAACCCGGGCTCGTCTACAGATCCGCCGTATACACGGAATTTCTCGTGTACACGAAGCGCTGGTAACCTGCTCAAATATAGATGATATAATAAAAGAGCATAAACAGAGCTAAACTAGAGCTAATACATCTCAGATAAAGCAGAAAAGTAAAGTGCATAAAGTAAACTCTCAATAATACAAATATCTCTCCCAGCTCACTGATCAAATACAACCAGCCGGTCGCAGCCGGACCCAAAAGAAATGAAAAGCAGAGTATCTGAGAGTATCAGGGGTACATCTACTAACTGAACTGGTGCCTGGGTAGACCGCTATCTAATCCGCGATCCTCTTACCTCGGTCCGCTGAGGAGGGTCCCGCAACTCCCGCAGACGACTCTGCAAAATAAAGGGAAAGAGAAAGGAGAAAGCAGTGGGGGTGAGAACTACTGTAAACAGCAGCCTCCCCCTAGTGGGTAGACCTCAACTCAAATATGCCCACTAGGACTACAAGAGGCGGAAAAGATGAACAAAGGTGGTAAGCTGTAAATAAAACTGCTGATGATGAACAGAGCTACCACTACACGCCTCTAATGAGCTAACTGATAGTATAGCTATATGTATGCATCAGAATGTAAATGCCTGCCTGCCTAGACCCAATCGATACACCAGTAAGCACTGGTACTGCCTGCTCTGCCTGCCTGCCTGCCAAATCGGGTATGCTGGCCAACGCATAACACCGATAGGGGATGAGAGTCCCGAGGACTCGAAGCCTGTAAAACGCACACTCCGGAGTGGCACTCGAGGGGAGCGACCCACACGAGTATAATGCCTGGGTAACAAGTACCAAATCAGCAGGACTGGATCATGACTCTGATCAAGGTGGAAAACCCATCCACTAAAAGAAATCCAAATCCTCTGACCGGTGCACCCGGTGCACGAACCTCCCTGAACCGCACCAATAGTGAGCTGCCACATGTCCACCCCGGTGCACCGTGCACCAATGCCCAACCATCCTGCTCCCTGAACCGAGTGCTGTGAACCAGCCAACCAGATCATGCCACGTGGCACCGCCTCGGTGCACGCCCGTGCCGTGGACCCCGCACCTGCCCGCGCCTCGCCGCGCCTGCCCGCGCCCTCAGCGCCTGCCCGCGGCCGCGCGCCGCCTGCCCGCCGCCCTCCGCCGCCTTCCGCCGCCGCCCGCCGCCGCCCGCCGCCGCCGGCGATCGCCGTAATTACTGTTCCGGCGGTGAACAGTAACCGAAGCTCCAAAAAATGCAGTAAATAGTCCATCTGAAGCGTTTTCGCGCGCTGAATCCGAATTTGACGTCCGTTTCGCCAAATTCTCACTCTAAAAATTGCCGAAAGCCCCCGAAAAAGTATTCTTAGTCCGAAATTCGCGCCGAGCCCAAACTTAATATCCGATTTGCACGAAAGCACTTCTAAACATCCGACGGGGTCCCCCGATCACCCGCGTGATCCATTTTAAGCCCGGAGTCCATCACTGGTGTCCAATCGTGCCCCGAACACTTCCAGCACACCGCGTAGGCCTCCAGTAGCCATCCCAATGCACCGCAACAACTCTGCGGAGATCCAGGTCATCACAATTGGTGCTTTTCCTTTATCCATGGCAGTTTTTCCTTTTGATGTGTCGGAGGTCTTCCGCGTTAACTTAGCGGGAGTCGTTTCCTCATTCATTAATTCGTCCCAATTCACTTCATCCTTTTCTGATTCGGTCCCTGAATCTTCAACAAGAAGACATTCTCCCTTTTTAAAAGGTTTCTTTGCCCTCTTCAATTTATTAGTTGCTCTCGTGTGCACCATTGCAACCAAAAGGAAGATTATCCATGCAAACGCCATTGTTGCTATTCAAACTCAAGAATCTGTGAGCAACAACTCAAGAACACGAGAAATTGTTTACTTTCAAAAATTGGAAAAATTGTACCTAAACAATCATTATCGTGTAGAGAGACTAAGAATCAAATTAGTTTTCCAAAAAGAATTTTAAAAATAGATCAATCCCATGATTTTCAAAAATTCCTATTATATGCCCTAAAACCGAATTTTTGGAAATCGAAGCCTAAAAATCCGTTAATCAGGAGAATACCTAGCATATAATCAAAACTAGTCTACCCAGAGTTCTTATTTCAAAAGAAATTTGATCAAAAACCAATCCAAAACGAAAAAGATACAAAATTTTCATCACGTTTTGAGGAAAAAACATGAAAAACTGTGAAAAACCGAGATTTTGATAAAGAAAACTTACTTAGAATCGAAGAACTTGAGTTTAGAAGCCTCCAAAATGGATGAATTCTAGAGAGAGAAGCTCTGGAGACTTAGGAACAAAAGATTGAAGTAAAAAGAAATCAAAACCCTTTTGTTCTATATAAAACCCTAGCCGCGATCCGGATCGGATCGTGAATCCAGTCCGGATCGGCTACCCGCAGGAAATACCTGCGTTCGGGATCCGGATCGGCTTGTCCTGTCCGGATCGGCTCCAACTTTTTCTTCAGAATAATTCAGAAAAATTTCACAAAATCCAGAAAAAGTATGTAAGCACTTTTGTGTATCAACTTTAAATGAAAATCATCATTTCATACAACAAGAAATAGATTATGCAAAATCTATCAATATTATCCAAAAATTGAAACGAAAATTTATAAAAATTAAATCCCTTAAAGTTGAACAACTTCAATCTGTTGGGTTATAAGTAATTGGATCTAAATAGGGGAAAAAACACCTAAAGGGGGGTGAATAGGTGTAAACAATAAACACTCAAAAATCGTTGCGCTATAAAACCCAATGCGGAAAAATAAATGAACACGCAAGATTTTTACGTGGAAAAACTCCAAACCGGAGTAAAAAACCACGGGACCGATAACACGGCGAAATCCACTAGAATTGAAACACGTACAAGGTGATATAACGTACTCACAGACGACTCAACCTCTTACCATACGCTCCTAGTAGATCTTCTCCGCTCGCTCCACGACGCTTCTCGAATCCACGATCCGCGCCCAATGCTGAGTCCACAGCGTCCAACGTCGAGTCCACGACGTCCGACCGAATCCACGGTCTTCACCCAATACTACTCTTCGAATCCACGAACGTAGTTGCACCTTGAATCCACAAGGCCACGCGAGTCCACGCGCCGATTTAGGGTAAATCGTTGTTTGTTTGGGTGGTGATGATCCGCCGAATACTTAGATTAGAAATAGATCGGAAATACCATCTAAGTATTCATTGATTTGATTCTACTCAAAATGTGAGTATGGAAAACCTAGAATCAAATCAATCAATATAGATGAAGAAACATAGAATAAATCTATTGATTTCCTTTCTTCTCTATATGTGGATTTTTCTTTTAAGATGATATTTGATTATGACGGCTCTATGTGGATGCCCTAGAAAAATAACCTTAGGGTCTATTTATAGGTTAGAAACCATTGGAAGAATATACGGATCAAAAACAAACCTTTTCTGGAAATTTTACGGACGGCGATCCGGATCGAGATTAGTGCGATCCGGATCGCAGAACAAAAAAGACGATTCCAGAAATCCATGGGTTCGGGATCCGGATCACAAAGTCCGATCCGGATCGTTCATACAATTCACCAAACTTTCATGTTCGGGATCCGGATCGTGATGGTCTAGGATCCGGATTGAAATTGCCAATGAACAAACACCCTTCGGGATCCGGATTGCCGAGCACGATCCGGATCCTGAACATGTCCCATGTCCAGTTTTTGATGTTTATGCAATAAAACATTCTTCCAGGTGTTTCTACACTATAAGAAGTATTCGGATCACCAAAATCTTTAGTTAAACATACCTGATCCTTTTGAATTCTTCTTTCTTGAGATTGAGGTATATGATCCATAGTTCTTTCATCTTCAATCTTCAAGACTCAATACTTTCACGAAATACGCCAACTCAAATTCCGTAACAATCTCCCCCTTTGGCGGTTTCGTGACAAAACACAAATCCACAAAAGAAAATTCAAAAAGATATTTTTGTTGCTATCACCATACAACAAAAATTTACAATGGAGATCCAAAAATTAAAAACATGAGATAAACTCCTAAAACAGACTCTAGACTTAGACATCTGTAATCTCTGCACAAAGAAAGCATTCTTGACAAACAAATCGTTAGATACCTCAAGAATTGAAACATACAAAACCAAGTACAGAGATAGAGTTTATTCTCATCATGACATTTGAAAATTCAGATATGTAAGAGAATCATAGTTAAAAACCAACATATCTTCTAGGCATTCAAGAACCAAATGTCACAAACTGTTAGTCCAACATCAACTTGTTAGTCATATTACATGCCCAAATAGTTAGTCGAATAGTTAGTATAGAGGCATGCCACAAATCACAAGAGAAAAACCAAAGTTGAGTTGAAGTCATACTTACCTTGATATTCACAAAGTTCACATCATTCATTGTTCAAAGTTCTCTCTAACTCTCTCCCCCTTTTTGTCACAAAACAAAGCCAAAACGTAGCAAAACTACAAATGTAAGGAGAGTTAAAAGTTGTATTAACATGAAAAACCTAAGAACTGAACTAAGAATTAAAACAAAAACTAAAACCTAATAATCGAAACTAAATGTTAAGAACCGAAGAACTGAGAACTGCAAGAGAGTAATGTTCAGAGGGTGCTGCTTAGTCTGAAGAGTCTGAACTGGTACAGCTCAGCTTGCTCAAAATCCCTTTAAGCATTTTCGAAATATTTGAATACTTTTTCTTGATCTTCTTGTGCTGAGAGGAAATTTGCTGAAGTTCTTTCGATATTCTTTCTTGTTCAGCAGAGAGTCTTTGTTGTTCCTGGCGAACTGATTCCAATATATCTGTGTCCGTAGTCCGTGTCTTCGAGTGTGATGGATGCTGTGTAGAAGCAGATGGTGCATCCAGTCCCTGAACCCATGGAGATTCAGTTTGTAGAACCCCAGAAAGTGAGCGTGCTCTGGTAAGGGGCCCACTATGCTGACTCGCACTTCTTTGGACATTTTTCCTTCTTGTATACTGTTTGGTTGTTGAGGCAGATTTCATTAGTCTTTTTCCTTTGGTAAATTTCCTGTTCTCCTCATCAATTTTTCGTTGAACATCTTTGAAGAATTCGTCCCATTCTTCTTCATCATAGTCTGAGCTGTCTCTCTGCGTCTTTCGTCTTGTTTTGAGTTGAATCATCCTGTTCCGTTTTAACAGATGTACTCGTGTGCACCATAGTGACTAACAACAGAATGAACCAAGAGAAGCCATTGAACAGTGCTTTGAGTTTAAAAGGTGTCCTGTGAAAACCAACTCAAGAACACATGAAAAATTGTCAATTTTGAAAAATTTGAAACATTGTACCTAGACAATCATAATCATGTAGAGAAGCTAAGAATCAAATTAGTTTTGCAAAAAGAATTTTAAAAATAGATCAATCCATGATTTTCAAAAATTCCTCTTTTATGCCCTAAAACCAAATTTTTAGAAATCGAAGCCTAAAAACTCGTTAATCAGGTAAAAACCCAGCATAAAAGCAAAACTAATCGACCCAGAGTTCTTATTTCAAAAGAAATTTGATCAAAAACCATTCACAAACGAAAAAGATCCATGATTTCTACTCACGTTTGATGAAAAAATATAAAAACTGTGAAAAACCGAGATTTGATCAACAAAACTTACTTGAATTGAAGAACTTTGAGTTTGGAAGCTCCAAGATGCAAGAAATCTAGAGAGAGAAACTCTAGAAGCTTGAGAACAAAAGATTAGGGTAAAAGAAATCAAATCCTCTTTGTTCTTTATAAACCCTAGCCGTGATCCGGATCGGATCGAGAATGTGATCCGGATCGGCTACCCGCAGGAAGAATCCTGCGTTCGGGATCCGGATCACTTACCCGATCCGGATCGGCTTCAACTTTTTCTCCAGAAAAATTTAGAAAAATTCCATAAAATCCAGAAAAAGTATGTAAGCACTTTACCATATCAACTTTAAACAAAAATCATCGTTTCATACAACAAGAAATAGATTATGCAAAATCTATCAAAAATACTCAAAAATGAAACGAAAATTTACGAAAATTAAAACACTTAAAGTTGAACAACTTCAATTACATCTATCCTGATCTTATGTGTAATGCCTTTATCAAATCATCAATTTTGGTAAAGAAAATGAAATACCAAGATCAATAGATGTTTGAAATCCCAGATAAGTTAGATAATATATCTAGACAATCTGTTGAAGGAGTGGCTCTTTGAGCATCTTTTATCAAAAATCCCACCTTATACCAACCATGAAATACGACTGAGTCAAGTATTTCAATATGCATTTCATCAACATTTTTAAAACAAAAATTTGCTTTGCATTCATGGAGTATCTTTTTCTTTCTTTCATTTTCTCCATGTGGTGGTAGTTTTCACACTCCTCATTGGGATGTAACTCTTTCCACATCTTTTGAGCATTTTACATTTCATTGACTCCCCCTCAATTGGCTATCAATTATTTAATATATAAGGTATTCAACCAAAAATTGATCTCGCATTCATACTCGACTAAGCAATCAAATATGATAATGACTATACCAAGAGATCATTGAGAGAGAAATTGACTTTGATCACTTAAAAGATGGTTTAATTAACGTAAATGATCATTGCAACATTGAAATATTATGATATCAAAAGCATAATAAATTTCTAAATGCATAAAAGGATGCAATTAAAGTCAATTATGATTTATGCTCAATTAATGTCCTATGTACAAAACATAGATAAAGAACAAAACAAAAACAAAAACAAAACCTAACCTAAGCAAAGGTTTCAAAAAGAGATTATTTCAAGGAAAGCATGCCAATTGCTTTACGCAAGTGAATAAAACGTTTTTGATCCAAAGGTTTTGTTAAGATATCAGCTAATTGATCCTCAGTTGAAATATATGACAGTTGAAGAATATTTGATTCAACTAGCTCTCTAAGAAAATGATATCTAAGTTCAATATGTTTTGTTCTAGAGTGCAACACAGGGTTTTTTGAAATGTTAATAGCACTAGTGTTGTCACATAAAATGGTTACCGAAGATGCTGAAATCCGGAAATCGCTCAACACGCTTTTCATCCAAATCAATTGGGTTGAACAACTTCCTGCAGAAATGTACTCCGCTTCGGCAGTCGAGAGTGCTATGCAATTCTGCTTTTTACTGTGCCATGCAACAAGGCAATGGCCAAGATAGAAGCATGCACCACTCGTGCTTTTCCGGTCATCCACTGATCCAGCCCAATCGGCATCTGAGTATCCAACAATATCCAAAGTTGTTCCCATAGGATACCAAATTCCGAAATTGATTGTACCTTTGATATATCGGATGATCCGTTTCACCGCTTTCAGGTGAACCTCCTTCGGTGCTGATTGATATCTCGCACAAATCCCAACACTGAAGGATATATCCGGGCGACTAGCCGTGAGATATAGTAGACTTCCAATCATACTGCGATACAGTTTCTCGTCTACATTCTCACTATGTGATTCACTTCCAAGTCCCTTATGGCTAGTTCCCATTGGAGTCGGAAAATCCTTAGAATTTTCTAGATCAAACTTTTTGACCAACTCCAGTGCATACTTGGATTGACACAAGTGAATTCCTTCATCGTTTTGTTTAACTTGTAATCCAAGAAAATAAGTCAATTCGCCCATCATGGACATCTCAAATTCGCTTTCCATGGTCTCCGCGAATTTAGAAGCATCATTATCTCTTGTTGCTCCAAAAACAATGTCATCGACATAGATTTGAGCAACTATGAAATTGTTTTGATAATGCTTCACAAAGAGAGTCCTGTCAGCTCCCCCTCGAGTGTAGCCCTTTTCCAAAAGGTGCTTTGTCAACCTTTCGTACCATGCTCGCGGTGCTTGTTTCAGACCGTAAAGAGCCTTTTTCAGACGAAAAACATGGTTAGGTAGTTTATGATCCACAAAACCTTTCGGTTGAGCCACATAAACTTCCTCATTTAAAAACCCATTTAAAAAGGCGCTCTTAACGTCCATTTGAAATAATTTGATTTTAAAATGACAAGCTATCGCAAATAAGATACGAATGGACTCGAGTCTAGCTACAGGGGCGAAAGTTTCATCAAAGTCTATACCTTCTACTTGAGAGTAGCCTTGAGCAACTAACCTTGCTTTGTTCCTGATGATAGTACCTTCTTCATTTTTCTTGTTCTTGAAGATCCATTTGGTACCTATCACATTGTGTTGCTTCGGAGGCTTCGTTAATTCCCAGACTTTGTTTCGCTCGAATTGATGGAGCTCTTCCTGCATTGCTTTAATCCAGTAGTCATCTTGGAGAGCTTCATCAACATTCTTTGGTTCGATTTGAGATACATAGCATGCAAATCCGCAAACCAATTGTCTCCGTGTTCTAACTCCTTCTTGTGGATCTCCAATGATGTTCGATTCAGGGTGATCCTTGGAGATGCGTAACGTTTGAGGTAGAGGAGTAGACGGAGGTACACGAGATGATTCCTGCACATCAGATGAACTTGAAGAACCGTTAGATGCATCAACATTATTATCGAAAGAATTGTTAGAAGAAGATGCATTAGCAGGTGTATCATCATCAAGAGAGATATCGAGGGTAGATTTTTCAGATTCAAAATGAAAAGCTTCATCTACCTTAACATTTATCGATTCTACGATCGTCTTAGATTCTAAGTTAAAAACTCGATATGCTCTGCTGTTTGTAGAATAACCTAAGAAAATCCCTTCGTCACTTCGAGAGTCAAATTTTCCAAGATTTTCGCGATCACGTAAAATAAAACACCGACTCCCAAAGATACGAAAATATTTGATGTTAGGTTTTCTACAAAACCAAAGTTCATATGGTGTATTCAATGTCCCCGGGCGCAAATACACGCGATTAATAACATAAACAGCAGTGTTCACCGCTTCAGCCCAAAAATAAAAAGGTAAGTTCCGGCTGTGAAGCATAACACGTGCCATTTCCTGTACGACCCTGTTTTTGCGCTCGACTACACCATTTTGTTGAGGTGTGTAAGGTGCAGAGAATTCATGTTTAATGCCGTTAGAAGTGCAAAAATCAATGAATTTGGAATTTATGAATTCCCCACCTCTATCACTCCTAACTCGAGTAATCCTATCATTCTTTTCAATCATAATACGATTGCAGATTTCGAGAAAAGAATCAAAGGTATCAGCTTTTTCTTTTAAAAATGCTACCCAAGTATATCTAGAAAAATCATCAACCAATAAGAAAATATACCATTTACCTCCCAGAGATGGTTGACGAGTTGGCCCCATTAAGTCCATATGCAAAAGTTCCAAAGGCCGTTTTGTACCTATGTGGTTCAAGTTCTTGTGTGCAGTCCTAGACTGTTTTCCCTTTTGGCAACCGCCACACACAATGTTTTGTTCAAAAGAAAGTTTTGGAACCCCCTTGACCACATCTTTGTTCGAAATTCTAGCAAGTTCCTTAAAGTTTATGTGACCCAGCCTTTCATGCCAAAGTGTTTCATTTTTCAAAGATGCTAGGTTACACTTTTCAGAAATCTTATGAGGAATTACATAACAATTGTTTTCTGATCTAACCCCTTTTAAAAAGAAAGCATGGTTCTCGTCAGTTACTGTACATTTATCAGATGAAAAATTAACTGAATAACCACTATCACAAAGTTGACTTATGCTTATGAGGTTAGTCTTAAGGCCATGAACAAATAACACATTATTTAGAACCGGGCCATCTGGAATAGCTATCGTTCCCTTTCCAACAATTTTGGAAGATCGACCATCTCCGAAAACAACAAGTCCTCCGGAGTTTTTCTCAAATGTTTGAAAACAGTTTTTGTCACCGGTGTGACACCCCCGGAATTTGGATTAGTCCTCTATATAAACGATATAATAGGACTAAATCTCTAATCCGGCTATAGCATTTTGGATGGTAGCAAGATCCAAGAGGAACATGAGAGTTAAGCGTGCTAGAGCTAGAGTAGTTCTAGGATGGGTGACCCCCTGGGAAGTGGGGCGTCACAGTTGGTATCAGAGCCATTCACCAGCCGGAAATGTGAGATGAGTCTCGGCTGAGCCAGGGTTATATAGCGGGTAGAGCGAGGCTCCCCGGCTAATGACCGTTGTGAGTGGAGTGCAGCTCCTCACAAGGTCGGCTAAGGCTAGCGAGACGAGTCTCACATCGCCTGGTGCTTGTGAGTGTGCTTGAGACTGACGTGGACGTCAGGGCTTAAAGGGGGGAAGAATGTGACACCCCCGGAATTTGGATTAGTCCTCTATATAAACGATATAATAGGACTAAATCTCTAATCCGGCTATAGCATTTTGGATGGTAGCAAGATCCAAGAGGAACATGAGAGTTAAGCGTGCTAGAGCTAGAGTAGTTCTAGGATGGGTGACCCCCTGGGAAGTGGGTTAGCTCGGGAGAGCTAAAACACTGTCGCTGCGCCGAAGGAGAATCCAGGAATGCAACGTCGCGCCGTGCCGAAAAATCCAAATCTCGAAGTGCGTGCCACCACAAACCCCCAAACTTCACCAGGAGATGGAGAACTCGAAGAGGAGCAACTTTGCTGAAGACACCTTGGTGAGATGAGGCTCGGAAATGGTGGAAAAAGCATGAAGAAGGGAGCTCGGGCTGCTTAAATAGACCTCACCACTTGAACCAAACAATTGGAAAAATGCCGCCTGTGTCCCAACTTTCGGGCGCCCGAAAGTTTCCGGGCGCGCACAGTGCGGCCCGGCCCAAACTTTCGGGCGCGCACAGTGCGGCCCGGCCCAGCCTGCCCCGTCGGACGGGATCCTACAATCCGTCCGACCCGCCTCCCCGCCTGCCACGTGTCGCCCAAACAGCCGACAGCCGCTGCGACCACTCCTGCTGCGCCACGTGGCCACCTCCGGGGGTCGACACGCGTCCCCGACCGTCGTACCGCCGCGCCTGCCCGCACAGTCTGCGGCCGCTGCCCCCACTGCCCGCACAGTTGACCGTCCAATAGTATCGCGCCACGTGTCCTGCCTCTGACCGGTGCACCCGGTGCACGAACTCCTGAAAACCGAACCAACCAGAGCCTGCCACGTGTCCACCCCGGTGCACCGTGAACCAAAGCCAACCAGAATACTCCGTGGACCGACGCCTGTGAGCCAGCCAATAGTAAGGTGCCACGTGTCCTCCGCCTGGTGCACGCCCGCGCGGTGGACCGGCCGCCTGCCCGCGCCCCCGCCGCTGCTGCCCGCGCCCTCAGCGCCTGCCCGCGGCCGCGCGCCGCCTGCCCGAGCGCCTCCGCCGCCTTCCGCCGCCGCCCGCCGCCGCCGGCCGCCGCCGGCGATCGCCGGAGTTACTGTTCCGGCGGTGAACAGTAACCCGAGCTCCGAAAAATGCCGCAAATACACCGTCTGAAGCGTTTTCGCGCGCTGAATCCGATTTTGACGTCCGTTTCGCCAAATTCTCACTCTAAAAATTGCCGAAGGCTCCCGGAAGGGTATTCTTGGTCCAAATTCGCGCCGAGTCCAATCTCAATATCCGTTTTGCGCGCAAACACCTCTAAACAACCGATGGGGTCCCCCGATCACCCACGTGATCCATTTGAAGCCCGAAGTTCATCACTTGAGTCCAAATTGGCGCCCGAACACCGCCGACATGCCCCAAAGGCCTCCAGCACCCGCGTAGGCCTCCAATAGCCACCCCAACGCACCGCAACAGCTCTGCGGAGATCCAGGTCATCACATCCTCCCCCACTAAAAGAAAGTTTCGTCCTCGAAACTAAAGTCGTTCCTCCACTCGGAATCTCAACCAAATAGAGGGGGTAAATATCCAATCATCCACCACTCAAGCTCCCAAGGCTGACAAATACCTCCTCCAGAGACGCGATATCCTCGGGTCTCTAACCAGAAAGAAACAAAGGAGAACACTCCAGAGGGCCACGCCACCTCAACTAGGTACAGCTGGGCTAACTGCTCGGCCATCAAGTAGTCTGCATCGGTACAAGCATCTGTCCCCGCTAAGGCCTCAGATAATCCAACCACAAGTCCAACAACACCCAGCTCAACCCGAGTACCTCGGTACTCCCAAGGCATCCGATATCAGTCCCCCAACTGATCACGTAGACTCTGATCTCTAATCCAAAACCGTCGGGATGTAGAAGCACATCCCTAACCCTCCGGCATCAACACTCAGCCATGAGCAGTCGAGAGAACCAGATTGCAAATCCAACTTCGCGGAGATCCAATACCCTTGAAGCTGGTAAAACAAATCCTGCTTGACAGAAGGGTGCTAGCTCCCGATGGTCACTTCATCAAATTCTTACGGGTCCTCACGAAGCCGAAGTGAACTAACCTTCCACAACTCGAATAGCACCGGCGCCCCCAAAGGTGCCACACTTGGCCTGACACAAATCCAACACATCAAATCCTGGAGTTGGGTCCTCAACTCCCAAACTGGTGTCATGTCAAACAACTCCGATAGGAGAACAGCTAGGAACTCACCACCAAAAAGGGTACCTCCAAGTCCTGGTGCTGCCGCAGATCCCTCAAACCCACCAGCCAAAAGGCTACTCACCTACTACGAGACATCCGCCTCGCTCACAAGGTCAAAACCAAAGAGGCGAAGATACTCTCAAGCAAACCAAGTAC
The DNA here is from genome assembly GCA_029168755.2 of Tillandsia fasciculata. Lineage (NCBI taxonomy): Eukaryota > Viridiplantae > Streptophyta > Magnoliopsida > Poales > Bromeliaceae > Tillandsia > Tillandsia fasciculata. Next base: position 385,345 of record JAQOTM010000061.1, on the reverse strand, counting down.
ACCAACACCTCCAGGCCTGGCTCCCACGAAAACCGTCCTCGCAGCATAATCAGCTGCCGCGAAAAGAAAAAGAAAACCGAGCCAGCCTAACCGTCCTAAGTACCAAACCAAGCCCAACAACTGGGTCAAGACCATCAGGCCTACAGGTACAACCAAGGACTCAACCGCACCGGGCAGGACCCATAACACGTCCCTACGTGCTAAGGATCGGGAATACGACCTCCCGAACACCCGGTAACCGTCCTACCCTTAACCCAAACAATGAAGCCAAACACTACCCACCAAGAAGGGAAAACCTCTCGTATCGAAAGATACGAACCCAAGAGCCTGGAACAATTCAAACCCACCGCCACACTGGCCGCCGGAATCCATGTGCTCTGACGGTCTCAAAATCCACTATCCAGAAAAGAAACCAGGAATGCCTCATCCGACTGACCTGTCCTCCATCACCCGGCGCCAAGCGCCCCAATCAGAACTCGCCTCAGGCGGCAGATCCCAATCCCAAGGAACTGCAATGCCACGCTCCATACCCGGTGCCTACTCCAATGAGGCGTCCCCAATACTCTCAATCCCCCACCGAATAAGACCCTGCCTCCAAAGGCTCCATACTCGATCCCACAAGTCAGGGCAACTCATCCGCCAGATCTGGCTCACTCCTTCAATGCAATCCCACAGTTTTCCCTGCTGTCAACTGTCCACCCTTCCTCGGTGCCCCAGCACTAAACGTCGGCACGGAGGGCTACTCACTAGTCCGACAACCGTGCCACTGCACTGATCCGACAACTGTGTCACCGCGCCGACAACTGCACCACTGTGCCGATCCGACCACTGTGTCACCGCGCTGCTCCGACAACTGCACCACTGTGCTGATCCGACCACTGTGTCACCGCGCTGCTCCGACAACTGTGTCACTGCTCCGACAACTGCACCACTGTGCTGATCCGACCACTGTGTCACCGCGCTGCTCCGACAACTGTGTCACCGCGCTGCTCCGCTGATCTGCCTCCAACACTCCTACCCTTCGGGTCCGAAGCCCCCCCCCAGACCCCAATCTGGGTATCCGGCCCGAAACAACCAGCTCAGGCCCAACTGCCGCACCAAGGTGCACTCGGGTCAGAGCCCCAACGTCGGGGAGACACCGCTCACCACGACAAAACCGCAAATCAGCACACCCCAAACACTCGACCCAATCTAGCGAAAGTCAAAGGCATCCCCCTATTTTTGTAACGTTATGTTGTCTGCAGCCAACATAACTGTCCCACAAAAATAGGATATGCCGATCCCTCTTCACTCACTGGAAGAGTCAAAACTAAATCACCGACTTTCGCCAAAAGTCACGTCACTCACGTCCTGCCTTCCTAGGGTCTGCCACAAGCCTAGGGTTTCCTAAGTCCCAACTGACCTATCCCTAAGCTCTGATACCAACTTAATCTGTCACGCCCCGGGTGTAAACCAGAACCCGGGCCCGTCTACAGATCCGCCGTGCACACGGTATTTCCCGCGTACACGAAGCGCCAAACCTGCTCAGATATATAAGAGATATAATAAAAGAGCAATAAAAACAGAGCTGAACTAAAACTAATACATCTCAGACTGAAGCTGGAAATAAAATACAATACATCTGTATAAATGATACATCTGTCTCTCCCAGCTCACCAAAATAAATACAACCTGCTGGCAAAAGCCAGTCCCAAAGTAAAAGTACAACCGTCTGAGGAAACACGGGTACACCAACAGTCCAGCTAACACGCTCAACCTGCCTCGAAGTCTATCTACTCAGCCGTCCTCTCTCCTCGACCCGTCGCTGAAACCCAGCAGCACCCGCAGAAGACACTGCAAAACAAGGGAGAAGAAAAAGAGGAAAGAAGAATGGGGGTAAGACTACCAGTAAACTAGTAGCCTCCCCTAGTGGGTAAAACCTCAAATCCTGACACACCCACTAGGTCTACCAGAGGCAAAAAGGAAAGAAGTGTGGTAAGCAATGATGACTGCCGAAAACAGAAAACTACCACTACTATGCCTCTAATATGCCAAGCTAAAGAGATAGCTAACTGTATGCATCAGAACATAAATGCCTGTCTGCCTAGACCCAATCGATACACCAGTGAGCACTGGTACTGCCTGCTCTGCCTGCCTGCCCAATCGGGTATGCTGGCCAACGCATAACACCGATAGGGAAAAGGGAGTCTCAAGGACTCGAAGCCTGTAAAACGCACACTCCGGAGTGGCACTCGAGGGGAGCGACCCACACGAGTATAATGCCTGGGTAACAAGTGCCAAAATAATGCCTGGGCAACAAGTACCAAATCAGCAGGACTGGATCATGACTCTGATCAAAGTGGGAAAACCCATCCACTAAAAGGAGACCCGATCTCAACCCGATGCAAGATAAACAAATAGTGGGAAATCCCATCCACTAAAAGGAGACCCGATACCCAATCTGATGCAATAACCACTGTCTGGTCAACCGCCCAAGGTCCGCGGTTGCCGCAATACCCTGCCACCAAGCCTGCCTGTCCCAAAATCCAAGATTCACAATCGGGTAGAATAATCGATATCCGGTCAACCGCCTACTGTCCGCGGTTGCCGCAATAACCCCCAAGTCCGACATCAAGTACACCCTGTCTCTGACCCCAAGGTCCCGGCTACACTATCCCAAACCCCCGCTCGAACCCGAGCAACATGACTCGAAAGTCTAAATAGAAGGAGAAAGAAAGCAATCATGGTTTCTCCTAAGTCAAATCCCGATATGATAGTGTAGCAATAAAAGATGGCCTATCTAGATGTCCATACAAGCATGCAAGTGTTCTCAAGGAAATATAATTAAAGGCATTAATCATTAACAGTATCCACCTACGCATGTCATCTACCCTCAAGTAGTACCATCAACAGGATAATCAAATAGTCCAACATAAATATTCCACATGCAAGGTTAACCGCTATCAAAGCAACCCTATTCCCACACTGGCATGCATAAACCCAACCCCAATCATGATTAATCAAGATGTCCAATAAAGGGGATCACTCTAATATTCCTAGTGAGCATGTCAAAATAGAGGTAATAAACAACCGCCCACCTCGAGCGCTAAATCCAGATCCCAACAGCGAAGTCCGCGCCCGGTCTCAACGGTCACCATGGTACTGCACAAAATACCCCAAAAGAACAAGCACAATTAATCAACCATGCTCACACCAAAATCTGTCCCAATTACAATCAGTCCACAGTTTAGCCTTTTTCACCTGCGAGATCAGCTCTAGAAATTCCCAGAAAAATACCACTGCGATCTACGCGACGAACCGGTCGAAACGAGTACCTGCACGTTTTCCCACGATTTTTCTATGCTGAGAACCAAAATCGACAAGAGAGACATCCCGAAGCAAGTCGATCACAAAAACTGAATCTGAGAATACTGTAAAAAAGGGGTTCTCACCTTCAGGGAAATTCCACAACAAATCAAGAAAAATCAGAGAGATTCCTTGCGATGCGTAGATGCAAATCCCCTTTTGAATCGCCTCAATCCGATGTCCGGTTGCGGAGATATCTCCAAAACAATGCTGTGCTGTCCAAGATTTCACCCCAGAAAATGAGGTCACAAGATGACCCGAAAAACCCATGAAAACCTCGGAATGGGGGAAAACCAGTAGAAATAAGAAATGTAGCCCTACCTGTTACGAAGACGATGGCGCAAGAATCGCTGAAAAATACTGCCTGGTTAGCTCGGGAGAGCTAAAACACTGTCGCTGCGCCGAAGGAGAATCCAGGAATGCAACGTCGCGCCGTGCCGAAAAATCCAAATCTCGAAGTGCGTGCCACCACAAACCCCCAAACTTCACCAGGAGATGGAGAACTCGAAGAGGAGCAACTTTGCTGAAGACACCTTGGTGAGATGAGGCTCGGAAATGGTGGAAAAAGCATGAAGAAGGGAGCTCGGGCTGCTTAAATAGACCTCACCACTTGAACCAAACAATTGGAAAAATGCCGCCTGTGTCCCAACTTTCGGGCGCCCGAAAGTTTCCGGGCGCGCACAGTGCGGCCCGGCCCAAACTTTCGGGCGCGCACAGTGCGGCCCGGCCCAGCCTGCCCCGTCGGACGGGATCCTACAATCCGTCCGACCCGCCTCCCCGCCTGCCACGTGTCGCCCAAACAGCCGACAGCCGCTGCGACCACTCCTGCTGCGCCACGTGGCCACCTCCGGGGGTCGACACGCGTCCCCGACCGTCGTACCGCCGCGCCTGCCCGCACAGTCTGCGGCCGCTGCCCCCACTGCCCGCACAGTTGACCGTCCAATAGTATCGCGCCACGTGTCCTGCCTCTGACCGGTGCACCCGGTGCACGAACTCCTGAAAACCGAACCAACCAGAGCCTGCCACGTGTCCACCCGGTGCACCGTGAACCAAAGCCAACCAGAATACTCCGTGGACCGACGCCTGTGAGCCAGCCAATAGTAAGGTGCCACGTGTCCTCCGCCTGGTGCACGCCCGCGCGGTGGACCGGCCGCCTGCCCGCGCCCCCGCCGCTGCTGCCCGCGCCCTCAGCGCCTGCCCGCGGCCGCGCGCCGCCTGCCCGAGCGCCTCCGCCGCCTTCCGCCGCCGCCCGCCGCCGCCGGCCGCCGCCGGCGATCGCCGGAGTTACTGTTCCGGCGGTGAACAGTAACCCGAGCTCCGAAAAATGCCGCAAATACACCGTCTGAAGCGTTTTCGCGCGCTGAATCCGATTTTGACGTCCGTTTCGCCAAATTCTCACTCTAAAAATTGCCGAAGGCTCCCGGAAGGGTATTCTTGGTCCAAATTCGCGCCGAGTCCAATCTCAATATCCGTTTTGCGCGCAAACACCTCTAAACAACCGATGGGGTCCCCCGATCACCCACGTGATCCATTTGAAGCCCGAAGTTCATCACTTGAGTCCAAATTGGCGCCCGAACACCGCCGACATGCCCCAAAGGCCTCCAGCACCCCGCGTAGGCCTCCAATAGCCACCCCAACGCACCGCAACAGCTCTGCGGAGATCCAGGTCATCACATCCTCCCCCACTAAAAGAAAGTTTCGTCCTCGAAACTAAAGTCGTTCCTCCACTCGGAATCTCAACCAAATAGAGGGGGTAAATATCCAATCATCCACCACTCAAGCTCCCAAGGCTGACAAATACCTCCTCCAGAGACGCGATATCCTCGGGTCTCTAACCAGAAAGAAACAAAGGAGAACACTCCAGAGGGCCACGCCACCTCAACTAGGTACAGCTGGGCTAACTGCTCGGCCATCAAGTAGTCTGCATCGGTACAAGCATCTGTCCCCGCTAAGGCCTCAGATAATCCAACCACAAGTCCAACAACACCCAGCTCAACCCGAGTACCTCGGTACTCCCAAGGCATCCGATATCAGTCCCCCAACTGATCACGTAGACTCTGATCTCTAATCCAAAACCGTCGGGATGTAGAAGCACATCCCTAGCCCTCCGGCATCAACACTCAGCCATGAGCAGTCGAGAGAACCAGATTGCAAATCCAACTTCGCGGAGATCCAATACCCTTGAAGCTGGTAAAACAAATCCTGCTTGACAGAAGGGTGCTAGCTCCCGATGGTCACTTCATCAAATTCTTACGGGTCCTCACGAAGCCGAAGTGAACTAACCTTCCACAACTCGAATAGCACCGGTGTAATGTACCGAATTTTCGGCACATAAATAAATGTAAATAAAGGTGGTATGAAATACTAGTGTTATGAAAGTTGGGGAAGTAAGGAACAATTGGATGCGAGTTGGGCCCAATTCGGGTTAAAATGGAGAGATCTAAAAATTTATTGGAGAAAGGGGGCCCAGATTTTTAGTGGAAAATTTACAGTGTCGGAAAATTCCGAGAAAATTACGGGAGCCCCGTAAATATGTTTTAAGACCACAGAAAAAGTTTCGCGTTGATCGGATACCCGATAGTGAAAACGGGCTCCGCCAACAGTGTCGAAAAATTCTGAGAAAATTTGGGGAGCTTCGTAATTATGTTTTAAGGTCCCAGTAAAAATTTCGGGTTAATCGGATACCTGGATTGTGAGAACGGGGTCCGCCAATGATTTTGGATACAGCGAGGCTTTTGGTGGCCCAAAAATGGCCCAAAGTGAAAATTTAAATTTTTCTGTGATAAATTTAGCTGAAACGAACCCGCCTGTCAAATTTGGACGGAAACGGACGAAGAATGGATAGAAAACGGGACGAAAACGGATTTTCGAAACGACGACGGCACGCGGCTCGAGGAGTGCCTTGCTGCGCAAGGCAAGCAGCTGGCGCTGCGCCTTTCTACGCGGCAGTGGGCGCGCGCACCTGGTGCGCGCCCCTCTTGTGTGGTGGACCGCCACACGGCGGCTCCCCATTGGGGGCCCCGTGGACCCGGTCTACAAGCCTCCTTTCCCTCCCTTTTTCCTTCCTTTTTCTCTTCTTCTTCTTCTTTCTCCCCCGCAGACTTTCCTCTCCTTCTTCCTTTTCTTCTCCGACGAGCTTCAAGAGAGAGCTTCGTGAGGGAGAGAGAGAGAGAGATAGAGAGAGAAGAAAGGAAAAAAAAAAAAGGGGGGATTTCGTGGGGTGCGTCGCGCTGTGGATCTCGTGGGCGGCGCGGCTTACGAGGTAACGTTATTTTTACGGTATTTTTGGCACAATATTTATGCCTCCTTTGGGTATGGATTTGACCCCATTATCGTATTGCGTGTTAGGAACCGAGTTATACTGCGCCGTTTTGTTGCGCAGACTGTCGGGGACAATTTTGCACGCCTCGTTTTGCGTGCCAATCCGAGGTACGTGCTCCGTTTTACGCACAGATTGAGTTGTTGTGCACGATTTTACATGCAGTTTGTAATATTATACATCATTTTTCGTACAGAGATAGAAAAAATATGCACCGTTTTGCGTGCAACCCTACAGTTAAACTTGCACCGTTTTGCGTGCAGATTATTTTATCGCGCACCGTTTTGTGTGCAGTTTATAATATTATACATTGTTTTTCGTGCAGGGGTAGAAAAATGTGCACCATTTTGCGTGCAACTTTACAGTTAAACGTGCACCGTTTTGCGTGCAGATTATTTTATCGCGCACCGTTTTGCGTGCAGTTTATAAAATTATACATCGTTTTTCGTGCAGGGGTAGAAAAATATGCACCGTTTTGCGTGCAATTTTACAGTTAAACGTGCACCGTTTTGCGTGCAGATTATTTTATCGCGCACCGTTTTGTGTGCAGTTTATAATATTATACATCGTTTTTCGTGCAGAGATAGAAAAATATGCACCGTTTTGCGTGCAACCCTACAGTTAAACTTGCACCGTTTTGCGTGCAGATTTTTATCGCGCACCGTTTTGCGTGCAGTTTATAATATTATACATCGTTTTTCGTGCAGAGATAGAAAAATATGCACCGTTTTGCGTGCAACCCTACAGTTAAACGTGCACCGTTTTGCGTGCAGATTTGAGGTACGTGCATCGTTTTGCGTGCCAGTTGTGTTGTCGCGCATCGTTTTGCGTGCACTCTCTAATATTATACATCGTTTTTCATACAGGGTTAGAAAAACGTGCACCGTTTTACGTGCAACCCTACAGTAGACCGTGCACTGTTTTGCGTGCAGATTCGAGGTACGTGCACCGTTTTGCGTGCCGGTTGATTTAACGCGCACCGTTTTGCGTGCAGACTAAAATGACGCACACCGTTTTGCGTGTGGATTTTTAGTGACGTGCATCGTTTTGCGTGCAGGTTTGGTGGACGTGCACCGTTTTGCGTGCAGACTCGAGAGAAGTGCATCGTTTTGCGTGCAAGCTCGAGGAGACAAGTGGAATCGCGCGGAGACCAATTGCAAGTGTCTACAAGCAATTGGGTACACTACAAGGTGGGGAATTCTGCCGAAATTGGGTGACCTCTCCCCTTGCTCCTTTGCTTTTCGATTTGAAGCATGATAGTAGCCTGTTAGAGGCGTTAGGTTGATCATGATTATGATTGTTTGTGTAGATGGATTCAGATGGAATAAGGGCAACTGTTGGTTGCCAGAGATAGAGGAATAGATATGTGTGTGTGTGCAAATTGACACAGAGATAAGTGCAACTGTTGGTTGCCAAAGATACTTGATGGATATGCATGCGTAGAAGTAATTACTATTTGATGAATGAAATGAAATAATTGCATGTATGAGAAAGATTTGTTGATTATGAGTGTGATCATGTTAGGGTATAACCCTAGGAATCATGTGGCATTAAGGAAAAGGACATGTTGGTAGTAAGACTAGGAGAAAACCTAGATTTAGGGTTTAACGAGTGACATCAAACTTAGGAGTTATCCTAGGGAGGACGAGTGGCATGGTCTTAGGTGATAACCTAAGGACACTGGATAGAGTGATCAACATAGAGTCAGAGAACTCTAGGGTGTATATGGCATGGAACTTAGGTAAAGAGAACCTAAGGAGAATTAGTGTTCAACATAGAGTCAAGGAACTCTAGGATGAGTATGACATGGAACTTAGGTAAAGGAAACCTAAGGTGAATTAGAGGTCAGCATAGAGTCAAGTTGACTCTGGGATTCAGTAAGGAATCAAGAGAATGGAACAATGGATCAAATGTGGAGATATGAAAGGGAAAACAGGAAAGTAGAGTCATGTAATTCTAATATAACAGTGGAACATGCAATTAGAGTCAGTGTAACTCTAAGTTAATAGTGGAACAGGAAAATAGAGTTAAGTTAACTCTAGGATTCAATGAGGAATCAGGAAAGTGGGATAAGATCCCAAGGTTAAAGAGTTTAACAAATATAACCCTAGAAAGTCATAGGGTGTCTGGGCAAATGGATAATAACTTTAACTTCAATTTGAGTTAAAGAAATAAAAGAGAAATGTTTAAGAGTCCAGGAGACTCTCTAGTTATCCTTATGGCAAGACCTAGGATAAGAGGTAAATTGTTGTAAAAAGGCAAAGTTTAAAAGCAAGCTAAAAGTGGCTAAAAAGTATAAAGAGAATGTAAATGGCGCCTTCGAATTTGAGACTCGTCAAGTGGAGCAGGACTCCCTGGGCAGTGACCCGTCGGACGAGGTACTTTCGAAGGGCTAAAAGTGAAAGCAAGGAGCTAAATGCTCGAAGAAAAGAGAAAGTGAATTGCCAGTGGCAAGATGGGAGCTATAAGCTCGAATAAGAAAGGAAAGCAAGTGTTCAAAAGCAAAGAGGCTAAGAACTAAAATAAAAGAGAAAGAAAAAGAAAAGAAGAAAGAAAAATTAAAGATAAAACGGGCGTACCTCCGGGGGCGAACGTACAACGGTCAGGAGTTGGACAGGGTCCCTCTCCCGGGCAGCGACCCGTATGACTGGTAGATAGAGTACTCTTGTCAGAGTTGGGCAGTGACCCTATCGGGCAGTGTCCCGTATGACAAGTCCCCCCGGCAGGACGGGGTAACACTTGCGAGTGTTATCGGCAACCTTAGAAATCTTATCTTATGGTAGCAAGACTACCGGGCTCGGGCCCGTTGGATAAGAATTTCTGAGGGTTAACTTGAACTAAAGCACCAGAATCTAAAGAATAAAGAAAAATAGAGTGGCCAGGGTGGCCGGGTTAGTTGAACCCAGTATACAGCGGCATAGTGGCCGAGTTGGTGCTTAGCAGCCTAGTGTGGCTAGACAGAGTAGTGCTGGGTCGATGGTTGTACACAGATAGTGTAGTGATATATTATTGCATAGCTGCATATTGATGTTGAGGATTTTAGTTTCCTAGCACACTATTATTATTGCTTCCATTGGACCAAGTGGTGTAGGACACTTTCTCTCGGTGGTTGAACCCACTGGGAACTCGTCGTAGTTCTCACACCCCTTGGGTGACCCCCCCACAGGTTCGGGAATGGATGCAGCGGTCGAGACAGATCAGATGCAGACGACAGCGAGGCATACGACAGGGGCAAGGGCCCAGCAGCATAGTGACCTAGAGGGTCTAGCAGAGGTATCCATTTTTATATTTCTTGAGTGAACCTTGTATGGTGAGAAATTATGTAAAGAAAATGTAATAATTTTATTTGCAAGTTCAGAATTGTAAAGTGTAATAAGTTTAATTTATGGTTCACTCCTGTATGCTTTCATTTCCGCATTAGTTATTGAATGAAAGTTTTTAAATTTATAGTGATTTTTAGTACTCTGATATTGAGCTTCCGCATACACTTGTTGTGTTATTATGGATGTTACCGTTCCTTTCGGGTAGAAAAAGGTTTTACCCGATTGGCGGGTCTGTTGGCGTGCCCGAACCGTACAAATTGGCGGACTCGGGGCGTGACAGATTAGAGTGGTATCAGAGCCTAGGAATAGTCCTAGGTGGTTAGCAACCTTAGGGAGACCCTAGGGATTAGCACGAGAGAGTGCGTGGATTATGGCGAAAGTACTTGATTGGTTTTGTTGTTCCCAAAAAGGATGTTGGGACTGATCGAGGGCAACGAGCTTTCATTCTTCGGATATTACGTTGGCGGCCGACAACGTAATGTTGGAGATGAAAAGGAGTACCCTCTTATACTTTCGCATGATTGGGTCGACGAGCTTTTTGTCGGTATATAGACTGCGCGATGCTCAAATGGCTAAGTTTGGGCTGGTTGTTTCGTTGTGGTGTGCATATTAGCGATGACACCACATAGGAAAACGCACCTGTTTGACTCGAGTCCCGAGAGGGCTCGGGGTCAAACGAGGTACACGAGCTGCGATAGCAGGTGACCGCACTTGTTGGAGTGGTCCAACAGCAGGTCAGACTTCTTGCCGTCGGCGGAAATTTTCCGCCGACAGGAAGACAGATTCCGACGCCTAAGAGTGGCGTCAGCATGACAGTTGGAGCAGATAGATAGGCTCCAGTGGCTGATAGCGCAGCAGGTTGAGGCTGCATAAATGACGCATGAGTATACGGCGTCGCCGCCTGTAGGGGCGACAGTAAAGAAATGGCAGTGGCCGCCGAACTTTTGTCGGCGCAGCCAACACCTTCAGCATAGGGTGTTTTACGCTTGTGTCAGCTAGGTTGCTGGCAAAGTGTGGTTAGCAAGGTCCAGTGAGAGACCGACTCACGAAGAAAATGGTGATCGCTATGTTGCGAGAACCAAGTAAGTATGTCCTAAGGGTTAGGGCAAGAAAGATTTATGGGCCTAGTGGCGAAAGTTCGCCCTGATGACGGTAGTGACCGTGTGGCCTATCTTTGTGGCTAAATTGCCGCATTGTGGGGTTGGTGAGACCCGGGACAGGTTTCGAGATTCGAAAACCTCGCAAGTGAGCGGGAGTTTTGTGGCGCCGATTTGATGGATCGGTGTAACGGCAAGGATTGCCAGCGTAGGATTCGCGTGTTAGTCACCAGAGTTGGTGGACAGTTATTTGTGGTGCCTCAACCCAGTTGGGAGAGGTGTACAGGAGTCATACGCGTGTTTAAGCAAGTTGCTTGACACTGGATTTTTACGAGTTAGCGTGGGGGCGTAGGACGCCCAACTGTTTGGGTGCTCATGGAGCACGAGTATCGTTTAGCCAGAGAGAGCTGATTAGGTGGCGTATTAGCCTTTGCCCAGTGTGGCCAGAGTTGATATAGAGAGTTTGGGTCGTGGATTGACGACTTGTTAGTTGATTTTGCTCAGTGGAGCGTAGTGGTCGCGTGGCGACGATTAGCGGGTTCGCTTGGGACGATCCGTGCCTGGACCATGTTTGTGGACTGTGGGCCTGTAGCCCAGTGGGCAGGCGCAGTCAGCTGTGAGAGACAGCGGCCCGAGACCTGATGGCGGGGCATGATAGAGATTTGGTCGGGACGGTAGTCCGAGCGATGACCCGGGAACGTGGAATGCCACGTGTGAGCATTGAGGCTAGTAGTACACTGAGAGTACACTGAGAGTGTGATATGACCAGGCCGTAGAGCTAGTGGTGATTGAGGTATTGTAGCTCCTAGTGGGAGTGTTGGTGTAGTAATCCTAAGTGAGGATCTACCCGTATGACGATTGGGTCTGTGTGCTAGTGAGAGCCATTATACAGAGTTGGACTAGTTGGGCTATAGGCCCCTATTGGACCGTGGTCTGTGGACCTATTAGTAGTCCGAGATATCGGGTTAGCTGATACCCGTGGACTTAGAGCGCTAGTAGCGTGTGAGATAGTTGAGGACTCGTGGATTGGCCTTGCCCTCCACATTAGGCAGCGGAGCGACCGGGAAATGCGGTAAATGTAATTGGTTGCAGATGCAACCTCGTTGTGAAAAAAATGATGGCGGAATTAAAGTGAAATTTCGCAAGTAAAGACTGGGTCATTCGTGGCAATTGAGAGAGCAAGTGCTCAACTGTGTCTTTCACCTACTTGGTGAAAGTGGCCAGACACCAGGTCTGAGTTTGTCCCTGGATTGAGATAGGGATTCATGAATGAGTTGCTCGTGTAGTCTCGGCGAGCAGGCAGTTTGATGCCGGTCACGATATACAGTGAGCCCAGTAGTGAGGGCAAGATTTCCTCCCTCTCGATCAAGTAAGTCGAGATGTGATTCAAGTTTCGAGGACGAAACTTATTTTAAGGGGGGTAGAATGTAATGTACCGAATTTTCGGCACATAAATAAATGTAAATAAAGGTGGTATGAAATACTATTGTTATGAAAGTTGGGGAAGTAAGGAATATTTGGACGCGAGTTGGGCCCAAATCGGGTTAAAATGGAGAGATCTAAAAATTTATTGGAGAAAGGGGGCCCAGATTTTTAGTGGAAAATTCACAGTGTCGGAAAATTCCGAGAAAATTACGGGAGCCCCGTAAATATGTTTTAAGGCCACAGAAAAAGTTTCGCGTTGATCGGATACCCGATAGTGAAAACGGGCTCCGCCAACAGTGTCGAAAAATTCTGAGAAAATTTGGGGAGCTTCGTAATTATGTTTTAAGGTCCCAGTAAAAATTTCGGGTTGATCGGATACCCGGATTGTGAGAACGGGGTCCGCCAATGATTTTGGATACAGCGAGGCTTTTGGTGGCCCAGAAATGGCCCAAAGTGAAAATTTAAATTTTTCTGTGATAAATTAAGCTGAAACGAAGCCGCCTGTCAAATTTGGACGGAAACGGACGAAAAATGGACAGAAAACGGGACGAAAACGGATTTTCGAAACGACGACGGCACGCGGCTCGAGGAGTGCCTTGCTGCGCAAGGCAAGCAGCTGGCGCTGCGCCTTTCTGCGCGGCAGTGGGCGCGCGCACCTGGTGCGCGCCCCTCTTGTGTGGTGGACCGCCACACGGCGGCTCCCCATTGGGGGCCCCGTGGACCCGGTCTACAAGCCTCCTTTCCCTCCCTTTTTCCTTCCTTTTTCTCTTCTTCTTCTTCTTTCTCCCCCGCAGACTTTCCTCTCCTTCTTCCTTTTCTTCTCCGACGAGCTTCAAGAGAGAGCTTCGTGAGGGAGAGAGAGAGAGAGAGATAGAGAGAGAAGAAAAGAAAAAAAAAAAAGGGGGATTTCGTGGGGTGCGTCGCGCTGTGGATCTCGTGGGCGGCGCGGCTTACGAGGTAACGTTATTTTTACGGTATTTTTGGCACAATTTTATGCCTCCTTTGGGTATGGATTTGACCCCATTATCGTGTTGCGTGTTAGGAACCGAGTTATACTGCGCCGTTTTGTTGCGCAGACTGTCGGGGACAATTTTGCACGCCTCGTTTTGCGTGCCAATCCGAGGTACGTGCTCCGTTTTACGCACAGATTGAGTTGTTGTGCACGATTTTACATGCAGTTTGTAATATTATACATCATTTTTCGTACAGAGATAGAAAAAATATGCACCGTTTTGCGTGCAACCCTACAGTTAAACTTGCACCGTTTTGCGTGCAGATATTTTATCGCGCACCGTTTTGTGTGCAGTTTATAATATTATACATCGTTTTTCGTGCAGGGGTAGAAAAATATGCACCGTTTTGCGTGCAACTTTACAGTTAAACGTGCACCGTTTTGCGTGCAGATTATTTTATCGCGCACCGTTTTGCGTGCAGTTTATAATATTATACATCGTTTTTCGTGCAGGGGTAGAAAAATATGCACCGTTTTGTGTGCAATTTTACAGTTAAACGTGCACCGTTTTGCGTGCAGATTATTTTATCGCGCACCGTTTTGCGTGCAGTTTATAATATTATACATCGTTTTTCGTGCAGAGATAGAAAAATATGCACCGTTTTGCGTGCAACCCTACAGTTAAACGTGCACCGTTTTGCGTGCAGATTATTTTACGCACCGTTTTGCGTGCAGTTTATATATTATACATCGTTTTTCGTGCAGAGATAGAAAAATATGCACCGTTTTGCGTGCAACCCTACAGTTAAACTTGCACCGTTTTGCGTGCAGATTTGAGGTACGTGCATCGTTTTGCGTGCCAGTTGTGTTGTCGCGCATCGTTTTGCGTGCATCTCTAATATTATACATCGTTTTTCATACAGGGTTAGAAAAACGTGCACCGTTTTACGTGCAACCCTACAGTAGATCGTGCACTGTTTTGCGTGCAGATTCGAGGTACGTGCACCGTTTCGCGTGCCGTTTGATTTAACGCGCACCGTTTTGCGTGCAGACTAAAATGACGCACACCGTTTTGCGTGTGGATTTTTAGTGACGTGCATCGTTTTGCGTGCAGGTTTGGTGGACGTGCACCGTTTTGCGTGCAGACTCGAGAGAAGTGCAGCGTTTTGCGTGCAAGCTCGAGGAGACAAGTGGAATCGCGCGGAGACCAATTGCAAGTGTCTACAAGCAATTGGGTACACTACAAGGTGGGGAATTCTGCCGAAATTGGGTGACCTCTCCCCTTGCTCCTTTGCTTTTCGATTTGAAGCATGATAGTAGCCTGTTAGAGGCGTTAGGTTGATCATGATTATGATTGTTTGTGTAGATGGATTCAGATGGAATAAGGGCAACTGTTGGTTGCCAGAGATAGGGAATAGATATGTGTGTGTGTGCAAATTGACACAGAGATAAGTGCAACTGTTGGTTGCCAAAGATACTGATGGCTATGCATGTATTAGAAGTAATTATATTTGATGAATGAAATGAAATAATTGCATGTATGAGAAAGATTTGTTGATTATGGTGTGATCATGTTAGGGTATAACCCTAGGAATCATGTGGCATTAAGGAAAAGGACATGTTGGTAGTAAGACTAGGAGAAAACCTAGATTTAGGGTTTAACGAGTGACATCAAACTTAGGAGTTATCCTAGGGAGGACGAGTGGCATGGTCTTAGGTGATAACCTAAGGACACTGGATAGAGTGATCAACATAGAGTCAGAGAACTCTAGGTGTATATGGCATGGAACTTAGGTAAAAGAGAACCTAAGGGAACTAGTGTTCAAATAGAGTCACGGAACTCTAGATGAGTATGACATGGATTCTTAGGTAAGAAAACCTAAGGTGAA
>JAQOTM010000061.1:283397-369895 GCA_029168755.2 Tillandsia fasciculata | reverse complement strand
GGTATTTCCCGTGTAACGAAGCGCTGGTACCCTGCTCAGATAATAAAAATAATAATACAAGGCATAAAACAGAGCTAAACTGAAACTAGTACATCTCAGACAAATGCTGGAAATAAAAGTACAATAATCTCTCATGAATAACATGTGTCACTCCCAGCCACGAACGGGAATACAACCAGGGGCCGCAGCCAGACCCAAAAATAAAAGAAAAATAACAACCGTCTGAGGGACAGGGGATACAACAAAACTACTAAACTCGAGCCCGGGGTGGCAGCAGCTATCTAGTTCAGGATCCTCTTAGCCTCGATCCTGGGAAGAGGGTCCCGCAACTCCAGCAGATGACTCTGCAAAACAAAGGGGACAAGAAAAAGGAAAAACAATGGGGGTCAGAACTACCATAAAGGACAGGTAGCCTCCCCTAGTGGGTACCTCAACTCCGGACCTGCCCATAGGACTACCAGAGGCTAAAAGAATAAAGGCGAGTAACTATAGTATAGAATACTGATAAAAGCTACCACTAATATGCCTCTACATGCCCAGCTAAAAGACAGCTAAAATTTATGCCTCAGAATGTCGAAGTCTTTGCCACATCGGGTATGCCAGCCTACGCATAACACCGATATGGGATAGGAGTCTCAATGTCTGCCAAATCGGGTATTGCCAGCCTATGCATAACACCGATATGGGACAGGAGTCTCAAGGTCTGCCAAAGAGGGATGCCAGCCTACGCAGAAACACCGATATGGGACAGGAGTTCAATGTCTGCCAAATCGGGTATGCCAGCCTACGCATAACACGATAGGGACAGGAGGTCTCAAGTTTGCCGAAGTCGGGTATGCCAGCCTACGCATAAACACCGGATCACCTAAGGAAAAGTACCACCCGCTAAAGGGAATCCCAAATCCTTTCCCCGATCTGATACAATAACAACTGTCCGGTCAACCGCCCAAAATCCGCGGTTGCCGCAGTACCCTGCCATCACAGCCTACCGTCCCAAATCCCAAGCATCTGACAACACTATCCCAGCCCCTGCTCTAACCCGAGCGCATGATGTCCCTATGGTTTAGATAACTGGAAAAATAAAATCATGGTTTCTCCTAAGTCATTCCAGCATGTTTGTGTAGCAGAAAAAGGTGGCCTGGCTAGATGACCATACAAGCATGCAAAATCCTTTACTTGCTAAAACCCCTTTTATTACTCTAACTATGCAACATTAAGTGTTTGGAACCTCCGATGTACATGTGGCAGGATATATGATACATGATATCATTAGATGCATAATCTACTAATAATACACTTTTAACAACATGAATTCTAACCACATGCCCAAACCTTCCCTTAGACATATGACATGATATGGTTTCCATATTATTTCCAGGTGATTAAACGCATATCTAAGCATGGTAACCCAACTTACTAACTTGTAGTTTGCTAACAATGCAAATATTAAACAAGGAAACCATAATCTCATAAAGCATGCTAGATCCATTCACAGTTTAATAACACATGATCAAGAGCCTTGTAATAGGCCTAGTGACATTCACAAGTAGGAGGTTCACAACATCACCCACCTCGAGCGCTAATCCAAGTTCCCAAAAGCGAATCCCACGCTCAGTCCAAAAACTCACCACCAATCTGTACAAAAATACCCAAAGAAAATGCACATAAGCTAATCATTCATAATTTCCAAAATCTGTCCCTTAATACCACAGTCCAGAATTCTCCAATTTTTACTGCGAAAAATGCCCAGAAAAATCCAAGAAAAATACTATCGCGATCCTCGCGACGAACCGTCGAAATGAGTACCTGCACGCCCAAATCGGAGTTTCCTACGCTGAGATAAAAATCCGGCAAGGCGAACACCCCATTCCAAACTGTACCAAATTTCTGCAACAAAGAATCACAGAAAAAGGAGATTCTCACCCTCGAGCAAAATCCACAAAAATCTGAGAAAAAATCCAGGAGATCCTTGCGAAGTGTAGATGAAAATTGCTTTTGAATCGCCTCGATCCGATGTCTGAGCGAAAAGATATGGCAAGAACACCGTGGTGCTGTCCAAAAATCCGCGAAGATAAATGGGTCAAATGGTGCTCGGAAAACTCCAAGGTCAGCACGGAAAACGAGGAACCTCAAAACACGGAAGTTGAAGTCCTACCTGTCGTGAGTCCAACGGCGCAAGAATCGGCGAATTCCGATGTCGGGGTGAGTCGGGGGAGCCCAAACACTGAGAAGGGGCGAAGCGGGTCGCCGGAGAACAAGCGTCGCGCCGCGCCGTAAAATGGTGAACCTCGGAAGCGTGCCTCCAAAAATCTTCAAAATCCTCCAATGGATTGTGCACTGTGTGAGGTAAAATCCTCTGAAGAACTCACTGCGAAAAGGGGTCCAAAAGACCCAAAAAAGGAAACAGGGAGCCTATTTATAGGCCCAGCCCAAAGCACTAACGGGCCGGGTTTTCGGGGCGCAAGTTTCGGGCGCACTGCGCCCGGAAACCCGGTGCACACCTCCCGTCCGACGCGCCCGGAATGCCCAGGTGAGGCCACGTCACCCCAGAACAGGGGACAGCGGTGCAAGGGGCCTGCAGCGCGCCACGTCGCCCCCCCCGCGGTCAGCGGGGTAGGTACGGCCCGCCTATCGCGTTGCCGACACGCGTCGCACTCGAGTGCGGCCGACCGCCCGCCTGGCGCCACTGTGCGCGCGCTGTCCCGAGGCGCCCCTCTGCGCACTCCGTGGACCGCGCCCTCGTGAGCCAGCAAATCCAAAGCCGCCACGTGTCCTGCGCCCGGTCCACCGCAACCCCGCAGGGTCCCTGCGCCGTGCCGCGTGCGCCGGCCATTCCGGGCACGCCACGCGTCCCCCGCCCGCGGTCCA
Organism: Tillandsia fasciculata; assembly: GCA_029168755.2. Classification (NCBI taxonomy): domain Eukaryota; kingdom Viridiplantae; phylum Streptophyta; class Magnoliopsida; order Poales; family Bromeliaceae; genus Tillandsia; species Tillandsia fasciculata. The sequence goes on along the minus strand of JAQOTM010000061.1, from coordinate 367,027 downwards.
TGCACCGCCGCGCTCCCCGTGGACCGAGCTGCGTGAGCCGGCCAATAATAGGCCGCCACGTGGCTCAGGCCGGTCCACGAGCCTCCCCCATGCACCGAAAATTCCCGAAAACTTCCGGAAGCCCGTTTTTTGGTCATCCGGACTCCAAATCTAACGAGCAAATAGCCGTTTTCAAGCGTTTTTCCGCGCTGAATCCAAATCCAACCTCAGATTGGTCCCAAACCTTTTCTAAAATTCGGCAAATGCAGCCGAAGGCCAAATCAGCTATCAAAGTCTCACAAGGTCCATCTGTGGCACCCCTTTGGTGCACCATGGGCCAGGCACACCAATACCAGGTGTCCTATACCGTGGATTCATCGAAAAGTTGCATGGGAAGAACCAGAACACTACAAGGCGGCTGTACCCCTTCCTGCCCAGTGAGGGTGAGGCGGGTTCTTAGTCTCTAAGAACTAATGAGGTTTCGTTAAAGGTTGTCGGTGTAGCGCTTGGGGCCGACAGTCGCGGCAATCTTTAAGCGGTAGTTGACTGCTTGAAGTTCCAAGCGAGCCTCCGGGAACGGACTTACCGGAACTTGTAAACTTAGCTTGTAGGAACGCCTTCTGCTCGCTTTTCTTTGTTGCGGGCAAGGAGCTTGGTAGAAGGCAGTCGAGTAGCGTTCACGAGTACCGTATGGATCTCGACACGAGAAGGACAAATACTCCTCTACCTCGGATAGATGACCTACGCGATCAACTACAAGGAGAAACGGCGTTCCCAAAGAATGATCTGCGGTCCGGCTATCGCCAGCCTAGAGTCCGGGGTAATGACATACTGGAAACAGACCTGCGAGCTCGGAATGGTCAACATAAGTTTATGATTATACCGTTTAGACTCGGTAACGCACCAGCGGTGCTCATTGTTGGGTTTAGGTTAATAAGGATCTAATAGGGGAAAAAAAACACCTAGAGGGGGGTGAATAGGTGTAAACAATAAACACTCAAAAATCTTTGTGCGATAAAACCCAATGCGGAAAAATAAAAGAACACACAAGATTTTTACGTGGAAAACTCCAAATCGGAGTAAAAAACCACGGGACCGATAACACGGCGAAATCCACTAGAGTTAACACACGTACAAGGTGATATAACGTACTCACAGACGACTCAACCTTTTACCATACGCCCCTAGTCGATCTTCTCCGCTCGCTCCGCAACGCTTCTCGAATCCACGATTTGCGCCGCCAACGCTGAATCCACAGCGTCCAACGTCGAATCCACGACGTCCGACCGAATCCACGGTCTTCACCCAATGGCACGTTTCGAATCCACGAACGCACCTCGCTCCGAATCCACGAGAGCGATGACACCTTGAATCCACAAGGCCACGCGAGTCCACGCGCCGATTTTGGGATAAATCGTTGTTTGTTTGGGTGGTGATGATCCGCCGAATACTTAGATCAAGAGTAGATCGGAAATACCATCTAAGTATTCATTAGTTTGATTCAACTCAAGATATGAGTATGAAAATCCTAGAATCAAACTAATCAATATAGATGAAGAACCATTAAATAGATCTAATGATTTCCGTTCTTCTCTATATGTGGATCTAAGGCCGTATAAAATGATATTTGAAAATGACGGCTCTTTTTCCGATATGTGGATTGCCCTAGAAATGAAAAGGAAGGGCTATTTATAGGTTAGAAACCCTAGGAAGAATATTCGGATCAAAAACAAACTTTTCTGGAAAGTTTTACGGGCGGCGATCCGGACTGCGCAAGTCACGATCCGGATCGCTTACGCGTAGAGAGCAATTTCCAGAAAACCGCCTGTTCGGGATCCGGATCATAATCTACGATCCGGATCGTTCATACAGTTTTACCAGAACAATGTGTTCGGGATCCGGATTGAGATTCCACGATCCGGATCGTTCAAGCCAACAGGTAAAACTCATGTTCGGGATCCGGATCATCAAATGCCATGATCCGGATTGAACTAGTGTATGAACGAACACCCTTCGGGATCCGGATTGAAACGACATGATCCGGATCCTGAACATGTCCCATGTCCAGTTTTTGATGAATATGCAGTTAAAACCTCTTCCGGGTGTTTCTACACTATAAGAAGTATTCGGATCATCACAAATTATTTAATTTAACGTACCTGATCCTTTTGAATTCTTCTTTCTTGAGATTGAGGTATATGATCCAGAGTTTCTTCATCTTCAATCTTCAAGACTTAAACTATTCACGAAATACGCCAACTCAAATTCCGTAACAATCTCCCCCTTTGGCGGTTTCGTGACAAAACACAGATCCACAAAGAAAATTCAAAAAGGATATTTTTGTTGCTATCACCATACAACAAAAATTTACAAAAGAGTTCCATGAAAAATAAAAACATGAGACAAACTCCTAGAACAGACTCTAGACTTAGACATCTGTAACTTCTGCACACAGAAAACATTCTTGACAAACAAAATCGTTAGATACCTCAAGAATTGAAACATTGAAAACCAAATGCAGAGATTAGAGTTTGATCTCATCATGACATTTGAAAGAAACAGATATGTGAAAGAACATAGTTAAAACCAACATATCATCTAAGCAATTGAAAACCAAATGTCAAAGTATGTTAGTCCAACATCAACTTGTTAGTCATATTACATGCCCAAATAGTTAGTCAAATAGTTAGTAGAGAAGCATGTCACAATCCACAAAAGAAAAACCAAGTTGAGTTGAGATTCATACTTACCTTGATTCATTCCTTGATTCATTCACAGTCATTGTTCAGAGTTCATTGTTTTTCATTGTTCAGAGTTTATAACTCTTCACCTCTCCCCTTTTTGTCACAAATAAAGCCAAAAATGTAGCATGAGCTACAATATGTAAGGAGAGTAAACAAAAAGTTCATAAGTTTCTAACAATATGCACAAAAAGAGAATTAACCTAAGAATATGCACAAACTGAGAGATGAGTAAAGAAAAGTAATGTCCTGAAATCTAAAAACCCAAACAAAAGTGTCCAACTCTGTTTTTCAGACTGACGAGCCAGAGCTAGAAGAGCTCAGCTTGCTTAAAAATCCTTTAATCAAGCTCTTAAGATTTGAGTATTTCCTCTTGAGTTTCTTGTGTTCAGCAGAGATTTCTTGAAGTTCTCTCAATATCCTTTCATGTGTAACCGAGACCCTCTGTTGTTCTCGACGAATCGATTCCAAAGTTTCTGTCTCTGTTGTTTGCGTCCTTGGAAAAGATGAACGCTGTCTAGATGCAGATGGTGCATCAGGTCCTGCAGTCCATGGTGACCCAGTTTGCAAAATTCCTGAAAGTGAGCGTGCTCTGGTTAGAGGCCCACTCTGCTGGCTTGTATTTCTTTGAACGCTTTTCCTTTTTGCTTCGAGTCAGCAGGCACAAACTAGTCATCATCATCGTCATCCGTTAACATGTCCCAGTGTACTTCATCTGGGTTTTTCTCAAGTTCAGTATCACTGATAATTTCAACCTCTCCTTTCTTTGAACTTTCTTTGCCCTCTTCAACTTATTGGTTGGTCTAGTGAGCACCATCGAGATAAGTAACAGTATCAACCAGGAGAATGCCATTGATCCTAGTGCTTTGAGTTTAAAGAGAATGTCCTGTGAAAACCAACTCAAGAACATATGAAAAATTGTCAATTTTGAAAAATCTTAACACATTGTACTTAGACAATCATAATCATATAGAGAAGCTAAGAATCAAATTAGTTTTCCAAAAAGAATGTTAAAAATAGATCAATTTCATGTTTTACACAAATTCCTCTTTTATGCCCTAAAACCGAATTTTTAGAAATCGAAGGCTAAAAACTCGTTAATCATGCAAAAACCCAGCATAAAAGCAAAACTAATAGATCCAGAGTTCTTATTTCAAAAGAAGTTTGATCAAAAACCGTTCACAAACGAAGAAAATCCATCTTTTCTGCTCGCGTTTGATGAAAAAACCTAAAAACTGTGAAAAACCGAGTTTTGATCATGAAAACTTACTTGAATCCGAAGAAGCTTGAGTTTTGAAGCACTAGGAAGCAAGAGATCTAGAAAGAGAAACTCTAGAAGCTTGGAAATCAGAAATTTTGGTAAAGAAATCTTGAATCTGAAAGTTTCTATAAGAAGCCCTAGCCGCGATCCGGATCGGTCGTGAATGAGATCCGGATCGGCCACATACAGAAATCCTGCATTCGGGATCCGGATCACTTGCCACGATCCGGATCGGCTATACGCAGGGAGAGAATCCTGCGTTCGGGATCCGGATCACTTTGCCACGATCCGGATCGCCTACACCTTTTTCTCCAGAAAAGTAAAAAAAATACAATAAAATCCAGAAAAAGTATGTAAGCATTTTATCATGTCAACTTTAAACAAATAGCATCGTTCCATACAACAAGAAATAGATTATGCAAAATCTATCAAAAATATCCAAAAATGAAACGAAGATTTACGAAAGTTAAAACACTTAAAGTTGAACAACTTCAATTACATCTATCCTGATCTTATGTGTAATGTCTTTATCAAATCATCAATTTCAGTAAAGAAAATGAAGTACCAAGATCAATAGATGTTTGAAATCCCAGATAAGTTAGATAATATATCTAGACAATCTGTTGAAGGAGTGGCTCTTTGAGCATCTTTTACTAAAAATCCCACCTTATACCAACCATGAAATACGACTGAGTCAAGTATTTCAATATGAGTTTCATCAACAATTTTCAAAACAAAAAGTTTGCTTTTCATTCATGGAGTTTCTTTTTCTTTCATTTTCTCCATGTGGTGGTAGTTTTCACACTCCTCACTGGGATGTAACTCTTTCCACATCTTTTGAGCATTTCAGATTTCATTGACTCCCCCTCAATTGGCTATCAATTATTTAATATATAAGGTATTCAACCAAACCACTGATCTCGAATTCATACTCGACTAAGCAATCAAATATGATAATGACTATACCAAGAGATCATTGAGAGAGAAATTGACTTTGATCACTTAGAAGATGGTTTAAATAACGTAAATGATCATTGCAACATTGAGATATTATGACATCAAGGACATAATAAATTTCTAAATGCATGTCAAGGTGCAAGTAAAGTCAATTATGAAATGTGCTCAATTAGTGTGCTATGTACAAAACATAGATAAAGAACAAAACAAATACAAAGAACAAAAACAAAACCTAATCTAAGCAAAAGTTTCAAAAGAGGTTATTTCAAGGAAAGCATGCCAATTGCTTTACGCAAGTGAATAAAACGTTTTTGATCCAAAGGTTTTGTCAAGATGTCAGCTAATTGATCTTCAGTTGAAATATATGACAGTTGAAGAATGTTTGATTCAACTAGCTCTCTAAGAAAATGATATCTAAGTTCAATATGTTTTGTTCTAGAGTGCAACACAGGGTTTTTAGAAATGTTAATGGCACTAGTGTTGTCACATAAAATGGTTACCGAAGATGTTGAAATTCGGAAATCACTCAACACGCTCTTCATCCAAATCAATTGGGTTGAGCAACTTCCTGCAGAAATGTACTCCGCTTCGGCAGTCGAGAGTGCTATGCAGTTCTGTTTCTTACTGTGCCATGCAACAAGGCAGTGGCCTAGATAGAAGCATGCACCACTCGTGCTTTTTCGGTCATCCACAGATCCAGCCCAATCGGCATCTGAGTATCCAACAATATCCAAAGTCGTTCCCATAGGATACCAAATTCCGAAACTGATTGTACCTTTGATATACCGGATGATCCGTTTCACCGCTTTCAGGTGAACCTCCTTCGGTGCTGATTGATATCTCGCACAAATCCCAACACTGAAGGATATATCCGGGCGACTAGCCGTGAGATATAGTAGACTTCCAATCATACTCCGGTACAGTTTCTCGTCTACATTCTCACATTGTGATTCACTTCCAAGTCCCTTATGGCTAGTTCCCATTGGAGTTGGAAAATCTTTCGAATTTTCAAGGTCAAACTTTTTGACCAACTCCAGTGCATACTTGGATTGACACAAGTGAATTCCTTCATCGTTCTGCTTAACTTGTAATCCAAGAAAGTAATTCAACTCGCCCATCATGGACATCTCAAATTCGCTTTCCATGGTCTCCGCGAATTTAGAAGCATCATTATCTCTCGTTGCTCCAAAAACAATGTCATCGACATAAATTTGAGCAACTATGAAATTGTTTTGATAATGCTTCACAAAGAGAGTCCTGTCAGCTCCCCCTCGAGTGTAGCCCTTTTCCAAAAGGTGCTTTGTCAACCTTTCGTACCATGCTCGCGGTGCTTGTTTCAGACCGTAAAGAGCCTTTTTCAGTCGAAAAACATGGTTAGGTAGTTTATGATCCACAAAACCTTTCGGTTGAGCTACATAAACTTCCTCATTTAAAAATCCATTTAAAAAGGCGCTCTTAACGTCCATTTGAAATAATTTGATTTTAAAATGACAAGCAATAGCAAACAGTATACGAATGGACTCGAGTCTAGCTACTGGGGCGAAGGTTTCATCAAAGTCTATACCTTCTACTTGAGAATAGCCTTGAGCAACTAACCTTGCTTTGTTCCGGATGATAGTACCTTCTTCGTTTTTCTTGTTCTTGAAGATCCATTTGGTACCTATCACATTGTGTTGCTTCGGAGGCTTTGTCAGTTCCCAGACTTTGTTTCGCTCGAATTGATGGAGCTCTTCCTGCATTGCTTTAATCCAATAATCATCTTGGAGAGCTTCATCAACATTCTTTGGTTCGATTTGAGATACATAGCATGCAAATCCGCAAACCAATTGTCTCCGTGTTCTAACTCCTTCTTGTGGATCTCCAATTATGTTCGACTCAGGGTGATCCTTGGAGATGCGTAACGTCTGAGGTAGAGGAGTAGGCGGAGGTACACGAGATGATTCCTGCACATCACATGAGCTTGAAGAACCGTTAGATGCATCAATATTATTATCGAAAGAATTGTTAGAAGAAGATGCATTAGCAGGTGAATCATCATCAAGAGAGATATCGAGGGTAGATTTTTCAGATTCAAAGTGAAAAGCTTCATCTACCTTAACATTAATCGATTCTACGATCGTCTTAGATTCTAAGTTAAAGACTCGATATGCTCTGCTGTTTGTAGAATAACCTAAGAAAATCCCTTCGTCACTTCGAGAGTCAAATTTTCCAAGGTTTTCACGATCACGCAAAATAAAACACCGACTCCCGAAAATGCGAAAATACTTGATGTTAGGTTTTCTACAAAACCAAAGTTCATATGGTGTATTAAAAGTCCCCGGGCGCAAGTACACTCGATTGATAACATAGACAGCCGTGTTCACCGCTTCAGCCCAAAAGTATAAAGGAAGGTTCCGGCTATGAAGCATAACACGAGCCATCTCCTGTACGACCCTGTTCTTGCGCTCGACTACACCATTTTGTTGAGGTGTGTAAGGTGCGGAGAATTCATGTTTAATGCCATTTGAAACACAGAAATCAATGAATCTAGAATTAATGAATTCACCACCTCTATCACTCCTCACTCGAGTAATCCTTTCATTCTTTTCTATCATAATACGATTGCAGATTTCGAGAAAAGAGTCAAAGGTATCAGCTTTTTCCTTTAGAAAGGCTACCCAAGTATATCTAGAAAAGTCATCAACCAACAAAAAAATATACCATTTACCTCCAAGAGATGGTTGACGAGTTGGCCCCATTAAGTCCATATGCAAAAGTTCCAAAGGCCGTTTTGTACCTATGTGGTTCAAATTCTTGTGTGCAGTCCTAGACTGTTTTCCCTTTTGGCAACCGCCACACACAAGGTTTTGTTCAAAAGAAAGTTTCGGAACCCCTTTGACCACATCTTTATTTGAAATTCTAGAAAGTTCCTTAAAGTTTATGTGACCTAGCCTTTCATGCCAAAGTGTTTCATTTTTCAAAGATGCTAGGTTACATTTTTCAGAAATTTTAGAAGGAACTACATAACAATTATTTTCTGATCTAACCCCCTTTAAAAAGAAAGCATGGTTCAAGTCAGTTACAGTGCATTTATCAGATGAAAAATTAACTGAATAACCACTATCACACAGTTGACTTATGCTTATGAGGTTAGTCTTTAGGCCATGAACAAATAATACATTATCTAGAACCGGGCCATCTGGAATAGCTACTGTTCCCTTTCCAACAATTTTGGAAGACCGGCCATCTCCGAAAACAACAAGTCCTCCGGAGTTTTTCTCAAAAGTTTGAAAACAGTTTTTATCGCCGGTCATATGTCGGGAACACCCGCTATCCAAATACCAAGACGAACTATCATATGCATGTAAGGAAACAGTGGTAGCAAGACAGGGAAAGATCTCACCTTTGCGCACCCAAACCTTTTTGGTATGCGACTGTAGTGCTCGTGGAGTTGATTTCCTAGGTGAGGGCGTCTTGCTTGAAGAATTGCTGCTCCTTGAAGATGTCGTCTTGAGCGATGTACTACCAAGGCTCTTTTCCGTCAATTTGGTTGGAGTGGTTTTCCGAGGAATAGCCCTTTTGGTAGTTGCTGCAAGATGTTCTTGAGGTGTGCATTTGGCTCCAGTCTTGCAGTTTCTTCTGATGTGCCCTGAAATGCCACAACGAAAACATACCTTGGTTCTTGTCGATTCCGAAGATGATGTAGTAGGTTCGTTGTCGTTGCTTGGCGTGAACACCGGTGTCGGAGGAGGAGATACCGACGAAGGCACAAATACCGTACCACTCGAACTTGGAATGTCTCCAGTTTGAGTGTATCCGAGGCCGAACTTGTTTCTTTGACCGAGACCAAGGAGTCTGTCCAACTTACTCCTTCCAGAAGTAAATCTCTGTAAGTCATCCTTTAGTTGGCGTATGGTCTCTGTCATTTCAGATTTTTCCTGTCGGGCCTCGCCGTAGAGCTTCAAGAAGTAGTTCGCTTTGTTCACCATGTCTACATAACTCTTCTCGAAATGCTCATTGGACTCTTGAAGGGAAACATTTGTCTTAACCAGATTGTCCCTTTCCACTTCAAGATCGGTTGAGATAGAGGTTACTCTTTTTAATTCAACTTCAAGTTCCAGTAATCTCTCTTTCAACCCCTTGTTTTGTTTAGCCAGTTTCTTTGAATCCCTCAGAAGTTGATGGTAGGCTAAAACAAAATCTTCACCTTCCGAATTATCTGACTCATCGTCCGTTGCAATCTTTTCCACAGTGGAGTTGGACAGTGAGTCGGATGTACTTGCCATTAAGCACATGAAGGATGAAGGTTTGGTGGACGCGTGGAAAGCTGTCGCGTTGTCTTCTTCATCACTTGACGATGACTCATTTGACGTGGAGTTGTCATCCCAAGTGACTGCTTGCATCACTTTCTTCTTAGCCGGATTCTTGTTGGGACATTCAGTTGCTATGTGGCCGTAGCCTCGACATTTGAAACACTGAACTTGTCCCTCAGAACTTTTCTTATCCTTTGAGAAGTTCTCTTGGCTTCTTGACTTGTAGCTTGAGAATCCCTTGCCTTTCTTCGACTTTCCGAAGGATGGAGTTTTGCTTGAATTTCCCCTTCGAAAGTTGCGGCGAAACTTCCTTGTCAAGAGAGCAAGCTGCTTCTCAAAGTCCTCCATAGAAATGTTCTCGTCGTCGTCAGAGGAGGATGAATCCGCGTCTTCTTCTTTAGTTGATTTCAATGCGTAACCTGAAGACTTAGAAGAGGATGCCTTTCCAGAAGAATAGTTAGTAGGAAAAGTCATTTCATAAGTTTGTAAAGCACCTACTAATTCTTCTACACGCATTTCGTCCGGGTGTTTAATTGTTTCAATGGCTGCAACCTTCGGGCGAAATCGTTCAGGAAGAGTTCTTAGAATTTTTCTTACAACTTTAAATTCTGGAATCTTCTCTCCCAAGTTAGCACATGAGTTCACGATGTCTTGCAATCGTGTGTAATAGTCAGTGAAGGATTCATTCTCTGCCATAGAGATTGAGTCAAACTTGCTCGTAAGCATTTGCAGTTTCTGAATCTTCACTAGGTTAGTTCCCTCATGCGTAACTTGAAGAACATCCCAGATTTCTTTCGCAGTCTCACATGCCGAGACGCGAGAGAACTCAGTTTGTGACAAAGCATTAAATAGAGCATTAATCCCTTTGCCATTGTAAGAAGATAAGTCTATCTCTTCCTTGGTCCATTTCGACCTAGGTTTCAAGGTGCGAACATCATCTAAAATTTCAGTTGGATTAGACCATCCTAATTCAATTGATTGCCACACCCTTTCGTCGATGGAAATTAAGAAAGCTTTCATCCGTACTTTCCAGTACGCATAATTAGTTCCATCAAAGAAAGGGGGTCGATTGATGTTTCCACCTTCAACCATTGTTTACAACCCTATTCCCGCTCTGATACCACTTGTTGGGTTTAGGTTAATAAGGATCTAATAGGGGAAAAAACACCTAGAGGGGGGTGAATAGGTGTAAACAATAAACACTCAAAAATCTTTGTGCGATAAAACCCAATGCGGAAAAATAAAAGAACACACAAGATTTTTACGTGGAAAACTCCAAACCGGAGTAAAAAACCACGGGACCGATAACACGGCGAAATCCACTAGAGTTAACACACGTACAAGGTGATATAACGTACTCACAGACGACTCAACCTTTTACCATACGCCCCTAGTCGATCTTCTCCGCTCGCTCCGCAACGCTTCTCGAATCCACGATTTGCGCCGCCAACGCTGAATCCACAGCGTCCAACGTCGAATCCACGACGTCCGACCGAATCCACGGTCTTCACCCAATGGCACGCTTCGAATCCACGAACGCACCTCGCTCCGAATCCACGAGAGCGATAACACCTTGAATCCACAAGGCCACGCGAGTCCACGCGCCGATTTTGGGGTAAATCGTTGTTTGTTTGGGTGGTGATGATCCGCCGAATACTTAGATCAAGAGTAGATCGGAAATACCATCTAAGTATTCATTAGTTTGATTCAACTCAAGATATGAGTATGAAAATCCTAGAATCAAACTAATCAATATAGATGAAGAACCATTAAATAGATCTAATGATTTCCGTTCTTCTCTATATGTGGATCTAAGGCCGTATAAAATGATATTTGAAAATGACGGCTCTTTTTCCGATATGTGGATTGCCCTAGAAATGAAAAGGAAGGGCTATTTATAGGTTAGAAACCCTAGGAAGAATATTCGGATCAAAAACAAACTTTTCTGGAAAGTTTTACGGGCGACGATCCGGACTGCGCAAGTCACGATCCGGATCGCTTACGCGTAGAGAGCAATTTCCAGAAAACCGCCTGTTCGGGATCCGGATCATAATCTACGATCCGGATCGTTCATACAGTTTTACCAGAACAATGTGTTCGGGATCCGGATTGAGATTCCACGATCCGGATCGTTCAAGCCAACAGGTAAAACTCATGTTCGGGATCCGGATCATCAAATGCCATGATCCGGATTGAACTAGTGTATGAACGAGCACCCTTCGGGATCCGGATCGAAACGACATGATCCGGATCCTGAACATGTCCCATGTCCAGTTTTTGATGAATATGCAGTTAAAACCTCTTCCGGGTGTTTCTACACTATAAGAAGTATTCGGATCATCACAAATTATTTAATTTAACGTACCTGATCCTTTTGAATTCTTCTTTCTTGAGATTGAGGTAGTTGATCCAGAGTTTCTTCATCTTCAATCTTCAAGACTTGAACTATTCACGAAATGCGCCAACTCAAATTCCGTAACACTCATGGGCATGATTACTCCAGCCCTTCTTAGACCAGTCGGTGATAGTCCTCTAGTTGACGTTCCGGTCTACTCTCGCATAGACAAGGGATATGGGGAACACACGCGAGTAATCCCCCAGACCCTCCGGGACCAGGAAGTGTATGCCAAACTCATAAAGTGTGAGTTCTGGCTCCACGAGGTGAGTTTTTCTGGGGCATATCGTGTCGGCAGCTGGGATTACGGTAGACCCGAAAAAGATAGATTCGGTAACCGACTGGCTCCGGCCGACAACGGTAACTGAGATTTGAAGCTTCCTGGGTTTGGCAGGGTATTACAGACGTTTTGTGGAAGGCTTCTCCAAGATAGCAATGCCCCTGACTTGCCTGGCCCGAAAAGGGGAGAAGTTTATCTAGATTGACCAATGCCAGAAGAGTTTTGAGGAACTCAAAGTCAGGTTGACGTAGGCCCCGGTGCTCGCCCTACCGGAGCCTGGTGAAGACTTTGAGGTTTATTGTGAGGCGTGCTTATGCAACGGGGTGAGGTCATAGCCTACGCGTTAAGGCAACTCAAGGAGTACGAGAGAAACTACCCCGTGCACGACCTGGAGCTTGCAGCGGTTGTGTTCGTCCTCAAACTGTGGAGTCACTATTCGTACGGTACACATGGCAATGTGTACTCCGATCATCAGAACCTCAAGTACCTCTTCACTCAGAGGGAGTTAAATTTGCGGCAAGGGCGGTGGCTCGAATTACTAAAGGACTATGATCTAACCATCCGCTACCACCCCAGGAAAATGAACGCGGTGGCTGATGCCTTGAGCCGCAAGGGACAGACGGTGGAATCAATGACGAACGCCCTTACCCAACAGGACCGTCTGATTGAAGAATCTTCGCAATTGAGATTGGAGGTAGTACCAGCGGGTACGGTCGCACGGCTCTTGACCCTGGTGGTTAGACCTACCCTGCTGGACAGGATTCTGAAAGGACAATCGACCGATGGCCAGCTACAACTGGTGCGAGACAGAATGTTCTCGGAGCAAGGCGGAGTTTTGTTACAACTGACTCAGATGATGTAATGAGGTGCCGGCGACGAATTTGTGTACCCGGTAAGCTAGAAATAAGGGAAGAAAATCTAGCAAAAGTATGTAATACCTCATATACCGTGCATCCCGGAGGTACAAAGAGGTGCAAGGATCTGTGGCAGACCTTCAGTTGGCCCAAATCGAAAGAGCGATGTGGCACAAATTGTGGCGCAATATTGGGTGTGCCAACAGGTGAAAGCGAAACATCAGCGACCGGTGGGGGAAACAGACGCTTCGGCTTACGTGGGAAGTAGTAGCAGGAGAGACCCCTTACGAAGAGTAATTTTGGTCTCGATCCCAGGAGAACCCTTAGAAGGTGATGCTTCGTACCTTCCTGCCCAATAAGGAGGTGAAGACTTAGTTGTCTTATTTGTTGGCTAAGGGTTAAATAGGTCCAACTTCCGGCCTTGTGACAATAGACCCGAGGCGTTGTAACAGTATGCCTTGGACGTCCAGGTGAGGTGAGTCGGGCCAAGACCCGAGGCGTTGTAACAGTACGCCTTAGACGTCCAGGTGGGTTGAGTCAGGTCAAGATCGGTGGCGGTGCGACAGAACGCCTTAAGTAAATGGGTTGCGTATTTCTTATAATTCGAGCTTTTGGGATTGTTGGTTGGAGTCAACGACCCGACATTTGGGATTTCGGGGCACGTAGGCCCGGTGGCATACCGGTTGACGTTACTGCCAAACCTCGATACGGAGGCTGGCATGGGAGGAAAAGAAACTCCGCAACTGGACAATCCCTTACGTAAAGGTGTAATGGAGTAACCATGAGGAGCGCGAAGCGACTTGGGGACTTAAGACGAAAATGAAGGAAGTTTTCCCAGAATTGTTTAGCGAGGGTTGAGTTTAAGTTTCGAGGACGAAACTTTTTATAAAGTGTGAGTGGTGTAATGACACGACTTTTCTAGTGATATTTTACCCTCCTGCTAATAGAGTGTGAGTTAGAGGAAATTAAAATATCGGGCTCTTTAGAGTTGACTAACACGCGGTGCGGATATTTCTCGGTGATAGAGCTCGAAAAACGATGAACGGCGGTGCTGTCACGCCCCGGGTGTAAACCAGAACCCGGGCCCGTCTACAGATCCGCCGTGCACACGGTATTTCCCGCGTACACGAAGCGCCAAACCTGCTCAGATATATATAAGAGATAAAAATAAATGAGCAATAGAAACAGAGCTGAACTAAAACTAATACATCTCAGACTAAAGCTGGAAATAAAATACAATACAACCTGCTGGCAAAAGCCAGTCCCAAAGTAAAAGTACAATCGTCTGAGGAAATGCGGGTACACCAACAGTCCAGCTAACACGCTCATCCTGCCTCGAAGTCTATCTACTCAGCCGTCCTCTCTCCTCGACCCGCCGCAGAAAACCCAGCAGCACCCGCAGAAGACACTGCAAAACAAGGGAGAAGAAAAAGAGGAAAGAAGAATGGGGGTGAGACTACCAGTAAACCAGTAGCCTCCCCTAGTGGGTAAAACCTCAAACCCTGACACACCCACTAGGTCTACCAGAGGCAGAAAGGAAAGAAGTGCGGTAAGCAATGATGACTGCTGAAAACAGGAACTACCACTACTATGCCTCTAATATGCCAAGCTAAAGAGATAGCTAACTGTATGCATCAGAATGTAAATGCCTGCCTGTCTGACCCAATCGATACACTAGTAAGAACTGGTACTGCCTGCCTTGCCTGCCTGCCAAATCGGGTATGCCAGTCTACGCATAACACCGATAGGGGATGAGAGTCCCGAGGACTCGAAGCCTGTAAAACGCACACTCCGGAGTGCCACTCGAGGGGAGCGACCCACACGAGTAAAATGCCTGAGTAACAAGTATCATAGATCAGCAGGACTGGATCATGACTCTGATCAAAGTGGAAAAACCCATCCACTAAAGGGAGACCCGATCTCAACCTGATGCAAGATAAACAAATAGTGGGAAACCCCATCCACTAGAGACCTGATACCCAATCTGATGCATAAGCAACCTCCGGTCAACCGCCCAAGGTCCGCGGTTGCCGCAATACCCTGCCATCAAGCCTGCCTGTCCCAAAATCCAAGATCCACGATCGGGTAGAACAATCGATATCCGGTCAACCGCCTACTGTCCGCGGTTGCCGCAATAGTCCCCAAGTCCGACATCAAGTACACCCTGTCTCCGACCCCAAGGTCCCGGCTACACTATCCCAAACCCCCGCTCGAACCCGAGCAACATGACTCGAAAGTCTAAATAAGAAGGAGAAAGAAGGCAATCATGGTTTCTCCTAAGTCAAATCCCAATATGATAGTGTAGCAATAAAAGATGGCCTATCTAGATGTCCATACAAGCATGCAAGTGTTCTCAAGGAAATATAATTAAAGGCATTAATCATTAACAATTTCCACCTACGCATGTCGTCTATCCTCAAGTAGTACCATCAACAGGATAATCAAATAGTCCAACATAAATATTCCATTCCACATGCAAGGTTAACCGCTATCAAAGCAACCCTATTCCCACACCGGCATGCATAAACCCAACCCCGATCATGATTAATCAAGATGTCCAATAAAGGGGATCACTCTAATATTCCTAGTGAGCATGTCAAAATAGAGGCAAGAAACAACCGCCCACCTTGAGCGCTAAATCCTGATCCCAACAGCAAAGTCCGCGCCCGGTCTCAACGATCACCACGGTACTGCACAAAATGCCCCAAAAGAACAAGCACAATTAACATACAATGCTCACACCGAAATCTGTCCATAATACAATCAGTCCACAACTTTGCCTTTTTCACCTGCGAGATCTGCTCAAGAAATTCCAGGAAAAATACCGTCACGATCCTCGCGACGAACCGGTCGAAACGAGTACCTGCACGTTCCCACACGATTTTCCTACGCTGAGAACCAAAATCGACAAGGGAACCACCCCGAACAATACTTTCACCCAAAAACTGTGCTACAAAGTTCTGTAAAAAGGGGTTTCTCACCTTCGGGGAAAATTCCAAGAAATCCAAGAAAATTCAGAGAGACTCCTTGCGATGTGTAGATGCAAATCCCCTTTTGAATCACCCCAATCCGATGCCCGGTTGCGGAGATATCCCCAAAACATACTGTGCTGTCCAAAATTCCACCCCAGAAAATGAGGTCACAAGATGACCCGAAAAACCCATGAAAACCTCGGAATGGGGAAAAACCTGTAGAAACAAGAAACGTAGCCCTACCTGTTACGAAGACGAGGGCGCAAGAATCGCTGAAAAATACTGTCGGGGTAGCTTGGGAGAGCTAAAACACTGTAGCTGCGCCGAAGAAGAACCCAGGAATGCAATGTCGCGCCGCGCCGTAAAATCCAAATCTCGAAGTGCGTGCCACCACAAATCCTCAAACTTCACCAGGAGATGGAGAACTCGAAGGGGAGCAACTTTGCTGAAGACACCTTGGTGAGATGAGGCTCGGAAATGGTGGAAAAAGTGAGCTGAATGGGGCTCGGGCTGTTTAAATAGGCCTCCCAAACAATTGAAGAAATGCCAACTGGGTCCCTACTTTCGGGCGCCCGAAAGTTTCCGGGCGCGCACAGTGCGGCACGGCCGAAACTTTCGGGCGCGCACAGTGCGGCCCGGCCCAGCTTGCCCCGTCGGACGGGATCCCGCGATCCGTCCGACCCGCCCCAGATGCTGCCACGCGTCCCCCGTACAGGCAACAGCCGAATCCCCCACTCCTGCAACGCCGCGTGGCCACCTCCGGGAGTCGACACGCGTCCCCGACAAACAGTACCGCCGCGCCTGCCCGCACAGTCTGCGCCCGCTGCCCTCCTGGCCGCACAGTTGACCGCCCAATAGGAGCGCGCCACGTGTCACTGCCACTGTTCGGTGCACCCGGTGCACGAACCTCCATGAACCGAACCAACCAAAACCTGCCACGTGTCACGTCCGGTGCACCATGAACCAAAGCCCAACCATCCTGCTCTGTAGACCGGGAGCTGTGAGCCAACCTATGGAGTGATGCCACGTGTCCTCCCTCCGGTGCACGCTCGGCCGCGTGGACCGCGCACCCGCGTGCCTGCCCGCGCCCTGCCCGCGACGCGCGCGCCTGCCCGCCGCCGCTGTGCCGCCTGCCCGAGGCTGCGCCGCCACCCTCCGCCGCTGCCCGCCGCCGCCGGTGATCGCCGGAGTTACTGTTCCGGCCATGAACAGTAACCGAAGCCCAGAAAAATGCAGTAAATAGTCCGTTTTGACCGTTTTCGCGCGCTGAATCCGAATTTGACGTCCGTTTTGCCACATTCCCACTCTAAAAATTACCGAATGCCCCCGGAAAGGTATTCTTAGTCCAAATTTCGCGCCGAGCCCAATTCCAAAATCCGTTTCGCGCGAAAACACCTCTAAACATCCGTCGGGGTCCCCCGATCACTCGCATGATCCATTTTAAGCCCGAAGTCCAACACTTGTGTCCAATCGTGCCCCGAACACCTCCAGCACACCGCATAGGCCTCCAATGGCCACCCCAATGCACCGCAACAGCTCTGCGGAGATCCAGGTCATCACATCCTCCCCCACTAAAAGAAAGTTTCGTCCTCGAAACTAAAGTCATTCCTCAACACGGAATCTCGACCAACAGGGGGTAAACATCCAGTCATCCACCACTCAAGCTCCCAATACTACCAAATACCTCATCCAGAGACGCGATGCAATCCTTGGGTCTCTAACCAAAACGAAACGAAGGCGAGCACTCCAGAGAACCACGCCACCTTAACTAGGTACAGCTGGGCTAACTGCTCGGCCATCAAGTAGTCTGCATCGGTACAAGCATCTGTCCCTGCTAGGGCCTCAGATAATCCAACCACAAGTCCAACGACACCCAGCTCGATCCAAGTACCTCGGTACTCCCGAGGCACCCGATATAAGTCCCCCAACTGGTCCCGTAACCTCAGATCTCCAATCCAAAACCGTCGGGATGTAGAAGCGATTTCCTAACCCTCCGGCATCAACCCTCGGCCCTAAGCGGTCGAGAGAACCAGACTGCAAATCAATCTTCGCGAAGATCCAATACCCTTGCAGCTGGTAACTCAAGTCCTCCAAGCTTGACAGAAGGGTGCTAGCTCCCGATGATCACTTTATCAAATTCTTACAGGTCCTCACAAAGCCGAAGTGAACCAACCTTCCACAACTCGAATAGCACCGGCGCCCCCAGGGGTGCCACACTTGGCCTGACATACTTCCAAAACATCAAATCCTGGAGTTGGGTCCTCAACTCCCAAACTGGTGTCATGCCAAACAACTCCGATAGGAGAACAGCTAGGAACTCACAACCAAAAGGGTATATCCAAGTCCTGGTGCCGCCGCAGATCCCTCAAACACACCAGCCAAAAGGCTACTCACCCACTACGAGACATCCGCCTCGCTCACAAAGTCAAAACCAAAGAGGCGAAGATACTCTCAAACAACCCAGGTACACCAACACCTCCAGGCCTGGCTCCCACGAGAACCGTCCTCGCAGCATAATCAGCTGCCGCGAAAAGAAAAAGATAACCGAGCCAGCCTAACCGTCCTAAGTACCAAACCAAGCCCAACAACTGGGTCAAGACCATCAGGCCTACAGGTACAACCAAGGACTCAACCGCACCGGGCAGGACCCACGACACTCCCCCAGGTGCAAAAGATAGGGAATACGACCTCCCGAACACCAGGTAACCGTCCTACCCCTAACCCAAAACAATGAAGCCAAACACTACCCACCAAGAAGGGAAAACCTCTCGTATCGAAAGATACGAACCCAAGAGCCTGGAACAATTCAAACCTACCGCCACACTGGCCGCTGGAATCTATGTGCTCTGACGGTCTCAAAATCCACTATCCTGGAAAAGAGATCAGGAATACCTCATCCGACTGACCTGTCCTCCATCACCCGGCGCCAAGTGCCTCAATCAGAACTCGTCTCAGGCGGCAGATCCCAATCCAAAGGAACTACAATGCCACGCTCCATACCCGGCGCCTACTCCAATGAGGCGTCCCTAGAGCTCTCACTCCCCCACCGAACAAGACCCTGCCTTCAAAGGCTCCATACTCAATCCCACAAGTCAGGGCAACTCATCCGCCAGATCTGGCTCACTCCTTCAATGCAATCCCACAGTTTTCCTGCTGTCAACTTTCCACCCTTCCTTGGTGCCCCAGCACTAAACGTCGGCACGGAGGGCTACTCACTAGTCCGACAACTGTGCCACTGCACTGATCCGACAACTGTGTCACTGCTCCGGCAACTGCGCCACTGTGCTGATCCGACAACTGTGTCACCGCGCTGCTCCGACAATCGTGTCACTGCTCCGACAACTGCGCCACTATGCTGATCCGACAACTGTGTCACCGCGCTGCTCCGACAACTGTGTCACTGCTCCGACAACTGCACCACTGTGCTGATCCGACAACTGTGTCACCGCGCTGCTCCGACAACTGTGTCACCGTGCTGCTCCGCTGATCTGCCTCCAACACTCCTACCCTTCGGGTCCGGAGCCCCCAGACTCCAATCTGGGTATCCGGCCCGAAACAACCAGCTCAGGCCCAACTGCCGCACCAAGGTGCACTCGGGTCAGAGCCCCAACGTCGGGGAGACACCGCTCACCACGACAAAACCGCAAATCAGCACACCCCAAACACTCGACCCAATCTAGCGAAAGTCAAAGGCATCCCCCATATTTTGTAACGTTATGTTGTCTGCAGCCAACATAACTGTCCCACAAAATAGGGTATGCCGATCCCTCTTCACTCACTGGAAGAGTCACAACCAAATCACCGACTTTCGCCAAAAGTCACGTCTCTCACGCCCTAACATCCTAGTGTCCGCCAAAAGCCTAGGGTTTTCTAAGTCCCAACTGACCTATCCCTAAGCTCTGATACCAACTTAATCTGTCACGCCCCGGGTGTAAACCAGAACCCGGGCCCGTCTACAGATCCGCCGTGCACACGGTATTTCTCGCGTACACGAAGCGCCAAACCTGCTCAGATATATATAAGAGATAAAAATAAATGAGCAATAAAAACAGAGCTGAACTAAAACTAATACATCTCAGACTGAAGCTGGAAATAAAATACAATACAACCTGCTGGCAAAAGCCAGTCCCAAAGTAAAAGTACAATCGTCTGAGGAAATGCGGGTACACCAACAGTCCAGCTAACACGCTCATCCTGCCTCGAAGTCTATCTACTCAGCCGTCCTCTCTCCTCGACCCGCCGCAGAAAACCCAGCAGCACCCGCAGAAGACACTGCAAAACAAGGGAGAAGAAAAAGAGGAAAGAAGAATGGGGGTGAGACTACCAGTAAACCAGTAGCCTCCCCTAGTGGGTAAAACCTCAAACCCTGACACACCCACTAGGTCTACCAGAGGCAGAAAGGAAAGAAGTGCGGTAAGCAATGATGACTGCTGAAAACAGGAACTACCACTACTATGCCTCTAATATGCCAAGCTAAAGAGATAGCTAACTGTATGCATCAGAATGTAAATGCCTGCCTGTCTGACCCAATCGATACACTAGTAAGAACTGGTACTGCCTGCCTTGCCTGCCTGCCAAATCGGGTATGCCAGTCTACGCATAACACCGATAGGGGATGAGAGTCCCGAGGACTCGAAGCCTGTAAAACGCACACTCCGGAGTGGCACTCGAGGGGAGCGACCCACACGAGTAAAATGCCTGAGTAACAAGTATCATAGATCAGCAGGACTGGATCATGACTCTGATCAAAGTGGGAGAACCCATCCACTAAAGGGAGACCCGATCTCAACCTGATGCAAGATAAACAAATAGTGGAAAACCCCATCCACTAGAGACCTGATACCCAATCTGATGCATAAGCAACCTCCGGTCAACCGCCCAAGGTCCGCGGTTGCCGCAATACCCTGCCATCAAGCCTGCCTGTCCCAAAATCCAAGATCCACGATCGGGTAGAACAATCGATATCCGGTCAACCGCCTACTGTCCGCGGTTGCCGCAATAGTCCCCAAGTCCGACATCAAGTACACCCTGTCTCCGACCCCAAGGTCCCGGCTACACTATCCCAAACCCCCGCTCGAACCCGAGCAACATGACTCGAAAGTCTAAATAAGAAGGAGAAAGAAGGCAATCATGGTTTCTCCTAAGTCAAATCCCAATATGATAGTGTAGCAATAAAAGATGGCCTATCTAGATGTCCATACAAGCATGCAAGTGTTCTCAAGGAAATATAATTAAAGGCATTAATCATTAACAGTTTCCACCTACGCATGTCGTCTATCCTCAAGTAGTACCATCAACAGGATAATCAAATAGTCCAACATAAATATTCCATTCCACATGCAAGGTTAACCGCTATCAAAGCAACCCTATTCCCACACCGGCATGCATAAACCCAACCCCGATCATGATTAATCAAGATGTCCAATAAAGGGGATCACTCTAATATTCCTAGTGAGCATGTCAAAATAGAGGCAAGAAACAACCGCCCACCTCGAGCGCTAAATCCTGATCCCAACAGCGAAGTCCGCGCCCGGTCTCAACGATCACCACGGTACTGCACAAAATACCCCAAAAGAACAAGCACAATTAACATACAATGCTCACACCGAAATCTGTCCATAATACAATCAGTCCACAGCTTTGCCTTTTTCACCTGCGAGATCTGCTCAAGAAATTCCAGGAAAAATACCGTCACGATCCTCGCGACGAACCGGTCGAAACGAGTACCTGCACGTTCCCACACGATTTTCCTACGCGGAGAACCAAAATCGACAAGGGAACCACCCCGAACAATACTTTCACCCAAAAACTGTGCTACAAAGTTCTGTAAAAAGGGGTTTCTCACCTTCGGGAAAAATTCCAGGAAATCCAAGAAAATTCAGGGAGACTCCTTGCGATGTGTAGATGCAAATCCCTTTTGAATCACCCCAATCCGATGCCCGATTGCGGAGATATCCCCAAAACAATACTGTGCTGTCCAAAATTCCACCCCAGAAAATGAGGTCACAAGATGACCCGAAAAACCCATGAAAACCTCGGAATGGGGAAAAACCCGTAGAAACAAGAAACGTAGCCCTACCTGTTACGAAGACGAGGGCGCAAGAATCGCTGAAAAATACTGTCGGGGTAGCTTGGGAGAGCTAAAACACTGTCGCTGCGCCGAAGAAGAACCCAGGAATGCAATGTCGCGCCGCGCCGTAAAATCCAAATCTCGAAGTGCGTGCCACCACAAATCCTCAAACTTCACCAGGAGATGGAGAACTCGAAGGGGAGCAACTTTGCTGAAGACACCTTGGTGAGATGAGGCTCGGAAATGGTGGAAAAAGTGAGCTGAATGGGGCTCGGGCTCTTTAAATAGGCCTCCCAAACAATTGAAGAAATGCCAACTGGGTCCCTACTTTCGGGCACCCGAAAGTTTCCGGGCGCGCACAGTGCGGCCCGGCCCAAACTTTCGGGCGCGCACAGTGCGGCCCGGCCCAGCTTGCCCCGTCGGACGGGATCCCGCGATCCGTCCGACCCGCCCCAGATGCTGCCACGCGTCCCCCGTACAGGCAACAGCCGAATCCCCCACTCCTGCAACGCCGCGTGGCCACCTCCGGGAGTCGACACGCGTCCCCGACAAACAGTACCGCCGCGCCTGCCCGCACAGTCTGCGCCCGCTGCCCTCCTGCCCGCACAGTTGACCGCCCAATAGGAGCGCGCCACGTGTCACTGCCACTGTTCGGTGCACCCGGTGCACGAACCTCCATGAACCGAACCAACCAAAACCTGCCACGTGTCACGTCCGGTGCACCATGAACCAAAGCCCAACCATCCTGCTCTGTAGACCGGGAGCTGTGAGCCAACCTATGGAGTGATGCCACGTGTCCTCCCTCCGGTGCACGCTCGGCCGCGTGGACCGCGCACCCGCGCGCCTGCCCGCGCCCCGCCCGCGACGCGCGCGCCTGCCCGCCGCCACTGTGCCGCCTGCCCGAGGCTGCGCCGCCGCCCTCCGCCACTGCCCGCCGCCGCCGCCGCCGGTGATCGCCGGAGTTACTGTTCCGGCCATGAACAGTAACCGAAGCCCAGAAAAATGCAGTAAATAGTCCGTTTTGACCGTTTTCGCGCGCTGAATCCGAATTTGACGTCCGTTTTGCCACATTCCCACTCTAAAAATTGCCGAATGCCCCCGGAAAGGTATTC
Organism: Tillandsia fasciculata; assembly: GCA_029168755.2. Classification (NCBI taxonomy): domain Eukaryota; kingdom Viridiplantae; phylum Streptophyta; class Magnoliopsida; order Poales; family Bromeliaceae; genus Tillandsia; species Tillandsia fasciculata. Next base: position 344,114 of record JAQOTM010000061.1, on the reverse strand, counting down.
TTAGTCCAAATTTCGCGCCGAGCCCAATTCCAAAATCCGTTTCGCGCGAAAACACCTCTAAACATCCGTCGGGGTCCCCCGATCACTCGCATGATCCATTTTAAGCCCGTTGTCCAACACTTGTGTCCAATCGTGCCCCGAACACCTCCAGCACACCGCGTAGGCCTCCAATGGCCACCCCAATGCACCGCAACAGCTCTGCGGAGATCCAGGTCATCACAGGTGCAATCGGATCCAAAATCCGATGTACGGATCTCCCGGAATGGGGTTTCTAAGATCGCAGTGACTTAAAGCGTGCATCGAAATTCGTGTAAAATATTCGGCACGCTTTTTGAGGAATTTTGGATATTCCGTGTGATTAATTAATTAAGGAATTAATTAATCAATGACGTGAAATTAAATCTGGGAATTTATTCCCTATATTCATTAATTAGGAAATTAATTAATCGGTGACTAGGATTTAAAAAGGTGGGGTTTATCTCGTGGGATTAGATATTTATTTTTAGAAGATAAATATCCGAATATTCGGGACTTTTCCTTTTTACGTACGAATAATAAAAGGGAAATAAAAGAATAAAATAAAAGGAGAAATTAAATTAATAAGAGGATATTTAAACCCCGGTCACCGGAAAGCGGAAAAAAAAAAAAAAAAAACCTAGTTGGAAAAGAGAGAAAAGAAAAAGGAAACCCTAACCGGAGGAGAAAAGAAGGAAAGAAGGAGAAAGCGGAGGAGCGCGGTCGCCCCAATTGACGTCCGGAGACCGGAGAACGAGATCGTCGACGGGGAGTGGATCCGGATCTCCAACGCCGTGAGGACCAAGATCGGTTCTTTAATTCCGATAAATTAAGGTTAGTGATCATCGTTTCGTTGTCAAATTAATCGGGGGTTTTCCGTGTTCTTGTAAGGTCGTTTTAATTGGTACATCGATCGCGGATTTTCGTCGGGTTTTGATCCATGTTTTATTCTCGTTCTTGATCGAGGGTGATCGATGGTTTTTATCGAGTTTAATCGATGGTTTTTAATCGGTTTCTTTTTATCGGGCTTCCGATCGACGTTTTGGTTGTTCGTCGATCGTTGGTTTAGTCATTAGAATTATCGTGTATTTATTCGAGAATTTTTGGGGATGTTTCGTCGGAACATAGTGGGTTAACGGGAGGCCGCCGCCGCCGTTTTTAAATGGGAGGCCGCCGCCGCCGTTACCATGTCCGCGGGATCTTCGCCGGGGTCGCACGGGAGCGAAAACGGAGAAGAAATCGCGAAACGGGAGCGAAAACGCGAAAAGTTAGGGTTTACTGTGCTGTCCGTACGGCGGCGGTCCACGGACCCCGGGCGTGCACCCGGTGCACGCCCCGCTGTCCCAAAAGCGCAGACCCGGCGCACGAAACCGTGCGCCGGGCTGCACAGTGTGCGCGGTGCACGCCCTAGGCGTGCACCCGGCGCGCGCGCTTGCGGCCGAAGAGCAAGGACCCGGTGCACGCTCGGGTCGTGCACCGGCCCGGCCCGAGATGCGCGGTGCACGCTTCCTGCGTGCACCCGGCGCATGCGCCACCGCCTGACGCCGTGAACCTGGTCCACGGTTGCCCCTGTGCACCACCCGACAGCCCAAAGTTCGGTGGCTCCGTTTGGGTCCGTTTTTCCACCGTTTTGAGCGCCGTTTTCGCCGTTGGGATCACCATCTCCGTGATTTTCTTGGCATGGCCACCTGGGATCTTTTTGGTCACCGTTTCGCCATGTTGGGTGCTATTTTCGCCGATGCTCCGCGCCTCGACGAAATCGTCGGGGGCGCGCCGTCGGGTCTCTTTTCTCATCATTTTCGCCGCGGGGGTCTTCTTGGTCTAACCATTGACGTCCCGAGTGGGCTGCCGGTTGAGAATTGGGTTTTGCTGGTTTTCCGTTAGCGGTTTTGGGTTCCGACGGAGTTCGCGACGAAATAGTCGCGTTCCGGTTGTTGTTAGTCTTTGATGTTACCGGTTTGATATGAGTTTTTAGTTTTACTCGATGGTTTTGACTTGTTGGGTTTTTGACCGGCGTTGCGGTCCCCTAGGCACGACGATTTCGGTTTTGCGGGTTTAACGTAACAGTGGTTGGGACCACTGGTTTTTACCCGATTAGGGTAAGGTGTTAATTTGTGCTCTTGGATATTTTAGTAGGCAGCAAGGAGTCCTGATTTGCTTAGGAGGGTCGCGGGCGCGGTCGTATATCTTCAGCTAGGTGGGTACCCTTGCTATAAGTGCAACAAGTGCAGTAAGTGCATCTATCATCATAAAAATGCTCGTTAAATTGTCTAACAAAGTAGATGGAATGTTAAATCTTTCGCTTAAATGTTTCTTTTCATTCTAACATGATAATTGTAGCGACTGCGGTCGCGGTGCTCAATACACGCCGACACCGGCAAATATTGGGGTGGGATGCTGCACGTACACAGGCGGATTGGCCTCCGCATGGGTGTACTTTTCCGGAGAAGTGGTCTCTTTTGACCCATGTGCCTCACAAAGGGGTGGGAGCCGTGAGGACCTCTTCACGACAGCTAAGGTGGCCGCACTAGCTCCGTGAAGGGGTTAAAAGCATCAATGGGGTTGTGCACGAGGAGGGACTTCCGTCTCTCCGACAGGTACTCTGGGGTTGGTGCCCAGCTTATTTGGTGACAGGGTTTTAGCGAAAGGTTCCGGTGTATTTCGGTTTGTTCTTGAATCTATGTTAATCGTTAAGACATCTACTTTGTTTGTCACTGACTTTACCCACTCCGTGACAGGTTTGACTAGGTGTAGTAGTCGGGACGACGGTGAGGCAGCGATTAAAGAACATTAGCTGGATGAGGTTTATTCCATTATTCTTGCTTGGGTTATCTCTTCCCCTTGTTATCTAAGTTTAAGTTCTCAATTGCTTGATTGTGGAATGTTGTGGATGTTGGATTGAGAGACGGTTTTGTGATGTGGTTTTTATAATGTTCCTTAATGATTTACAAGCGGCATGTTTTATACCGAACAAAAAGGGGTTTCGAAAATGTTTTCCAAAACCAAGTGTCGTGTGGGCACTGCTTTGAAAACCTGTGGATTTATCCTTTCCGAAACGATGTAGCCGCCTTACTGTGAATGTGTAGACGTTTTTAAAGGGGTGTCGAGTGGACACCGTTTGCAAACTTGTAGGTTCCTCTTAATGTGATTAAATGTCTTTACACTCTCGTACTTGTTGACTGTGACTGTGTGGTTAAAGATTGTATGTTGATGTTGTAAATGAGACGCCGTGCATATACAAAGGAGACTCTGTACGTGGGCAGGGTGAATTTGTGTATGTGGCGGTCTGGCACGCACCGGGGATGAGGCTGATGCTTATTTATTAAGGAAAAAAAAAATTTATACACGCACATTTCCGCTTATCTTTACCTAAAAACCCCCGGGGGCGTGACAGCCCGGTTCTAAACAATGTTTTATTTGTTGAAGGCCTAAAGACCAACCTCATTAGTATAAATCAATTATGTGATAATGGGTTCTCAGTTAATTTTTCTTCGTTAGAATGTATTGTGACTGATAAGGACCAATTATTCTTTTTGAAAGGGGTTAGATCTGAAAATAACTGCTACATAGTTCCAAATAAATTTTCTGAAAAATGTAACCTAGTTTCTTTAGATAATGAAACTCTTTGGCATGAAAGACTAGGTCACATAAATTTTAAGGAACTATCTAGAATTTCAAATAAAGACGTGGTTAAGGGGGTTCCTAAACTTTCATTTAAAAACAACATTGTGTGTGGAGGTTGTCAAAAGGGAAAGCAATCAAGGGCTACACACAAGAACTTGAACCACGTTGGTACCAACCGGCCCTTAGAATTATTGCATATGGACCTTATGGGGCCGACTCGTCAACCATCTTTGGGAGGTAAATGGTATATTTTTCTTTTGGTTGATGACTTCTCTAGATATTCATGGGTAGCATTTTTAAAAGAGAAAGCTGATACTTTTGATTCTTTTCATGAGATTTGCCATCGTATCATGATTGAAAAGAATGAAAAGATCATTCGTGTTAGAAGTGATAGAGGTGGAGAATTCATAAATTCTAAATTCATTGATTTCTGCACTTCCAATGGCATAAAACATGAATTCTCAGCACCCTATACACCTCAACAGAATGGTGTAGTCGAGCGCAAAAACAGGGTTGTTCAAGAGATGGCGCGTGTGATGCTTCATAGCCAGAATTTACCGTTATATTTTTGGGCTGAAGCTGTGAACACCGCTGTCTATCTTATTAATCGAGTTTATTTGCGCCCGGGAACTTTAAATACACCATATGAACTATGGTTCTGTAGAAAACTAAATATTAAATATTTTCGTATCTTTGGGAGTCGATGTTTCATTCTGCGTGATCGCGAAAACCTTGGTAAGTTCGACTCTCGAAGCGACGAAGGGATTTTCATGGGTTATTCTACTAACTGTAGAGCATATCGGGTATTTAACATGGAATCTAAGACAATGGTAGAATCTATAAATGTTAAAGTAGATGAAGCTTTTCACTTTTCCTCTGACAAATCTACCCCTGATATGTCTCTTGATGATGATACTCCTGTAAATGCATCTTCTTATAATAATTCTTCCAATATTAATGATGCATCTAATGGTTATTCAAGTGTATCAAATGTGCAGGAATTATCACATGTACCTCCGACTACTCCGTTACCGCAAACGTTACGCATCTCCAAGGATCATCCGGAATCTAACATTATTGGAGACCCACAAGAAGGAGCTAGAACTCGGAGACAGTTGGTTTGTGGAGTCGCATGCTACGTCTCCATGATTGAACCAAAGAACATCGATGAAGCTCTTAAGGATGACTACTGGATTGAAGCTATGCAGGAAGAGCTCCATCAGTTCGAACGAAACAAAGTCTGGGAATTAACAAAGCCTCCGAAGCAACACAACGTGATTGGTACTAAATGGATTTTCAAGAATAAGAAGAACGAGGATGGTACCATCATCAGGAACAAAGCACGCTTAGTTGCTCAAGGCTACTCTCAAATAGAAGGTATAGACTTTGATGAAACGTTCGCCCCGGTAGCTAGACTCGAGTCAATTCGTATTTTATTCTGTTACGGAATTTGAGTTGGCGTATTTCGTGAATGTATTAAGTCTTGAAGATTGAAGATGAAGAAACTTTGGATCGTATACCTCAATCTCAAGAAAGAAGAATTCAAAAGGATCAGGTACGTTTAACTAAAGAATTTTGATGATCCGAATACTTCTTATAGTGTAGAAACACCTGGAAGAGGTTTTATTTGCTTAAACATCAAAAACTGGACATGGGACATGTTCAGGATCCGGATCGTGGCTTGCAATCCGGATCCCGAAGGGTGTTGGTTCATACACTGGTTCAATCCGGATCGCAGCATCCTCTGATCCGGATCCCGAACACTAGTTTTACCTGTTGCTTCCTCGATCCGGATCAGGAATTGCAATCCGGATCCCGAACATGATGTTTTGGTAAAACTGTATGAACGATCCGGATCGGGGACTACGATCCGGATCCCGAACAAGCAATTTTCTGGAAACCGTCTTTTGTGCTTCTGCAATCCGGATCGCCAAATCCAATCCGGATCGCCGTCGGTAAATCTTTCCAGAAAAGGCTGTTTTTGATCCGTATATTCTTCCTAGGGTTTCTAACCTATAAATAGGCCCTGTATTCATTTCTAGGGCATCCGCTATTACAGAAGAAAATAGCCGAAAAGAAAAAATCCACATATATAGAGAAGAAAGGAAATCAATAGATTTATTCTATGTTTCTTCATCTATATTGATTGATTTGATTCTAGGTTTTCCATACTCACATTTTGAGTAGAATCAAATCAATGAATACTTAGATGGTATTTCCGATCTATCTTTAATCTAAGTATTCGGCGGATCATCACCACCCAAACAAACAACGATTTACCCCAAATCGGCGCGTGGACTCGCGTGGCCTTGTGGATTCAAGGTGCAACCGCTCTCGTGGATTCGGAGCGAGGTACGTTCGTGGATTCGAAGCGTGCCACTGGGTGAAGACCGTGGATTCGGTTGGACGTCGTGGACTCGACGTTGGACGCTGTGGATTCAGCGTTGGGCGCGGATCGTGGATTCGAGAAGCGTCGTGGAGCGAGCGGGAAGATCTACTAGGAGCGTATGGTAAAAGGTTGAGTCGTCTGTGAGTACGTTATATCACCTTGTACGTGTGTTAATTCTAGTGGATTTCGCCGTGTTATCGGTCCCGTGGTTTTTTACTCCGGTTTGGAGTTTTTCCACGTAAAAATCTTGCGTGTTCTTTTATTTTTCCGCATTGGGTTTTATTGCGCAATGATTTTTTGAGTGTTTATTGTTTACACCTATTCACCCCCCTCTAGGTGTTTTTTCCCCTATTTAGATCCAATTACTTATAACCCAACAAGTGGTATCAGAGCGGGAATAGGGTTGTAAACAATGGTTGAAGGTGGAAACATCAATCGACCCCCTTTCTTTGATGGAACAAATTATGCGTACTGGAAAGTGCGGATGAAAGCCTTTTTAATTTCCATCGACGAAAGGGTGTGGCAATCAATTGAATTAGGATGGTCTAATCCAACTGAAATTTTAGATGATGTTCGCACCTTAAAACCTAGGTCGAAATGGACCAAGGAAGAGATAGACTTATCTTCTTACAATGGCAAAGGAATTAATGCTCTATTTAATGCTTTGTCACAAACTGAGTTCTCTCGCGTCTCGGCATGTGAGACTGCGAAAGAAATCTGGGATGTTCTTCAAGTTACGCATGAGGGAACTAACCTAGTGAAGATTCAGAAACTGCAAATGCTCACGAGCAAGTTTGACTCTATCTCTATGGCAGAGAATGAATCCTTCACTGACTATTACACACGATTGCAAGACATCGTAAACTCATGTGCTAACTTGGGAGAGAAGATTCCAGAATTTAAAGTTGTAAGAAAAATTCTAAGAACTCTTCCTGAACGATTTCGCCCGAAGGTCGCAGCCATTGAAACAATTAAACACCCGGACGAAATGCGTGTAGAAGAATTAGTAGGTGCTTTACAAACTTATGAAATGACATTTCCTACTAACTATTCTTCTGGAAAAGCATCCTCTTCTAAGTCTTCAGGTTACGCATTGAAAACAACTAAAGAAGAAGACGCGGATTCATCCTCCTCGGACGACGACGAGAACCTTTCTATGGAGGACTTTGAGAAGCAGCTCGCTCTCTTGACAAGGAAGTTTCGCCGCAACTTTCGAAGGGGTAATCCAAGCAAAACTCCATCCTTCGGAAAGTCGAAGAAAGGCAAGGGTTCTTCAACTTACAAGTCAAGGAAGCAAGAGAACTTCTCAAAGGATAAGACAAGTTCTGAGGGACAAGTTCAGTGCTTCAAATGTCGAGGCTACGGCCACATTTCAACGGAGTGTCCCAACAAGAATCCGGCTAAGAAGAAAGCGATGCAAGTCGTTACTTGGGATGACAACTCCACGTCAAATGAGTCATCCTCAAGTGATGAAGAAGACAACGCGACAGCTTTCCACGCGTCCACTACATCTTCGCCCTTCATGTGCTTAATGGCAAGTACATCCGACTCACTGTCCAACTCCACTGTTGAAAAGATTGCAACGGACGATGAATCAGATGATTCTGAAGGTGAAGATTTTGCTTTAGCCTACCACAGACTTTTGAGGGATTCAAAGAAACTGGCTAAGCAAAACAAGGGGTTGAAAGGGAGATTGCAGGATCTCGAAGAAGAAGTAAAAAGGGTAACCTCTCTCTCAACCGATCTTGAAGTGGAAAGGGATATTTTGATTAAAACTAATGTTTCCCTTCAAGAGTCCAATGAGCAACTCGAGAAGAATTATATGGATATGGTGAACAAAGCGAATTACTTCTTGAAGCTCAACGGCGAGGCTCGACAAGAAAAATTGGAGATGACGGAGACCATACGCCAACTGAAGGATGACTTAAAGAGATTTTCTTCTGGAAGGAGTAAGTTGGACAGACTTCTTGGTCTTGGTCAAAGAAATAAGTTCGGCCTCGGATACACTCAAACTGGAGACATTCCAAGTTCGAGTGGTACAGTATTTGTGCCCCAGTCGGTATCTCCTCCTCCGACACCGGAATTCACGACAATCAACGACAACAAGCCTACCACATCCACCTCGGGATCGTCAAGACCTAAGGTATGTTTTCGTTGTGGCATTTCAGGGCACATAAGGAGAAATTGCAAGACGGAAGTCAAATGCACACCTCAAGCACCTCTTGCAATGACTACCAAGAAGGCGATTCCTCGAAAAACGACTGCAAACTATTTGAAGGAAAAGCGCCTTGGTAGTACACCGCTCAAGACGACATCATCAAGGAGCAGCAATTCTTCAAGCAAGACGCTCTCACCCAGGAAATCAACTTCACGATCATTACCGACGCATTCCAAAAAGGTTTGGGTGCGCAAAGGTGAAATTTTCCCTTGTCTTGCTACCAATGTTTCCTTGCATGCATATGATAGTTCGTCTTGGTACCTGGATAGCGGGTGTTCCCGTCATATGACCGGTGACAAAAACTGTTTTCAAACATTTGAGAAAAACTCCGGAGGACTTGTTGTTTTCGGAGATGGTCGGTCTTCCAAAATTGTTGGAAAGGGAACGGTAGCTATTCCAGATGGCCCGGTTCTAGATAATGTGTTATTTGTTCATGGCCTTAAGACTAACCTCATAAGCATAAGTCAACTTTGTGATAGTGGTTATTCAGTTAATTTTTCTTCTGATAAATGCATTGTAACTGACATGAACCATGCTTTCTTTTTAAAGGGGGTTAGATCAGAAAACAATTGCTATGTAGTTCCTCATAAGATTTCTGAAAAATGTAACCTAGCATCTTTGAAAAATGAAACACTTTGGCATGAAAGGCTAGGTCACATAAACTTTAAGGAACTTGCTAGAATTTCGAACAAAGATGTGGTCAAGGGGGTTCCGAAACTTTCTTTTGAACAAAACCTTGTGTGTGGCGGTTGCCAAAAAGGAAAACAGTCTAGGACTGCACACAAGAACTTGAACCACATAGGTACAAAACGGCCTTTGGAACTTTTGCATATGGATTTAATGGGGCCAACTCGTCAACCATCTCTGGGAGGTAAATGGTATATTTTCTTATTGGTTGATGATTATTCTAGATATACTTGGGTAGCATTCTTAAAAGAAAAAGCTGATACCTTTGATTCTTTTCTCGAAATCTGCAATCGTATTATGACTGAAAAGAATGATAGGATTACTCGAGTTAGGAGTGATAGAGGTGGGGAATTCATAAATTCCAAATTCATTGATTTTTGCACTTCTAATGGCATTAAACATGAATTTTCTGCACCTTACACACCTCAACAAAATGGTGTAGTCGAGCGCAAAAACAGGGTCGTACAGGAAATGGCACGTGTTATGCTTCACAGCCGGAACTTACCTTTTTATTTTTGGGCTGAAGCGGTGAACACTGCTGTTTATGTTATAATCGCGTGTATTTGCGCCCGGGGACATTGAATACACCATATGAACTTTGGTTTTGTAGAAAACCTAACATCAAATATTTTCGCATCTTTGGGAGTCGTGTTTTATTTTACGTGATCGTGAGAATCTTGGAAAATTTGACTCTCGAAGTGACGAAGGGATTTTCTTAGGTTATTCTACAAACAGCAGAGCATATCGAGTTTTTAACTTACAATCTAAGACGATCGTAGAATCGATAAATGTTAAGGTAGATGAAGCTTTTCACTTTGAATCTGAAAAATCTACCCTCGATATCTCTCTTGATGATGATACACCTGCTAATGCATCTTCTTCTAACAATTCTTTCGATAATAATGTTGATGCATCTAACGGTTCTTCAAGCTTATCTGATGTGCAGGAATCATCTCGTGTACCTCCGTCTACTCCTCTACCTCAAACGTTACGCATCTCCAAGGATCACCCTGAATCGAACATCATTGGAGATCCACAAGAAGGAGTTAGAACACGGAGACAATTGGTTTGCGGATTTGCATGCTACGTATCTCAAATCGAACCAAAGAACATCGATGAAGCTCTTCAGGATGACTACTGGATTAAAGCAATGCAGGAAGAGCTCCATCAATTTGAGCGAAACAAAGTCTGGGAATTGACGAAGCCTCCGAAGCAACACAATGTGATAGGTACCAAATGGATCTTCAAGAACAAGAAAAATGAAGAAGGTACTATCATCAGGAACAAAGCAAGGTTAGTTGCTCAAGGCTACTCTCAAGTAGAAGGTATAGACTTTGATGAAACCTTCGCCCCTGTAGCTAGACTCGAGTCCATTCGTATATTGTTTGCAATTGCTTGTCACTTTAAAATCAAATTATTTCAAATGGACGTTAAGAGCGCCTTTTTAAATGGGTTTTTAAATGAGGAAGTTTATGTGGCTCAACCGAAAGGTTTTGTGGATCATAAACTACCTAACCATGTTTTTCGTTTGAAAAAGGCTCTTTACGGTCTGAAACAAGCACCGCGAGCATGGTACGAAAGGTTAACAAAGCACCTTTTGGAAAAGGGCTATACTCGAGGGGGAGCTGACAGGACTCTCTTTGTGAAGCATTATCAAAACAATTTCATAGTTGCTCAAATCTATGTCGATGACATCGTTTGTCACGCCCCGGGTGTAAACCAGAACCCGGGCCCGTCTACAGATCCGCCGTGCATGCGGTATTTCCCACATACACGAAGCGTCGGTAACCTGCTCAGATAAGAAATAAAGATAAAAGAGCATAATAAAAGTCAGAGCTAACTAAAACTACTGTATCTCAGACAGATGCTGGAAGTAAAAGGTACAACAGTAAAATATAATACAGATGTCTCTCCCAGCTCACAACTATAATACAAACAGCTGGCAGAAGCCAGTCCCCAAAAAGAAATACAAGAACACTGTCTGAGAAGTCCGGGTACCCAAAAGTCTCCCGCTATGACCCTCGGTGGCTCTCTATCTAGTCCGCAATTCGCTTACCTCGATCAGTTGCTGACGGCCCAGCAACTCCCACTGAGGACTCTGCAAAACAAGGGAAAAGAAAGAAACAAGAAAAACAATGGGGGTCAGTACTACCATAAACAGTAGCCTCCCCTAGTGGGTAAAGCCTCAGCTCAGATATGCCCACCAGGTGCTCAGAGGCGAAAAAGGGAAAGGAGAAGAAAAGAGATGCAGATAAATAAAGCAACCGGTAAAGTGCTATCCCTAATATGCCTCTATATGACCAACCAATAAGGATTGAGAAAGTGATGCATCAGAATCAAGAAGCCTGTCATAATGACCCAATCTGACAGCCAGTGAACACTGGCACTGCCTGCTCTGCTGTCGAACTCATGAAACCAGCATGGTGCCCGGCGCTCACACCGTGGAAAGCAGAAAGGTGCCCGGCGCTCACACCGTGGAAAGCCTACTCCGGAGTGGCACTCGAGGGGAGCGACCCACACGAGTAAAAATATCACTGTATCAACCATCTCTGTAATCACTGTCTCATAATAGCAGGACTGGATCGAGACTCAAAGAAGTGGGAACAACCCTCCACTATAGTAAGCCCGATCCCCGAACACCCAATCTGATGCAATAAAAACAATCCGGTCAACCACCCAAGATCCGTGGTCGCCGCAACCCCCTGACCAACTCAACCTGTCCCAAATTCCCAATACCTGCCTACACTGTCCAACATACGCTCGAACCTGAGCGATTAAGCCACTAGTGTCAACAATGAAGAAGAAAAGAGAAAAGCATGGTTTCTCCTAAGTCAAGTCCCAAAATAGTGTAGCAGTAAAAGATGACATAATCATGTGACCAATTTAATCATGCTTGTTCCAATATTTTATCCAGTTTCCAAGTATAACAGTTTGAAGTGACATAAGCTAGGGTGTCCGTCTCACATGAACAAACATCAGTTTTGCAGTCCTCTATTTCTATTTGTCTCCAAGTATACAATTCCATTGATTAATCTAACAATAATTTATTAGAGATCTGATAACCAATAATCAGTTTTCCTAGAGCATGCAAATCTACCAATCAACACATTTGGCATTGTCATAGCAAGGGTACTCTGATATTCCTAGTGGGCATACAAAGAGAGGAGTACAACAACCACCCACCTGAAGCGCAACTGTCCAAACCCGCACAGTCGGAAAATACCAAAATTCCAAATCCGCGCTCCCACAATTTTAGCACACCCGCAATACTCCTGGTACATCAAGGAATTCACTAAATACACTAGAGTCTAATTACCACATACAAACACAAGTACCAAACTGTCAAATTATCACCTGCAACAAATGTCCAGAAAATTCTAATAAAAATATCACGGCGATCCTCGCGACGATAGCTTCGCAACGGTACCTTGCACGCCCAAATCCGAGTTCTGTAGACCAAGATAAAAATTCAGCAAGGGGCCCTCTCACACTAAAAATCAGGATTAAGGGCTGATTACTGTTCACAGATAAATCCTTAATTTTCACCTCGAAAGAAAATTCACAAAAATCCACTAAAAATACGAGCGCGTTCCTTGCGATCCGTAGATGAAAAAGTTGTATAAGCTCGTTTCCATCAGACGCTCGTGCGCAAAGATATGGCTGAAAACCTCCGCTGCTGTCAAGGAATTCCATACAAAAAAGGGGTCACTTGCTGCCTCGAAAACCGTGCCAAAACCTCGAAACGGAAAGCGCGACCAAAACGAAAGATGAAGTCCTACCTCTTAGGAGTCCACTGGTGCAAGAATCACAGGAAGATGATGTCGGGGTAGCCCAGGGGACCAAAAACACTATCGCTGCGCCGAAAAGAACACAAGAAAGCAACGTCGCGCCGCACCGTAAAATGGGAAACCTCGGGATTCGTGCACACAGAATTTTTGAAACTCTGCAGGGTGGTAGAGGACTCAGAGAGGAAGATTATTGCCTGAGAGGAGCTCGGGCCAAAAGTGAAGGGATTGGGGAGAAAAATGCAAAACAATGGAGCTCGGATGGGTTTTTGGCTGAGGGGGGGGGGAAAAACATTCCCTGCGCCCGGTGCACGAGAGCCAGCCAACAGGGGCTCGCCACGTGGCACACCCCGCCGTGCACCGCGCCGTGGACCGCGCACACGCACGACCCCGCCTGTCGCGTACGGCACCCACTCCATCCATTGCGTGGACCGGGTGCACAACACCGCCCAATCACAAAGTGCCACGTGTCCCCCCATTCGGTCCACCGTACACCCGAAAAACTCCGCGGACCGCGCGCTGTGGACCAACCAACCGGAAGACGCCACGTGGCCCGCCTTCGGTGCACGCCCCGCGCGGTGGACCGCGGCCCTGCCCGCGGCCTGCCCGCGCCCTGGGCCGCCGCCTGCCGCCTGCCCGCGGCGGCGCCGCCGCCGCCCGCCGACGCTGCCCGCCGCCGCCGGCCGCCGCCGGCGATCGCCGGCGACACTGTTCCGGCGTGAACAGTACCCGCAAGCTCAAAATTGACAAGCAAATAGCCCATCTTGACCGTTTTCGCGCGCTGATTCCAAAAACGGGTCCGTTTCGCCAAATTCCGCCTCCAAAATTTGCCGGAGGCTCCCGCAAGCGCCAAAAACTGTCAAACTTCCGGGAGTCCGCTTTTGGACATCCGGACTCCGATTGGGCAAACAAAAAGCCAAACTCAAGTGTTTTTTCCGCGCTGAATCCAAATCCACCCTCCGTTTGGCCTAATCCCTTTTCTAAAATTCGGCAAAAGTAGCCGAAGGCCAAAACAGCTAACCAAAGCTCACAGGGTCCATCTGTGGCATCCCTTTGATGCACTATGGGCCAGATACACCATCAACAGGTGTCTAAATAGTGGATTCACGGGAAAAAGCTGCATGGGGGTTCGGGGTACTACATCCTCCCCCACTAAAAAAAAGTTTCGTCCCCGAAACAAAGACAAACAAAGCAGACGTACCTCAAACTGCGGCCTCAAACAAGAAGGGGTAGGCATCTCTCATCTCTGTCTCCAGCTCCCAAGTAGCCTCTCGCTCCTCATGATTGCTCCACAGGATCTTCACATATGGAATGGCCCGATTGCGCAATTCCCTCACCTCACGAGCAAGAATCCGCAACGGGCGCTCCTCGTAGACCAAGTCCTCGCCGATCTCCAACGAAGTGAAGTCAATCACGTGCGACGGGTCAAAAACATATCTCCTCAGAGCTGAGACGTGGAAGACATCATGAACTCCGGCCAGGCGCGGGGGTAAGGCAACTCTGTATGCCACAGGACCAACTCTGTCAAGTACCTCAAAGGGTCCAATAAAGCGGGGACTGAGCTTCCCCCGCACTCCAAATCTCCGGACCCCTTTCGAGGGCGAGACCTTCAAGAAGACATGATCACCAATCTGAAACTCCAGGTCTCGCCGTCGAGTATCCGCGTAGCTCTTCTGACGACTCTGGGCTGTCTCAAGATGCCGGCGAATAATCCTGACTTTTTCCTCTGCCTCCAGAAGTAACTCCGGTCCCAAAGTCCTCCTCTCACCCACGTCACTCCAATATAAGGGAGACCGACACTTGCGTCCATACAACGCTTCAAACGGAGCCATCCGGATGCTCGCCTGAAAGCTGTTGTTGTACGCGAACTCAACCAAGGATAAGTGCCGGTACCACCCTCCTCCAAAATCCATAACGCACGCTCTAAGCATATCCTCGAGGGTCTGAATGGTGCGTTCTGACTGCCCATCGGTCTGTGGGTGGAAAGCGGTGCTAAACCTGAGCTGAGTCCCCAAAGCAGAATGCAAACTCCCCCAAAAGCGTGATACGAACCTCGGGTCTCGATCTGACACAATCGAAGCAGGTATGCCGTGAAGCCTCACTATCTCATCCATATATAACTGTGCCAGATGCTCAAGTGACCAAGTCATCTGAACTGGTAAGAAGTGCGCCGACTTGGTGAGTCTGTCAACAATAACCCAGATCGCATCTGCCCCGCTCTGTGCCCTCGGCAATCCAGTGACGAAATCCATAGTGATGTGGTCCCATTTCCACTCGGGAATTGGAAGACTCTGCAACTTGCCAGCAGGGACGCGATGCTCTGCTTTAACTTGCTGACAAGTTAAACAGTGAGCTACGAATCTTCCAATGTCCCGCTTCATTCCGGGCCACCAAAACTGTGCCTTGAGGTCCTTATACATCTTAGTACCTCCAGGGTGGACGGTATAAGGTGTATAGTGGGCCTCCCTCAAAATCTGATCTCTAATCTCCTGATCCAAAGGCACACACACTCGGTCCCTGTACCGCAGTACTCCCGAGCTATCCACAGAAAAATCCCCTGTCTGATCCGCCTGAAGCCGCGTCCTGATCCTCGTCAAATGGGGGTCCTCACTCTGAGTGTCCCTGATCCTCTCCAACAGAGTGGGCTGCAAGACCATAGACACAAGTCTAGCAGAGACCCCAGGGGATACTACCTCCAGCTGTAATCGCCTCATCTGCTCGACCAACGGCGCCTGCTGCGAGATCAATAAGCTCAAACTCGTCCTCCTGCTCAAAGCATCCGCCACAACATTGGCCTTGCCGGGGTGATAAAGGATACTCAGATCATAATCCTTTAGTAGCTCCAACCACCGACGTTGCCTCAAATTCAGCTCCTTTTGGGTGAACAGATACTTCAAGCTCTTGTGATCAGTATAAATCTCGCAATGCTCACCATACAAGTAATGCCGCCACAGCTTCAGAGCAACACCACTGCTGCCAACTCCAGATCATGAGTAGGGTAATTTTTTCTCATAGTCCTTCAATTGCCGCGAAGCATAGGCAATCACCCTACCCTGCTGCATCAACACACACCCCAGACCACTATGTGAGGCATCACTGTAAATCACAACTCCTTCCCCCCCATAACAGGGAGGGCAAGGATTGGAGCGGTCATCAATCTCTGCTTCAGCTCCTCAATCACGTCTATTGCACCCCAAACATGCCAATTATCACTCACACAGGATAACATCCCCCCTGGGGTAAGCTTTACATAATCCATCCACAAGGATATCCACCAACCAGGAAGGGAAAACGAAAATGTCTCTGCCGGCTGATCTATCCTCCATCATTTGGCATCAATCGCCTCTATCCAGAACTTGCCTCTGACAGCAGATACCCATCCAAAAGAACTGCAGCGCCAGCTCCATAAACACTGCCTCCACCATCGAAGCACCCCAAAGTCCAAAACCTGCAAAAGATGGTCCGAACAAACGGAAAGGTATCCTGGCGCAATCCACTCTCAGCCACGCATATCCTATGCGCCTCGTTCCTCAAATCATAGAACGCGCATTTCGACAACTGCGTACACCCTTTAGACACCAGAAGGCTGCCAAAGAGTCTCTCCATCATCACCAACCACGATTCTACCCCAAGAGGCTCCAAACCTAATCCTAAGAATCGGGGTGGTTTATCTGCCGAAACTGGCTCAACTGATCATTGGTGTCCCATAGCTCATCAGCTGTCAACTATCCGCCCTGCCTCGGCGTCTCGGCACTAAACATTGGCACAATGGGGCTACTCACTCCATCAATACCACAGAATCCTCGCCCTTGAGGATACTGCAATCGGGTGGCCTCAGAAGGAAGCACTGTCGAGCTGTCCGCCGCTCCGACGACTGTGACACAAAACCAGATGCTCGCTCACTCTGCCGCTGAAAAGCCTCTGACAATCCTGTCACCTGGGTCCGGAGCTCTCTGACTCCAATCTGGTATCCGGCCCGAAACAACTAGCTCAGACCCAACTGCTGCACCAAGTGCACCCGGGTCAGGGCCCCAAAGTCGGGGAGACACCGCTCGCCACGACAAACAGCAAATCAGCACATCCCAAACACTCGACCCAATCTAGCGAAAGTCAAAGGCATCCCCCTATTTTTGTAACCTTATGTTGTCTGCAGCCAACATAATGGTTCAACAGAAATAGACTATGTCGATCCCTCTTCACTCACAGGAAGAGTTAACCTATAAAATCACCGACTTTCGCAAAATGTCACGCCACTCACGCCCTATCATCCTAGGGTCTGTCCAAAAGCCTAGGGTTTCCTAAGTCCCAACTGACCTATCCCTAAGCTCTGATACCAACTTAATCTGTCACGCCCCGGGTGTAAACCAGAACCCGGGCCCGTCTACAGATCCGCCGTGCATGCGGTATTTCCCACATACACGAAGCGTCGGTAACCTGCTCAGATAAGAAATAAAGATAAAAGAGCATAATAAAAGTCAGAGCTAACTAAACTACTACTGTATCTCAGACAGATGCTGGAAGTAAAAGGTACAACAGTAAAATATAATACAGATGTCTCTCCCAGCTCACAACTATAATACAAACAGCTGGCAGAAGCCAGTCCCCAAAAAGAAATACAAGAACACTGTCTGAGAAGTCCGGGTACCCAAAGTCTCCCGCTATGACCCTCGGTGGCTCTCTATCTAGTCCGCAATTCGCTTACCTCGATCAGTTGCTGACGGCCCAGCAACTCCCACAGAGGACTCTGCAAAACAAGGGGAAAGAAAGAAACAAGAAAAACAATGGGGGTCAGTACTACTATAAACAGTAGCCTCCCCTAGTGGGTAAAGCCTCAGCTCAGATATGCCCACCAGGTGCTCAGAGGCGAAAAAGGGAAAGGAGAAGAAAAGAGATGCAGATAAATAAAGCAACTGATAAAGTGCTATCCCTAATATGCCTCTACATGACCAACCAATAAGGATGGAGAAAGTGATGCATCAGAATCAAGAAGCCTGTCATAATGACCCAATCTGACAGCCAGTGAACACTGGCACTGCCTGCTCTGCTGTCGAACTCATGAAACCAGCATGGTGCCCGGCGCTCACACCGTGGAAAGCAGAAAGGTGCCCGGCGCTCACACCGTGGAAAGCCTACTCCGGAGTGGCACTCGAGGGGAGCGACCCACACGAGTAAAAATATCACTGTATCAACCATCTCTGTAATCACTGTCTCATAATAGCAGGACTGGATCGAGACTCAAAGAAGTGGGAACAACCCTCCACTAAAGTAAGCCCGATCCCCGAACACCCAATCTGATGCAATAAAAACAATCCGGTCAACCACCCAAGATCCGTGGTCGCCGCAACCCCCTGACAAACTCAACCTGTCCCAAATCCCCAATACCTGCCTACACTGTCCAACATACGCTCGAACCTGAGCGATTAAGCCGCTAGTGTCAACAATGAAGAAGAAAAGAGAAAAGCATGGTTTCTCCTAAGTCAAGTCCCAAAATAGTGTAGCAGTAAAAGATGACATAATCATGTGACCAATTTAATCATGCTTGTTCCAATATTTTATCCAGTTTCCAAGTATAACAGTTTGGAGTGACATAAGCTAGGGTGACCGTCTCACATGAACAAACATCAGTTTTGCAGTCCTCTATTTCTATTTGTCTCCAAGTATACAATTCCAGTGATTAATCTAACAATATATTTATTAGAGATCTGATAACCAATAATCAGTTTTCCTAGAGCATGCAAGTCTACCAATCAACACATTTGGCATTGTCATAGCAAGGGTACTCTGATATTCCTAGTGGGCATACAAAGAGAGGAGTACAACAACCACCCACCTGAAGCGCAACTGTCCAAACCCGTACAGTCGGAAAATACCAAAATTCCAAATCCGCGCTCCCACAATTTTAGCACACCCGCAATACTCCTGGTACATCAAAATTCACTAAATACACTAGGTCTAATTACCACATACAAACACAAGTACCAACTGTCAAATTATCACCTGCAACAAATGTCCAGAAAATTCTAATAAAAATATCACGGCGATCCTCGCGACGATAGCTTCGCAACGGTACCTTGCACGCCCAAATCCGAGTTCTGTAGACCAAGATAAAAATTCAGCAAGGGGCCCTCTCACACTAAAATCAGGATTAAGGGCTGATTACTGTTCACAGATAAATCCTTAATTTTCACCTCGAAAGAAATTCACAAAAATCCACTAAAAATACGAGCGCGTTCCTTGCGATCCGTAGATGAAAAAGTTGTATAAGCTCGTTTCCATCAGACGCTCGTGCGCAAAGATATGGCTGAAACACTCCGCTGCTGTCAAGGAATTCCATACAAAAAGAGGGGTCACTTGCTGCCTCGAAATCCGTGCCAAAACCTCGAAACGGGAAAGCGCGACCAAAACGAAAGATGAAGTCCTACCTCTTAGGAGTCCACTGGTGCAAGAATCACAGGAAGATGATGTCGGGGTAGCCCAGGGGAGCAAAAACACTATCGCTGCGCCGAAGAAGAACACAAGAAAGCAACGTCGCGCCGCACCGTAAAATGGGAAACCTCGGGATTCGTGCCACAGAATTTTTGAAACTTGCAGGGTGGTAGAGGACTCAGAGAGGAAGATTATTGCCTGAGAGGAGCTCGGCCAAAAGTGAAGGGATTGGGAGAAAAATGCAAAACAATGGAGCTCGGATGGGTTTTTTGGCTGAGGGGGGAAAAAAACATTCCCTGCGCCCGGTGCACGAGAGCCAGCCAACAGGGGCTCGCCACGTGGCACACCCCGCCGTGCACCGCGCCGTGGACCGCGCAACGACGCACGCCCGCCTGTCGCGTACGGCACCCACTCATCCTCCATTGCGTGGACCGGGTGCACAACACCGCCCAATCACAAAGTGCCACGTGTCCCCCCATTCGGTCCACCGTACACCGAAAAACTCCGCGGACCGCGCGCTGTGGACCAACCAACCGGAGACGCCACGTGGCCCGCCTTCGGTGCACGCCCCGCGCGGTGGACCGCGCGCCTGCCCGCGCCTGCCCGCGCCCTGGGCCGCCGCCTGCCGCCTGCCCGCGGCGGCGCCGCCGCCCGCCGACTCTGCCCGCCGCCGCCCGCCGGCCGCCGCCGGCGATCGCCGGCGACACTGTTCCGGCGTGAACAGTACCCGCAGCCCAAAATTGACAAGCAAATAGCCCGTCTTGACCGTTTTCCCCGCGCGCTGATTCCAAAAACGAGGTCCGTTTCGCCAAATTCCGCCTCCAAAATTTGCCGGAGGCCCCGCAAGCGCCAAAAACTGTCAAAACTTCCGGGAGTCCGCTTTTGGACATCCGGACTCCGAATTGGGCAAACAAAAACCAACTCAAGTGTTTTTTTCCGCGCTGAATCCAAATCCACCCTCCGTTTGGCCTAAATCCTTTTTAAAATTCGGCAAAAGTAGCCGAAGGCCAAAACAGCTAACCAAAGCTCACAGGGTCCATCTGTGGCATCCCTTTGATGCACTATGGGCCAGATACACCATCAACAGGTGTCTAAATAGTGGATTCACGGGAAAAAGCTGCATGGGGGTTCGGGGTACTACATCGTTTTTGGCGCAACCAGAGATAATGATGCTTCCAAATTCGCGGAGACCATGGAAAGCGAATTTGAGATGTCCATGATGGGCGAATTGACTTATTTTCTTGGATTACAAGTTAAACAAAACGATGAAGGAATTCACTTGTGTCAATCCAAGTATGCACTGGAGTTGGTTAAAAAGTTTGATCTTGAAAATTCTAAGGATTTTCCAACTCCAATGGGAACTAGCCATAAGGGACTTGGAAGTGAATCACAAAGTGAGAATGTAGACGAGAAACTGTACCGCAGTATGATTGGAAGTCTACTATATCTCACGGCTAGTCGCCCGGATATATCCTTCAGTGTTGGGATTTGTGCGAGATATCAATCAGCACCGAAGGAGGTTCACCTGAAAGCGGTGAAACGGATCATCCGATATATCAAAGGTACAATCAATTTCGGAATTTGGTATCCTATGGGAACGACTTTGGATATTGTTGGATACTCAGATGCCGATTGGGCTGGATCAGTGGATGACCGGAAAAGCACGAGTGGTGCATGCTTCTATCTTGGCCACTGCCTTGTTGCATGGCACAGTAAAAAGCAGAACTGCATAGCACTCTCGACTGCCGAAGCGGAGTACATTTCTGCAGGAAGTTGTTCAACCCAATTGATTTGGATGAAAAGCGTGTTGAGCGATTTCCGGATTTCAACATCTTCGGTAACCATTTTATGTGACAACACTAGTGCTATTAACATTTCTAAAAACCCTGTGTTGCACTCTAGAACAAAACATATTGAACTTAGATATCATTTTCTTAGAGAGCTAGTTGAATCAAACATTCTTCAACTGTCATATATTTCAACTGAGGATCAATTAGCTGATATCTTAACAAAACCTTTGGATCAAAAACGTTTTATTCACTTGCGTAAAGCAATTGGCATGCTTTCCTTGAAATAACCTCTTTTGAAACCTTTGCTTAGGTTAGGTTTTGTTTTTGTTTTTGTTTTGTTCTTTATCTATGTTTTGTACATAGGACATTAATTGAGCATAAATCATAATTGACTTTAATTGCATCCTTTTATGCATTTAGAAATTTATTATGCTTTTGATGTCATAATATTTCAATGTTGCAATGATCATTTACGTTAATTAAACCATCTTTTAAGTGATCAAAGTCAATTTCTCTCTCAATGATCTCTTGGTATAGTCATTATCATATTTGATTGCTTAGTCGAGTATGAATTCGAGATCAATGGTTTGGTTGAATACTTTATATATTAAATAATTGATAGCCAATTGAGGGGGAGTCAATGAAATGTAAAATGCTCAAAAGATGTGGAAAGAGTTACATCCCATGAGGAGTGTGAAAACTACCACCACATGGAGAAAATGAAAAAAAAAACTCCATGAATGAAAAGCAAATTTTTGTTTTGAAAATTGTTGATGAAATTCATATTGAAATACTTGACTCAGTCGTATTTCATGGTTGGTATAAGGTGGGATTTTTAGTAAAAGATGCTCAAAGAGCCACTCCTTCAACAGATTGTCTAGATATATTATCTAACTTATCTGGGATTTCAAACATCTATTGATCTTGGTACTTCATTTTCTTTACTAAAATTGATGATTTGATAAAGGCATTACACATAGGATCAGGATAGATGTAATTGAAGTTGTTCAACTTTAAGTGTTTTAACTTTCGTAAATTTTCGTTTCATTTTTGGGTATTTTTGATAGATTTTGCATAATCTATTTCTTGTTGTATGAAACGATGTCTTTTGTTTAAAGTTGACATGGTAAAGTGCTTACATACTTTTTCTGGATTTTATGGAATTTTTCTGAATTTTTCTGGAGAAAAAGTTGAAGCCGATCCGGATCGGGGTAAGTGATCCGGATCCCGAACGCAGGATTCTTCCTGCGGGTAGCCGATCCGGATCACATTCTCGATCCGATCCGGATCACGGCTAGGGTTTTTATAAGAACAAAGAGGATTTGATTTCTTTTACCCTAATCTTTTGTTCTAAAATCTCTAGAGCTTCTCTCTCTAGATTTCTTGCATTTTGGAGCTTCCAAACTCAAAGTTCTTCGGATTCAAGTAAGTTTTATTGATCAAAACTCGGTTTTTCACAGTTTTTAGGTTTTCATCAAACGTGAGTTGAAATCTTGAACTTTTTCGTTTGTGAATGGTTTTTGATCAAATTTCTTTTGAAATAAGGACTCTGGGTCAATTAGTTTTGCTTTTATGCTGGGTTTTCTCAAGATAAACGAGTTTTTAGGCTTCGATTTCTAAAAATTCTGGTTTAGGGCATAAAAGAGGAATTTTTGAAAATCATGGAATTGATCTATTT
The DNA here is from genome assembly GCA_029168755.2 of Tillandsia fasciculata. Taxonomy (NCBI): domain Eukaryota; kingdom Viridiplantae; phylum Streptophyta; class Magnoliopsida; order Poales; family Bromeliaceae; genus Tillandsia; species Tillandsia fasciculata. The sequence continues at coordinate 321,502 of JAQOTM010000061.1, read as the reverse complement.
TTAAAATTCTTTTTGGAAAACTAATTTGATTCTTGGCTTCTCTACATGATTATGATTGTCTAGGTACAATTTTTCAAACTTTTCAAAATTGACGATTTTTCGTGTGTTCTTGAGTTGGTTTGCACAGGACACTTTCTCAAAACTCAAAGCACTTTCAGCAATGGTGATCACCTGGATCATTTTCCTACTTGCTGCAATGGTCCATGTTAAGGACACTGCCAAACCTAAGAAAGCAAAGAGAACCAAGCGAGCTGAGAATGATTCCGACACGGATTCGGAAACGGACTCGATTGACTGGGATAACCTAGAGATTGAGGAAGATGTCCCTATTGTATCCAAAGGGAAAGCACCTGCAGAAGCCTCAAAGAAGACAAAGGTTCCTCCTACTGCTGCAGAAAAGGGAAAAGCTCCCATGGAACCAAGTCAAATTAGAACACGAACAAAGACTGGCGTAAGAAAACGAGGCAGTACAACGGGAATTTCAATTGAGGAACCAATTGCTAGCCAGCCCCTCCTCCGAAATTCATTAGCTCCACAAGAATCAAAGATTTTGAAAAGAGGGAATGCATTGGGGAAAGACATGTTAATGTCCAACAGATGAAGAATCGATCTGCAGAGTTTGGAGTTCTGTTTGACCAAGTCGGGCTTGCTCCAATTTGCAACTTTCCTGAATCAACTGGGTACTGTCCACACTCAGTTCGAATGTTTTATCAAAATGCTGCAAGTCTGATAGATCATGAGGACGGACGACGAGAATTTCATACCGTGGTTAAAGGTATCAAGATCAAAGTCACTCCCCAACTGATTGGAGAGGTGCTTAATATGAAAGCAAGATCTGATGGACTCCACTACCTCAAGACTCAAAGCTTCAACGCCAACTCGTGGAGAGTTGTAGTTAACGGAATCTGCGTTCCGGAAACTTTGTCTACCGGAAATTCTGTTTTCTCCAAAGAACTTAAGAAAGAGTACAAGTACATAAACTTCATTGTCTGTTACAACATTCTTCCCAATATGAACACGAAAGTCCTTCGGTGGGATAGAATGCTCTTTCTCTATCTTCTTGGCAACCCGACCATTTTGATGGGAGCAAATATGAATATTCCGTATCTCATTTGGCATAGGATGACGCGGTATGTCGAACACTCTCACCCCACAGAGCGACTACCATACCCAATGATTATCATGCGCATCCTTAAAAAGTTTAAAGTGGATACAAGCGCGAGCTCTTATATGTATAGTTTGGGGACAATAAATGAGACAACTATTGTAAAGTCTCTGTCAACAAAGCAAGATGATCCCCCATCTCCTCCAATCCGGCAACGAGCTCGACAACCAGCAACTACTTCCACAGCTCCAGTTCCTCCTCCACAGCAGGCACCACCATCCACCTCTGACGATGATGCCTCTGTCACCTCTATCCTTAAAGAACAACAGCGACTGTCGAATGAACAGGAACGTATGTCGGCTGAGTTCACTGCAATGCGAGGAGACATTCATACTATGAAAAATGAGATGGAAGTCCTCACAGCTTCACAAATCACTCTGAATAAGTCCGTCTCATCAGTGAAGAAACTAGTGAAGAAGTTGTTTGCTAAAATGGGATGCACAACATCCGATGACTCCGACTCTCAGGAGTAACTTTATGTTTTAATCGTTTTGCTCTAACTTTGCAGGTTTTTCAATTTGATCTTTGTTTTTTGCTGGTATTTAATTTTTGTTTATCTTTTTAACTCCCTTTGTCTTGTAATCTTTGGCTTTGTTTTGTGACAAAAAGGGGGAGAGAGTTAGAGAGAACTTTGAACAATGAACAATGATTGTGAATATCAACTTTGTGAACGTTAAGGTAAGTATGACTCCAACTTCAACTCTTGGTTTTATCTTGTGATTTGTTGCATGTCCCTACTAACTATTTGACTAACTATTTGGGCATGTAATATGACTAACAAGTTGATGTTGGACTAACATACTTTGACATTTGGTTTTCGATTGCTTAGAAGATATGTTGGTTTTAACTATGATTCTCTTACATATCTGAATTTTTCAAATGTCATGATGAGAATAAACTCTATCTCTGTAGTTGGTTTTGAATGTTTCAATTCTTGAGGTATCTAACGATTTTGTTTGTCAAGAATGCCTTCTGTGTGCAGAGATTACAGATGTCTAAGTCTAGAGTCTGTTCTAGGAGTTTATCTCATGTTTTTAATTTCTGGATCTCTTTTGTAAATTTTTGTTGTATGGTGATAGCAACAAAAATATCTTTTTGAATTTTCTTTTGTGGATTTGTGTTTTGTCACGAAACCGCCAAAGGGGGAGATTGTTACGGAATTTGAGTTGGCGTATTTCGTGAATGTATTAAGTCTTGAAGATTGAAGATGAAGAAACTTTGGATCGTATACCTCAATCTCAAGAAAGAAGAATTCAAAAGGATCAGGTACGTTTAACTAAAGAATTTTGATGATCCGAATACTTCTTATAGTGTAGAAACACCTGGAAGAGGTTTTAATTGCTTAAACATCAAAAACTGGACATGGGACATGTTCAGGATCCGGATCGTGGCTTGCAATCCGGATCCCGAAGGGTGTTGGTTCATACACTGGTTCAATCCGGATCGCAGCCTCCTCTGATCCGGATCCCGAACATTAGTTTTACCTGCTTGCTTCCTCGATCCGGATCAGGAACTGCAATCCGGATCCCGAACATGATGTTTTGGTAAAACTGTATGAACGATCCGGATCGGGGACTACGATCCGGATCCCGAACAAGCAATTTTCTGGAAACCGTCTTTTGTGCTTCTGCAATCCGGATCGCCAAATCCAATCCGGATCGCCGTCGGTAATTCTTTCCAGAAAAGGCTGTTTTTGATCCGTATATTCTTCCTAGGGTTTCTAACCTATAAATAGGCCCTGTATTCATTTCTAGGGCATCCGCTATTACAGAAGAAAATAGCCGAAAAGAAAAAATCCACATATATAGAGAAGAAAGGAAATCAATAGATTTATTCTATGTTTCTTCATCTATATTGATTGATTTGATTCTAGGTTTTCCATACTCACATTTTGAGTAGAATCAAATCAATGAATACTTAGATGGTATTTCCGATCTATCTTTAATCTAAGTATTCGGCGGATCATCACCACCCAAACAAACAACGATTTACCCCAAAATCGGCGCGTGGACTCGCGTGGCCTTGTGGATTCAAGGTGCAACCGCTCTCGTGGATTCGGAGCGAGGTACGTTCGTGGATTCGAAGCGTGCCACTGGGTGAAGACCGTGGATTCGGTTGGACGTCGTGGACTCGACGTTGGACGCTGTGGATTCAGCGTTGGGCGCGGATCGTGGATTCGAGAAGCGTCGTGGAGCGAGCGGGAAGATCTACTAGGAGCGTATGGTAAAAGGTTGAGTCGTCTGTGAGTACGTTATATCACCTTGTACGTGTGTTAATTCTAGTGGATTTCGCCGTGTTATCGGTCCCGTGGTTTTTTACTCCGGTTTGGAGTTTTTTCACGTAAAAATCTTGCGTGTTCTTTTATTTTTCCGCATTGGGTTTATTTGCACAATGATTTTTTGAGTGTTTATTGTTTACACCTATTCACCCCCCTCTAGGTGTTTTTTCCCTTATTTAGATCCAATTACTTATAACCCAACATATTCGCTATTGCTTGTCATTTTAAAATCAAACTCTTTCAAATGGACGTCAAGAGCACATTTTTAAATGGGTTTTTAAATGAGGAAGTTTATGTGGCTCAACCGAGAGGTTTTGTAGACTGTAAACAACCTAACCATGTTTTTCGTTTGAAAAAGGCTCTTTACGGTCTAAAACAAGCGCCGCGAGCGTGGTACGAAAGGCAAACAAAGCACCTATTGGAAAAGGGCTACACTCGAGGGGGAGCAGACCGGACTCTCTTTGTGAAGCATTATCAGGATAACTTCATTGTTGCACAAATCTATGTCGATGACATTGTATTTGGAGCAACAAAGGATAATGATGCTTCTAAATTCGCAGAAACCATGGAAAGCGAATTCGAGATGTCCATGATGGGCGAACTGACATATTTTCTTGGATTGCAAGTAAAACAAAATGAAGAAGACATTCATCTATGTCAATCCAAGTATGCAAAGGAGTTGGTGAAGAAATTCGGATTAGAAGATTCTAAAGATTTTCCGACTCCTATGGGAACTAGCAATAAGGGATTAGGAAGTGAATCTCTTAGTGAGAGTGTAGACGAGAAGCTCTATCGCAGCATGATAGGAAGTCTACTCTATCTTACAGCTAGTCGCCCGGATATATCCTTTAGTGTTGGGATTTGCGCGAGATATCAATCAGCACCAAAGGAGGTTCACCTGAAAGCGGTGAAACGGATCATCCGGTACGTCAAAAGAACTGTAAATTTCGGAATTTAGTATCCTATGGGAACAAGTCTTGACATTATAGGATATTCATATGCCGATTGGGCAGGATCTGTGGATGATCGGAAGAGCACGAGTTGTTGGGTTATAAGTAATTGGATCTAAATAGGGAAAAAAACACCTAGAGGGGGGTGAATAGGTGTAAACAATAAACACTCAAAAAATCATTGCACAAATAAACCCAATGCGGAAAAATAAAAGAACACGCAAGATTTTTACGTGGAAAAACTCCAAACCGGAGTAAAAAACCACGGGACCGATAACACGGCGAAATCCACTAGAATTAACACACGTACAAGGTGATATACCGTACTCACAGACGACTCAACCTTTTCATACGCTCCTAGTAGATCTTCCCGCTCGCTCCACGACGCTTCTCGAATCCACGATCCGCGCCCAACGCTGAATCCACAGCGTCCAACGTCGAGTCCACGACGTCCAACCGAATCCACGGTCTTCACCCAGTGGCACGCTTCGAATCCACGAACGTACCTCGCTCCGAATCCACGAGAGCGGTTGCACCTTGAATCCACAAGGCCACGCGAGTCCACGCGCCGATTTTGGGGTAAATCGTTGTTTGTTTGGGTGGTGATGATCCGCCGAATACTTAGATTAAAGATAGATCGGAAATACCATCTAAGTATTCATTGATTTGATTCTACTCAAAATGTGAGTATGGAAAACCTAGAATCAAATCAATCAATATAGATGAAGAAACATAGAATAAATCTATTGATTTCCTTTCTTCTCTATATATGTGGATTTTTTCTTTTCGGCTATTTTCTTCTGTAATAGCGGATGCCCTAGAAATGAATACAGGGCCTATTTATAGGTTAGAAACCCTAGGAAGAATATACGGATCAAAAACAGCCTTTTCTGGAAAGAATTACCGACGGCGATCCGGATTGGATTTGGCGATCCGGATTGCAGAAGCACAAAAGACGGTTTCCAGAAAATTGCTTGTTCGGGATCCGGATCGTAGTCCCCGATCCGGATCGTTCATACAGTTTCACCAAACATCACATTCGGGATCCGGATTGCAAATCCTGATCCGGATCGGAAAAGCAAAAGGTAAAACCAGTGTTCGGGATCCGGATCAAAGATGCTGCGATCCGGATTGAAACAGTGTATGAACAAACACCCTTCGGGATCCGGATTGCAAGCCACGATCCGGATCCTGAACATGTCCCATGTCCAGTTTTTGATGTTTAAGCAATTAAAACCTCTTCCAGGTGTTTCTACACTATAAGAAGTATTCGGATCATCAAAATTCTTTAGTTAAACGTACCTGATCCTTTTGAATTCTTCTTTCTTGAGATTGAGGTATACGATCCAAAGTTTCTTCATCTTCAATCTTCAAGACTTAATACATTCACGAAATACGCCAACTCAAATTCCGTAACAATCTCCCCCTTTGGCGGTTTCGTGACAAAACACAAATCCACAAAAGAAAATTCAAAAAGATATTTTTGTTGCTATCACCATACAACAAAAATTTACAAAAGAGATCCAGAAATTAAAAACATGAGATAAACTCCTAGAACAGACTCTAGACTTAGACATCTGTAATCTCTGCACACAGAAGCATTCTTGACAAACAAAATCGTTAGATACCTCAAGAATTGAAACATTCAAAACCAACTACAGAGATAGAGTTTATTCTCATCATGTCATTTGAAAAATTCAGATATGTAAGAGAATCATAGTTAAAACCAACATATCTTCTAAGCAATCGAAAACCAAATGTCAAAGTATGTTAGTCCAACATCAACTTGTTAGTCATATTACATGCCCAAATAGTTAGTCAAATAGTTAGTATAGAGGCATGTCACAAATCACATAAGAAAAACCAAAGTTGAAGTTGGAGTCATACTTACCTTAATGTTCACAATCATTGTTCATTGTTCAAAGTTCTCTCTAACTCTCTCCCCCTTTTTGTCACAAAACAAAGCCAAAGATTACAAGACAAAGGGAGTTAAAAAGATAAACAAAAATTAAATACCTGCAAAAAGCAAAGATCAAATTGAAAAACCTGCAAAGTTAGAGCAAAACGATTAAAACATAAAGTTACTCCTGAGAGTCGGAGTCATCGGATGTTGTGCATCCCATTTTAGCAAACAACTTCTTCACTAGTTTCTTCACTGATGAGACGGACTTATTCAGAGTGATATGTGAAGCTGTGAGGACTTCCATCTCATTTTTCATAGTATGAATGTCTCCTCGCATTGCAGTGAACTCAGCCGACATACGTTCCTGTTCATTCGACAGTCGCTGTTGTTCTTTAAGGATAGAGGTGACAGAGGCATCATCGTCAGAGGTGGATGGTGGTGCCTGCTGTGGAGGAGGAACTGGAGCTGTGGAAGTAGTCGCTGGTTGTCGAGCTGTCACGCCCCGGGTCGAAACTGCGACCCGGGCTCACCAACAGATCCGCCGCCCATACGGGAAGCCCCGTATAGACGTAGCGACTAACCTGCAAAAGAAGTCTACACTATACAGATATCAGAGCTGAAAAGTAAAAGCTGGGAAAAATAAATACAACTCTCACAAAATATACAAGCAGAAACCTCACCCAAAATACAAGTATCTCTCAAAATAAGAAGAGTACAACTCAATCCTCACTACAAGTCACTCGACATGAACTCTCAAAAGTAGGGAGGTACATCTACTCTCAGGCGACACTGGTAGGGATCTATCTCGCGACTCCCTTACCTCGATCAGTCGGGTCAGCAACAGGTGCAGCAGGAACAGGTGCAGAAGAAGAAGAAGTCCCTGGGGAAAAGACACCACGACGGGTGTGAGAACTACGTCCCAAGTAGTTCTCAGTGGGTGCCGCCAACAAGCCCGACGGTCTGCCCACTAAGTCTACTAGAGGCAAAAGTAATAATGCAGTGCGGAAAGGGAAAATGCTGGTAAAGTAAACTCTACAGCTACTATGCCTCTATCTAGATGCTCAACAGTGGAACAGGGAGAACATGATGCTACAACTAGCACTCGACTCAAATCACCCAATCTCAACTGACTGCCGCATAGGGTCCAGTCAAACCTGCGCCTACCTACAGCCGTCACGTCCCGGGGGACCGGACTTACGTAGGGCGTCCATGACTGCCACTAACTGGCCCAGCCAGAGGGACTGTGTCCGTGACTGCCACTAACTGGCCCAGCCAGAGGGAACACTGCGTCGACAAGTCGCGATAGAAGAACAGGCCCAACTCCGGAGTGGCTCTCGAGGGGAGCGACCCCACCGAGGAAAGTATCCGCGTATCTCTGTCGAGCTCAAATGTGGCTCATGCAGGCTATAATCCAAATCCTCGATCAACAAGATCGGCTGTAACCAAAGGAACACTGTCTCACCCACAGGCTGGAAAACTGCACAGCCGAGACCCACTATCACTCAAATGGCTCCCAAGATCCCAGATCTAACACCAAAGTCACTCTCCCAAAGAAATCTGGTCTACAGACTGCTAACAACTCCACTCGGTCCCCTGACACGAGTGTAAATGCATCCCACAATAATCCGACCTCTCGGCCCACTACTTGGGCGAGTAAAACTCTAAGTCCAGAGTGATAAAAGAATAGTGCAGTGGGAATGTCTAGAGCAATAAAAACCTAGCCCAAGTTGAGGTTTTCTACAGTCTGGCTGAACATGCATCATATGGCAGTGGTGCTAGGTCAAGTTCCAAGATAAACAATAATTAACAGCTTGTAGGGAGCAAGATAATAATAATCAACAGCTGAGGGGAGAAAATAATCACATGATCATCAAACTACAACAAGAATATCAATTCACACATTCTAGCATGCTGGACATCAAACATTAAAATATGCAAGTCCCTAAAGCTAGAATTAGTACACAGTCCGCTGATCTTGAAAAAGAGGTCACCCACCTGATGCGCTGATCTGTCCAAATCTTACAGCTGAAAATACCAAATCCACAGCAACTCACTGTCCAGTACGCTCAATACAGTCCAAAATCCCACCTGGGTACAACATAGGCTACAGTTATACACAAATCTCCCAAAAATCTATCCAAATATCACATGCTGGATTTCAGCTGTAAAGATGCTGAAATTTCACCTGTAGATAGTGCTCAGTAAATACCAACAAAAATATCCCGGCGTTCCTCGCGTCGATAGCTTCGAAACAAGTACCTGCACGCCCAAATCGGAGTTCCGTAGGCCAAGATATAAATTCCACAACACGGGCGCGCGAAAACATACATCCACATAACTGTAAAATCTTGCACAGATGAAAAGGAAAATATATACCTCCGGGAAGATCTCATAAAATCCCAAAAAAAATACCACGATGATCCCTGCGTCGAGTAGATGAAAAAAGTCTATAAGCACGTCCTGATCCGAGATCTGTGCGCGAAGATATCCTCAAAGGAAGCCGCTGTCCTCACCAAAAGCTCACAGAAAAAGGGTCCCAATGACCACGAGAAAACACCTCGAAAAACGCGAAATCTGGAAATGTCTGTGAAACCCAAAATCGTAGCCTCACCTGTCACGAATCCAGCGGCAAAGAAATCGCTCGAAAAGATGGTCGGAGTAGGTCGGGAGAGCTCGTACACCGAAGAGCGACGGAAGAAACACCGAAGAACGAGCGTCGCGCGCGCGCCAAGAAAATGAGAATCTCGAAAAGCGTGCCCCCAAAAAGTCCCAAAATCTGCAGATGGATGGAGCTCTGCGAGGGGAAGAACTTCTCTGAAGACCTCACAGTGAAAAGGAGAGGAAAAAGTGAGCAAAAGGGCCAGGAAGCCTATTTATAGGCACAGCCCAAAGGCTGAGTGGGCCGGGTTTTCGGGCGCAGTTTCCGGGCGCATTGCGCCCGAAAATCCGGTCGGACCAATCCCGTCGGACGCGCCCGAAAGTTCCTGGTGACGCCACGTCACCCCATAACAGGAAACAGCGGTGCGGGGGTCTTCGCTGCGCGCCACGTGGCCCTCCCGCGGTCAGCGGGGTAGGTACGGACACGCCAACCGCGTGCCGACGCGTGGCGCACTCGAGTACGGTGACCACTCGCGTTGCGACGCGTGGCGCACTCGAGTGCGGCCGACAGCCGCGTCAGCGCCCCCCTGTGCGCCCTCTGTCCCGAGGCGGGTCCCCACGCACCCCGTGCACCGCGCGAATGAGCTGAGCCCGCCACTCAGCTGCCGCCACGTGTCCCTGCGCCGGGTCTATGCACCCGCGCGGGGAACTCCGTGGACCGATCCCCCAGCGCCCGCCAATCGGAGGCCGAAATGTGGTCCCGCACAGTAATCCTGCACCGGCGCTCAAACAATGCACCAGCCGGCCGGATTCCGTGGACCGCGCACCAAAGGCCTGCCAATCAGGCGGCGCCACGTGTCATGCGCCGGGTCCGTGCACCCAGCCGGCGCCCTCTGTGGACCGCGCGCTGCAGACCGGCCAATCATGGGCTGCCACGTGGCAGCCGGCGGTCCACGGCCCCTCCCATGCACCGAAATTCACCGTAAACTTCCGGGAGTCCGTTTTTGGGCATCCGGACTCAGAATTTAACAAGCAAATAGCCGTTTTCAAGCGTTTTTCCGCGCTGAATCCATATCCAACCTCTGTTTGGCCAAAATCCTTTTCTAAATTTCGGCAAACACAGCCGAAGGCCAACACAGCTGTAGATATCTCACAGGGTCCATCTGTAGCATCACCTTGACGCACAATGGGCCAGACACACCAACAATAGGTGTTCTAAACAAGGGATTCACCAGAAAAGCTGCATGGGAAACTGGGCCACCACACGAGCTCGTTGCCGGATTGGAGGAGATGGGGGATCATCTTGCTTTGTTGACAAAGACTTTACAATAGTTGTCTCATTTATTGTCCCCAAACTATACATATAAGAGCTCGCGCTTGTATCCACTTTAAACTTTTTAAGGATGCGCATGATAATCATTGGGTATGGTAGTCGCTCTGTGGGGTGAGAGTGTTCGACATACCGCGTCATCCTATGCCAAATGAGATACGGAATATTCATATTTGCTCCCATCAAAATGGTCGGGTTGCCAAGAAGATAGAGAAAGAGCATTCTATCCCACCGAAGGACTTTCGTGTTCATATTGGGAAGAATGTTGTAACAGACAATGAAGTTTATGTACTTGTACTCTTTCTTAAGTTCTTTGGAGAAAACAGAATTTCCGGTAGACAAAGTTTCCGGAACGCAGATTCCGTTAACTACAACTCTCCACGAGTTGGCGTTGAAGCTTTGAGTCTTGAGGTAGTGGAGTCCATCAGATCTTGCTTTCATATAAGCACCTCTCCAATCAGTTGGGGAGTGACTTTGATCTTGATACCTTTAACCACGGTATGAAATTCTCGTCGTCCGTCCTCATGATCTAACAGACTTGCAGCATTTTGATAAAACATTCGAACTGAGTGTGGACAGTACCCAGTTGATTCAGGAAAGTTGCAAATTGGAGCAAGCCCGACTTGGTCAAACAGAACTCCAAACTCTGCAGATCGATTCTTCATCTGTTGGACATTAACATGTCTTTCCCCAATGCATTCCCTCTTTTCAAAATCTTTGATTCTTGTGGAGCTAATGAATTCCGGAGGAGGGGGCTGGCTAGCAATTGGTTCCTCAATTGAAATTCCCGTTGTACTGCCTCGTTTTCTTACGCCAGTCTTTGTTCGTGTTCTAATTTGACTTGGTTCCATGGGAGCTTTTCCCTTTTCTGCAGCAGTAGGAGGAACCTTTGTCTTCTTTGAGGCTTCTGCAGGTGCTTTCCCTTTGGATACAATAGGGACATCTTCCTCAATCTCTAGGTTATCCCAGTCAATCGAGTCCATTTCCGAATCCGTGTCGGAATCATTCTCAGCTCGCTTGGTTCTCTTTGCTTTCTTAGGTTTGGCAGTGTCCTTAACATGGACCATTGCAGCAAGTAGAAAAATGATCCAGGTGATCACCATTGCTGAAAGTGCTTTGAGTTTTGAGAAAGTGTCCTGTGCAAAACCAACTCAAGAACATATGAAAAATCGTCAATTTTTGAAAAATTTGAAAAATTGTACCTAGACAATCATAATCATGTAGAGAAGCCAAGAATCAAATTAGTTTTCCAAAAAGAATTTTAAAAATAGATCAATTCCATGATTTCCCAAAATTCCTCTTTTATGCCCTAAAACAGAATTTTTAGAAATCGAAGCCTAAAAACTCGTTTATCTTGAGAAAACCCAGCATAAAAGCAAAACTAATTGACCCAGAGTCCTTATTTCAAAAGAAATTTGATCAAAAACCATTCACAAACGAAAAAGTTTCAAGATTTCAACTCACGTTTGATGAAAAAACCGTAAAAACCGAGTTTTGATCAATAAAACTTACTTGAATCCGAAGAACTTTGAGTTTGGAAGCTCCAAAAAGCAAGAAATCTAGAGAGAGAAGCTCTAGAGATTTTAGAACAAAAGATTAGGGTAAAAGAAATCAAATCCTCTTTGTTCTTATAAAAACCCTAGCCGTGATCCGGATCGGATCGAGAATGTGATCCGGATCGGCTACCCGCAGGAAGAATCCTGCGTTCGGGATCCGGATCACTTACCCCGATCCGGATCGGCTTCAACTTTTTCTCCAGAAAAATTCAGAAAAATTCCATAAAATCCAGAAAAAGTATGTAAGCACTTTACCATGTCAACTTTAAACAAAAGACATCGTTTCATACAACAAGAAATAGATTATGCAAAATCTATCAAAAATACCCAAAAATGAAACGAAAATTTACGAAAGTTAAAACACTTAAAGTTGAACAACTTCAATTACATCTATCCTGATCTTATGTGTAATGCCTTTATCAAATCATCAATTTTAGTAAAGAAAATGAAGTACCAAGATCAATAGATGTTTGAAATCCCAGATAAGTTAGATAATATATCTAGACAATCTGTTGAAGGAGTGGCTCTTTGAGCATCTTTTACTAAAAATCCCACCTTATACCAACCATGAAATACGACTGAGTCAAGTATTTCAATATGAATTTCATCAACAATTTTCAAAACAAAAATTTGCTTTTCATTCATGGAGTATCTTTTTTTTTTATTTTCTCCATGTGGTGGTAGTTTTCACACTCCTCATTGGGATGTAACTCTTTCCACATCTTTTGAGCATTTTACATTTCATTGACTCCCCCTCAATTGGCTATCAATTATATAATATATAAGGTATTCAACCAAACCATTGATCTCGAATTCATACTCGACTAAGCAATCAAATATGATAATGACTATACCAAGAGATCATTGAGAGAGAAATTGACTTTGATCACTTAAAAGATGGTTTAATTAACGCAAATGATCATTGCAACATTGAAATATTATGACATCAAATGCATAATAAATTTCTAAATACATAAAAGGATGCAATTAAAGTCAATTATGGTTTATGCTCAATTAATGTCCTATGTACAAAACATAGATAAAGAACAAAACAAAAACAAAAACAAAACCTAACCTAAGCAAAGGTTTCAAAGGAGTTTATTTCAAGTAAAGCATGCCAATTGCTTTACGCAAGTGAATAAAACGTTTTTGATCCAAAGGTTTTGTTAAGATATCTGCTAATTGATCCTCAGTTGAAATATATGACAGTTGAAGAATGTTTGTGTAAGAATTTGAATTTTTATAAATAAATAAATGATTGAAAATAATATAAGTCAAATTGAATTTTGGATCATAAAAGCATGAATAGTCAAAATGCCCTTTTCTGCAGTATAAATTGCACAGTTAGTGGGCCAGAAATATCACTTTTCAAGCCGAGCCTGATCTCGAAGATCCGAGACCACGAGTACGACCGTCACGACGAACAGAGTGAAAATCATATTATGCTTGTTCAGATCTGACGGTCGGATCTTCCAGAAATCAGCGAAGAAATAGTGGGCCCCACAACTTAAGTTGTGAATAGTAACCCCTGTTTTTATCCCTTCGCGACCACTAGCGGCCGTTTCACTGTCTAAAAATTTAATATAGGGGTATGAGTAATGAACCCTGGCTAATTTCGACGTTCTGAACGCAATGGCACTGTCGGATTTCGCGTTTGACGCTCCGAGTGCATCGGGATGCGTGCAGCACACGCGAAACGTCGAACTTTATGGCCCGAGATTTCATATGATCACCAAATTAGACAAATGAGTAGCCTATTTGAAGGTCTCGACGAGCCGGACGTCGTGGCGAAGTCCGTTTCGCAAAACGACGCTCGAATTGTCTCGAATTGCGTGAAAAGTGTCAAAAATCAATTATTTTCTAAAGAACCTATATATTTTATGTACCAAATACTTCAAGCTTAATGTATTGAGGTGCTGGGTGTATATTGTGTCCACTGAGAAGATTTCGAAAGCTAGGTTAAGTGTGAAACCGTTTAGGGTTATTTTGCAAAATTCATGGCATTTAAGTATGAGTAACTCTTGGACTACCTTGGGCCAGAGCACGAGGGGTTTAGGATGGGTTTCGAAGCATCACCAGAATCTTCTGAACTCCTCTGAACTAGTCCCGAGTGCTGGGTTGTTGAGAACACAAACCCTAGAGAGAACAACCCGAGAGAGAAAGAGAAGAAGTGAGGTTGGATCGAATTTGCTCAAGCTGGATCTGGAATACTCTGAGGATTCTCTGGTGCCTGTGGAGTGTTCCTGGAGCTAGCCGAGGTTGCGCGTGGAGGAGGGACCAGGAACCGGCTTCTTCCCTCTCCCACAACTCCGGCCAAGGTGAGTGCACCCTAACCCTTGATTGTTAGCCTTCGGGACCTATTGCAGTAGATTCCCCACATCCTAAGAATGCCCCATGCACAAGCTCGGGCCTCCATGCATGCGGGTTGGCCGGCGGGGAAAAATCTTCGCCGGAAACCTAACCTAGCTCCGCCTCGAGAGAACTCGGCAACCATTTGACCAAAATGGCTCAAATTTGGTGAGCGTGGACTGTAGGACATATAGATAAAATCTGCAGAGTTTCAAAGAATATGGTTGAGTAGTTTTGGAGAAATTTAAAGCCCTAGTTTTCGGGTTTCTTGTATAATGGCCGAACTTCCAACTCCGGCGCTGGCGGGCTTCCTCGACGCCGGCCACCTACCCAGATCACTTTCTGGGACCAAGAGGATCCCAACCATGCTTTTGCATGGCTCCCATGCAGCCCGAATAAGGGTCGGCCATGGATGACCCGAAATGGAAACCCATCGTCGCCGCCGGCGATCCGGCCATCTCCGGCCGGGGAGGAAGTGTCGGGAAGCTTTGTATGGACCAGAGGAAGCTTCCATGAAAGTTAGAAGGCTTCTTATGGCTTCTGTAAAAATCCGCCATTAATGAGCTTGAGCTCCAAAATGGAGCTTTGCTCCCCGCCGCCGCCGCCGCACCCCGTTGCTGGCCAAGGGTTTGCAAAGCTTATATGAGGTAGTTAGTATCTTTTAGTGCTTTTGGTCTTGATCCCAGAGCTTCTGGTTGAAGCATCACAAATTTCAATGCAAGGGGGGGTCATCTTCTTCCTCCTTGAGCCCGGCCAACCCGAGGTTATGGTTGCTCCAAAAAGGTTGGGAAACATTCCAGCAACTTGGAGGAACACTTTCCTCCAAGTTATATTGGCTCAGGTGCAGAAATTACAGAGAACCAAGCTTAAATTTTGGGTTATAATATATAGTGTATAAGATGCATGCCATATGTTTGTGAAAATGCCACAGAGAAGAAAACTACAGAATTAGACTTGGGTGTAAATATGAAAGTTGTTCAAAATGATCCCCTGAGCTTGACGCTCACTTCAGACCAAGATGGTTCTGTGTGGATCAAAGAATGGAGCATTGTGAACTTGTATGTGACCTTGGCTTTGGATCTCCTTGATCCAGCAGATCTGGGCTGCAACCAAGGTGAGCCCTGGCATTTTGACATTGTATAAAGACATTTTCATATACAAAGTTTCATTAAAGAGGTCTAAATTAAAAGTTATAGTATTAACTACCTTTAAGAGTAATTTTGGCACAAAACAATGCTCCGGGCTGTTTGCGAAGCCGCGACAGTGTATTCTTGGGGTTTTGGGGGTCACTGAACGCGATGCTCACATTTGTTTTGGGTTTTGGTGAGCCGAAGAAGCGAAAATGCATTTCGGCTAGGTTAGAGGAGTATTTCATGGGCCGAAGTTTTCCTCGGGCATCGTGCTGCCACAAATGGGTGAGCACGGCGTTCAGCAAGTTGAATGTCACCTGCTGGAGGTGACGCTCGTAAAAATGATTTACCGTTTAAGAGAACGAGCCAAAACGGTGTTTATTTAGTGTATAAAACACATTCTAGATAAGCTCGAGGGGCTTGCTGCAATTGTAACACTATGGTAAAGCTAGATAAATGCTCTAAAACATTATTAACCTTTCGGTGGGTTTCCGGTGTTCTTGAAAAGCTAAATTGCTTAATAATGCGATAATCGACAAATAGTCAGTTCGCGCTAGTTGCACTTTGAGGATTGGTAGATCCTGAGTTGTCATCTGGTATTATTGTAGGCCCCAGTCATCAGGAGCCAGACCGCGATCCGTCTTGTGGTTATCGCGACCGTCTACCTTCTGGTGGAGTCGTTGTTCCTCCTATATACAGGTGGGTTATCTTCGAACCGGGCCTCAGCTTTTTGGCCCTCTGGTTGCTTTAGTCCAGTCGGACACCTGTTCTTGACTTGCCCTGCTGATTTTGCCTATATGACCTAGCCTGACTTATACTGATCTTGTTTGATATAGCATGACCCTTTGATTGACATTTACTGATTAAACCTGTGATTACTTATTCATGATCAGCCGACTATTATCTTGATTGATCCTGATTGATAGACACTACTCGATATACATCTGACTGACCTTGATTGATAGACACTACTCGATATACATCTTGATTGATCCTGATTGATAGACACTACTCGATATATATCTTGATTGATCCTGATTGATAGACACTACTCGATATACATCTTGATTGACCTTGATTGATAGACACTACTCGATATACATCTTGATTGATCCTGATTGATAGACACTACTCGATATACATCTTGATTGACCTTGATTGATAGACACTACTCGATATACATCTTGATTGATCCTGATTGATAGACACTACTCGATATGCATCTTGATTGATCCTGATTGATAGATACTGTTTGATATGCATGATTGATTGACTCCGATGGATAGATACAGACAGATGATTCCCTGTTGGGATTTCGGCGTGTGCCGACTACTCGGTCACTTGACCATCAGATTGATCATTATGACTTGCCATGCACTGCTGTACTTCACGAACCTGGCCGGGGTCGCTCCCCGTGGAGCTGGTTCTTTACCGGTAGAGTGGTCTGGTGATAGACCCGTGAGCCCTTCGACAGGGGTATGTCAGCGGATCGGGTGCGGATCGGTGGCTTTTGCCTGAGGTCCCCGGGACCATTAGTGGCGTATGATTGGATATTTGATTTCCTCAGTTGATGCATTATTCATACTTGTATGATTGTTCAGTTACTTCCAGCATAATTCTTGTAGACATCTTTTATTTCCTACCTGTATGATTTCCCGCTATTATGATTGATGATTACTAGTATATCCTGATTTACAACATTCTCATCTGCAGTCCTTATGATTGATTATCATTGTATACCCTGATTTACAGTATTCATATCTGCAGTCCTTATGATTGATTATCGTTGTATACCCTGATTTACAGCATTCTTATCTGCAGTCCTTATGATTGATTATCGTTGTATACCCTGATTTACAGCATTCTTATCTGCAGTCCTTATGATTGATTATCGTTGTATACCATGATTTACAGCATTCTCATCTGCAGTCCTTATGATTGATTATCGTTGTATACCCTGATTTACAGCATTCTTATCTGCAGTCCTTATGATTGATTATCGTTGAATACCATGATTTACAGCATTCTCATCTGCAGTCCTTATGATTGATTATCATTGTATACCCTGATTTACAGCATTCTCATCTGCAGTCCTTATGATTGATTATCATTGTATACCCTGATTTACAGTATTCATATCTGCTTTTCCTGCTTTCCTATAGATCTTTTACTATCCGCAGATTTTAGTACCCAGTAGGTACGATTAGCTGATCCTCGGCTCGTCGTGCCCACTGGGATACACTCCGGTGTGTCTCACACCCTCGGGTGACTGTTTTTCAGGTCGAGCGGGTGTTGAGATGTCGGGACGAGTTGGTGAGATCACGAGATAGAGCTTGACCCATGGACAGCCGATAGCCAAAGCATTTAGTTACTTGAGGAAAAGAAAAGAAAATATAATGTAATTGAGAAGTTGTTGAAATTGTGCAATTTAATACCTGTGTTGTAATAGATGTACGTAGTTAGTACTCTGAGTAATTACCAAGATAGCCGAGCATATATAGAAAAGGCTCAATCCCCAGTGGGATTGGGACTCTTCTATATATGTGGCGGTCTGTTCCGCCCTGGCTGGTTTTAAACTCTGATTTCAAAAAAAAAAAAAATTTTAGACGCGGATTTTTGAACTCGGGGCGTGACAGATTAGATGGTATCAGAGAAATAGGTACACGGTACCTAGGAAAAGACGATTAGGAACTGGTTAAGGATGAACCCTAGGATGACTTATGACATGAGAGCGCGGGGTATTTGACTAACGGTTAGGAACTCAGGTGTAGTTTCACACTTATGAGACGTTTTCCTAACTTGTTGTTGTGACTATGAGCGGTGTTCGCATGCGCTCTGGGCTTCGGGGTCACAGGGGGGGGTGCAGTGTTAGCTGCGGTTGTGGTACGAGCCGTGGGTTTGATGTATCAGTGGAGCCTGAGAACTCGGATCGTTGGCAGCGGTTGGAGAATCAGCTCACCGCTTTTGCTGGGGTAGTCCAGCAGATGGCTCAGCATCAGATATTTGCTATTATTGCACTGGCCCCACCACTAGTCCATGTATTTGGAGAAGTCAGTGATCCTCCAGTTGTCCCCGTGCCACATGAGGTAGTGCTTTTGTCGCAGCCGTTATGGCTACTGTTACTGAAGATTTCCCGATTGTAGCCATCGGGATGCTTTTGAGATTAGCAATTATGTCGCTTTGGACGACACTCAGCAAATATTCGACCTTATTGAGTTGTGTCCCAACCCTGATGAGTGTAAATAGTTGGGACTCATGAGTACTTCGATTGAGATGGTGGTAGCAGTGAGCGCTTTGGCGCAGACAAGGTTGGTGGATAGGCTAAATTCGGTGATCTATGGACCCGATTGTGACCCTGACTTAGGATGGATTCAGATTTAGACCCCACCTCTTTGCACGAAATTAATGAAGACTCAGTTTCTCCTATGTGTATACAACAATTGTAATCGTTGTGGCTGTTATTATGGTGAGATATGACGGAAGAGTCCGACGTACGGAGTAATGATGATAGCTTGAGGATTTGATTCTATTTTTTTTAAAAAACGAATTCGATTTGTGGTAATTTCGCACCTTGTGGGTGAAATGATTTGGGGTCGCAATCTCCCCTGTCGATGTTTGGGTTGAGACTGGCGTTGCTAGAGCTGTGTTAGCAAGGGGTGATGCATTTAAGGTAATGGTGAACAGTGGAATATGATTCTGGGTTCTTGTGAGTAGCTAGGGTCGCACTCATGACGCGAGGTGATAGTTACCCTTGATGGAGGTTATAGTATCGGTATAGATTTGTGTTGTGAGGTATGTGTCATACCTTCTATTAGATTCCGGTGGGAATCGTGTCCCCAACTTGAGGTTGGCGACAGATTATGGTATTTCACTTTTCTTTTGATAAGCACGTTGGCTGCAGACAACGTACTGTCGAAAGAGCTGGGGAAATACCCCTCTCCTGTAAAGGGGAATATCATGATTGGGTCTATCTGTCTGCTTACTTAAGTTTTAGTTTCCAAGGTTGTCTTTGGACAACGATGCTATAGTTTCAGTATTGATATTCCAGACCATATCGGACCTTAGGTAGGTCTCAGATAGTCGTGTACATAGTGGACAGATTATATTTGTCATTAATATAGACATTCGTCCTAGCTTGCGGCCGCTAGCCACGTTGATCTCGCCAGATCTTGCAACTGATTCGATAATAGAAATAAGTGGGTTAAGCTGAAAGGTGGGACAACATGTCCAAACCGGATATTCTAAGCGTTACGAAATGTGACTATGGGTTGCCATGCATTATGATGCTAAGAGACTGATCGTCTGAGGCTTAACCAACGGTTGTCGCCAGAGATTTGATAAAATTGTTAGGTTGTTTAAGGCATTTGTGTGTCTTTTAACTGTCTGAGGTTTAGTTTTGAAAGCTGGTGGTGAAATGAATGCCACATGAGCATATGAATTGAAAGCGGAGAATTTTTCGAACCGCTTGAATGCTCCGAAGAAATTATCGGAAAAGTGATCTCTAGAGTGTAGAGCCTGTTCCTGCTCATTATTTACTAAAATGAGTGAACCCCGATTGAATAGTGACCGGTTATGTTGAAAGGTTAGCTTGTATGCACAGATGGAAATTTTGATAGATCTGAAAGTATAATGATCTTGGATGTCACCTTTCATGTGTCCGTCAGTTCGTAAGAACGTTAAGACGTGTTAACAATATTGTTAAAGAATTGAAAGATCATAATTAGGGTACGTCGACCCTTTATATCGCATACCCTGTGGGGTATCCTTATGAATCAGAATTTTAGCAGTTTAGATGAAACAGAATTGTGAACCCGAGTGTTATCGCAAACCACACAGTACAAGGTGCATTGACATCAGGGGCCGTTGGTGTGTTCCAGATAACGGTAAATTAAGGACATCCTTACTGAGACACCACTGAAAATCCTGGCTCGAGATGAAAGAAGCTGGGAAGTTGACCGATCCCCTGTCAAGGTACAATGGGAGAACCTTGAAGAGCGCAAAGCCACGTGGGAACGTGAATCAGCCATGTTGGAGCGCTTTCCCCATGTATTTGACTTTTAGCTGTATTAAGTTTCAGGGACGAAACTTCCTTTTTGGTGGGAGAGATGTAAGAATTTGAATTTTTATAAATAAATAAATGAATGAAAATAATATAAGTCAAATTGAATTTTGGATCATAAAAGCATGAATAGTCAAAATGCCCTTTTCTGCAGTATAAATTGCACAGTTAGTGGGCCAGAAATATCACTTTTCAAGCCGAGCCTGATCTCGAAGATCCGAGACCACGAGTACGACCGTCACGACGAACAGAGTGAAAATCATATTATGCTTGTTCAGATCTGACGGTCGGATCTTCCAGAAATCAGCGAAGAAATAGTGGGCCCCACAACTTAAGTTGTGAATAGTAACCCCTGTTTTTATCCCTTCGCGACCACTAGCGGCCGTTTCACTGTCTAAAAATTTAATATAGGGGTATGAGTAATGAACCCTGGCTAATTTCGACGTTCTGAACGCAATGGCACTGTCGGATTTCGCGTTTGACGCTCCGAGTGCATCGGGATGCGTGCAGCACACCGCGAAACGTCGAACTTTATGGCCCGAGATTTCATATGATCACCAAATTAGACAAATGAGTAGCCTATTTTGAAGGTCTCGACGAGCCGGACGTCGTGGCGAAGTCCGTTTCGCAAAACGACGCTCGAATTGTCTCGAATTGCGTGAAAAGTGTCAAAAATCAATTATTTTCTAAAGAACCTATATATTTTATGTACCAAATACTTCAAGCTTAATGTATTGAGGTGCTGGGTGTATATTGTGTCCACTGAGAAGATTTCGAAAGCTAGGTTAAGTGTGAAACCGGTTTAGGGTTATTTTGCAAAATTCATGGCATTTAAGTATGAGTAACTCTTGGACTACCTTGGGCCAGAGCACGAGGGGTTTAGGATGGGTTTCGAAGCATCACCAGAATCTTCTGAACTCCTCTGAACTAGTCCCGAGTGCTGGGTTGTTGAGAACACAAACCCTAGAGAGAACAACCCGAGAGAGAAAGAGAAGAAGTGAGGTTGGATCGAATTTGCTCAAGCTTGGATCTGGAATACTCTGAGGATTCTCTGGTGCCTGTGGAGTGTTCCTGGAGCTAGCCGAGGTTGCGCGTGGAGGAGGGACCAGGAACCGGCTTCTTCCCTCTCCCACAACTCCGGCCAAGGTGAGTGCACCCTAACCCTTGATTGTTAGCCTTCGGGACCTATTGCAGTAGATTCCCCACATCCTAAGAATGCCCCATGCACAAGCTCGGGCCTCCATGCATGCGGGTTGGCCGGCGGGGAAAAATCTTCGCCGGAAACCTAACCTAGCTCCGCCTCGAGAGAACTCGGCAACCATTTGACCAAAATGGCTCAAATTTGGTGAGCGTGGACTGTAGGACATATAGATAAAATCTGCAGAGTTTCAAAGAATATGGTTGAGTAGTTTTGGAGAAATTTAAAGCCCTAGTTTTCGGGTTTCTTGTATAATGGCCGAACTTCCAACTCCGGCGCTGGCGGGCTTCCTCGACGCCGGCCACCTACCCAGATCACTTTCTGGGACCAAGAGTATCCCAACCATGCTTTTGTATGGCTCCCATGCAGCCCGAATAAGGGTCGGCCATGGATGACCCGAAATGGAAACCCATCGTCGCCGCCGGCGATCCGGCCATCTCCGGCCGGGGAGGAAGTGTCGGGAAGCTTTGTATGGACCAGAGGAAGCTTCCATGAAAGTTAGAAGGCTTCTTATGGCTTCTGTAAAAATCCGCCATTAATGAGCTTGAGCTCCAAAATGGAGCTTTGCTCCCCGCCGCCGCCGCCGCACCCCGTTGCTGGCCAAGGGTTTGCAAAGCTTATATGAGGTAGTTAGTATCTTTTAGTGCTTTTGGTTTGATCCCAGAGCTTCTGGTTGAAGCATCACAAATTTCAATGCAAGGGGGGGTCATCTTCTTCCTCCTTGAGCCCGGCCAACCCGAGGTTATGGTTGCTCCAAAAAGGTTGGGAAACATTCCAGCAACTTGGAGGAACACTTTCCTCCAAGTTATATTGGCTCAGGTGCAGAAATTACAGAGAACCAAGCTTAAATTTTGGGTTATAATATATAGTGTATAAGATGCATGCCATATGTTTGTGAAAATGCCACAGAGAAGAAAACTACAGAATTAGACTTGGGTGTAAATATGAAAGTTGTTCAAAATGATCCCCTGAGCTTGACGCTCACTTCAGACCAAGATGGTTCTGTGTGGATCAAAGAATGGAGCATTGTGAACTTGTATGTGACCTTGGCTTTGGATCTCCTTGATCCAGCAGATCTGGGCTGCAACCAAGGTGAGCCCTGGCATTTTGACATTGTATAAAGACATTTTCATATACAAAGTTTCATTAAAAGAGGTCTAAATTAAAAGTTATAGTATTAACTACCTTTAAGAGTAATTTTGGCACAAAACAATGCTCCGGGCTGTTTGCGAAGCCGCGACAGTGTATTCTTGGGGTTTTTGGGGTCACTGAACGCGATGCTCACATTTGTTTTGGGTTTTGGTGAGCCGAAGAAGCGAAAATGCATTTCGGCTAGGTTAGAGGAGTATTTCATGGGCCGAAGTTTTCCTCGGGCATCGTGCTGCCACAAATGGGTGAGCACGGCGTTCAGCAAGTTGAATGTCACCTGCTGGAGGTGACGGCTCGTAAAAATGATTTACCGTTTAAGAGAACGAGCCAAAACGGTGTTTATTTAGTGTATAAAACACATTCTAGATAAGCTCGAGGGGCTTGCTGCAATTGTAACACTATGGTAAAGCTAGATAAATGCTCTAAAACATTATTAACCTTTCGGTGGGTTTCCGGGGTTCTTGAAAAGCTAAATTGCTTAATAATGCGATAATCGACAAATAGTCAGTTCGCGCTAGTTGCACTTTGAGGATTGGTAGATCCTGAGTTGTCATCTGGTATTATTGTAGGCCCCAGTCATCAGGAGCCAGACCGCGATCCGTCTTGTGGTTATCGCGACCGTCTACCTTCTGGTGGAGTCGTTGTTCCTCCTATATACAGGTGGGTTATCTTCGAACCGGGCCTCAGCTTTTTGGCCCTCTGGTTGCTTTAGTCCAGTCGGACACCTGTTCTTGACTTGCCCTGCTGATTTTGCCTATATGACCTAGCCTGACTTATACTGATCTTGTTTGACATAGCATGACCCTTTGATTGACATTTACTGATTAAACCTGTGATTACTTATTCATGATCAGCCGACTATTATCTTGATTGATCCTGATTGATAGACACTACTCGATATACATCTTGACTGACCTTGATTGATAGACACTACTCGATATACATCTTGATTGATCCTGATTGATAGACACTACTCGATATACATCTTGATTGATCCTGATTGATAGACACTACTCGATATACATCTTGACTGACCTTGATTGATAGACACTACTCGATATACATCTTGATTGATCCTGATTGATAGACACTACTCGATATACATCTTGACTGACCTTGATTGATAGACACTACTCGATATACATCTTGATTGATCCTGATTGATAGACACTACTCGATATGCATCTTGATTGATCCTGATTGATAGATACTGTTTGATATGCATGATTGATTGACTCCGATGGATAGATACAGACAGATGATTCCCTGTTGGGATTTCGGCGTGTGCCGACTACTCGGTCACTTGATCATCAGATTGATCATTATGACTTGCCATGCACTGCTGTACTTCACGAACCTGGCCGGGGTCGCTCCCCGTGGAGCTGGTTCTTTACCGGTAGAGTGGTCTGGTGATAGACCCGTGAGCCCTTCGACAGGGGTATGTCAGCGGATCGGGTGCGGATCGGTGGCTTTTGCCTGAGGTCCCCGGGACCAATAGTGGCGTATGAATGGATATTTGATTTCCTCAGTTGATGCATTATTCATACTTGTATGATTGTTCAGTTACTTCCAGCATAATTCTTGTAGACATCTTTTATTTCCTACCTGTATGATTTCCCGCTATTATGATTGATGATTACTAGTATATCCTGATTTACAACATTCTCATCTGCAGTCCTTATGATTGATTATCATTGTATACCCTGATTTACAGTATTCATATCTGCAGTCCTTATGATTGATTATCGTTGTATACCCTGATTTACAGCATTCTTATCTGCAGTCCTTATGATTGATTATCGTTGTATACCCTGATTTACAGCATTCTTATCTGCAGTCCTTATGATTGATTATAGTTGTATACCATGATTTACAGCATTCTCATCTGCAGTCCTTATGATTGATTATCGTTGTATACCCTGATTTACAGCATTCTTATCTGCAGTCCTTATGATTGATTATCGTTGAATACCATGATTTACAGCATTCTCATCTGCAGTCCTTATGATTGATTATCATTGTATACCCTGATTTACAGCATTCTCATCTGCAGTCCTTATGATTGATTATCATTGTATACCCTGATTTACAGTATTCATATCTGCTTTTCCTGCTTTCCTATAGATCTTTTACTATCCGCAGATTTTAGTACCCAGTAGGTACGATTAGCTGATCCTCGGCTCGTCGTGCCCACTGGGATACACTCCGGTGTGTCTCACACCCTCGGGTGACTGTTTTTCAGGTCGAGCGGGTGTTGAGATGTCGGGACGAGTTGGTGAGATCACGAGATAGAGCTTGACCCATGGACAGCCGATAGCCAAGCATTTAGTTACTTGAGGAAAAGAAAAGAAAATATAATGTAATTGAGAAGTTGTTGAAATTGTGCAATTTAATACCTGTGTTGTAATAGATGTACGTAGTTAGTACTCTGAGTAATTACCAAGATAGCCGAGCATATATAGAAAAGGCTCAATCCCCAGTGGGATTGGGACTCTTCTATATATGTGGCGGTCTGTTCCGCCCTGGCTGGTTTTAAACTCTGATTTCAAAAAAAAAAAAAATTTTTAGACGCGGATTTTTGAACTCGGGGCGTGACAGTTTGATTCAACTAGCTCTCTAAGAAAATGATATCTAAGTTCAATATGTTTTGTTCTAGAGTGCAACACAGGGTTTTTAGAAATGTTAATAGCACTAGTGTTGTCACATAAAATGGTTACCGAAGATGTTGAAATCCGGAAATCGCTCAACACGCTTTTCATCCAAATCAATTGGGTTGAACAACTTCCTGCTGAAATGTACTCCGCTTCGGCCGTCGAGAGTGCTATGCAGTTCTGCTTTTTACTGTGCCATGCAACAAGGCAATGGCCAAGATAGAAGCATGCACCACTCGTGCTTTTCCGGTCATCCACTGATCCAGCCCAATCGGCATCTGAGTATCCAACAATATCCAAAGTCGTTCCCATAGGATACCAAATTCCGAAATTGATTGTACCTTTGATATATCGGATGATCCGTTTCACCGCTTTCAGGTGAACCTCCTTCGGTGCTGATTGATATCTCGCACAAATCCCAACACTGAAGGATATATCCGGGCGACTAGCCGTGAGATATAGTAGACTTCCAATCATACTGCGGTACAGTTTCTCGTCTACATTCTCACTTTGTGATTCACTTCCAAGTCCCTTATGGCTAGTTCCCATTGGAGTTGGAAAATCCTTAGAATTTTCAAGATCAAACTTTTTGACCAACTCCAGTGCATACTTGGATTGACACAAGTGAATTCCTTCATCGTTTTGTTTAACTTGTAATCCAAGAAAATAAGTCAATTCGCCCATCATGGACATCTCAAATTCGCTTTCCATGGTCTCCGCGAATTTAGAAGCATCATTATCTCTTGTTGCGCCAAAAACAATGTCATCGACATAGATTTGAGCAACTATGAAATTGTTTTGATAATGCTTCACAAAGAGAGTCCTGTCAGCTCCCCCTCGAGTGTAGCCCTTTTCCAAAAGGTGCTTTGTCAACCTTTCGTACCATGCTCGCGGTGCTTGTTTCAGACCGTAAAGAGCCTTTTTCAGACGAAAAACATGGTTAGGTAGTTTATGATCCACAAAACCTTTCGGTTGAGCCACATAAACTTCCTCATTTAAAAACCCATTTAAAAAGGCGCTCTTAACGTCCATTTGAAATAATTTGATTTTAAAATGACAAGCAATCGCAAACAATATACGAATGGACTCGAGTCTAGCTACAGGGGCGAAAGTTTCATCAAAGTCTATACCTTCTACTTGAGAGTAGCCTTGAGCAACTAACCTTGCTTTGTTCCTGATGATAGTACCTTCTTCATTTTTCTTGTTCTTGAAGATCCATTTGGTACCTATCACATTGTGTTGCTTCGGAGGCTTCGTTAATTCCCAGACTTTGTTTCGCTCAAATTGATGGAGCTCTTCCTGCATTGCTTTAATCCAGTAGTCATCTTGGAGAGCTTCATCAACATTCCTTGGTTCGATTTGAGATACATAGCATGCAAATCCGCAAACCAATTGTCTCCGTGTTCTAACTCCTTCTTGTGGATCTCCAATGATGTTCGATTCAGGGTGATCCTTGGAGATGCGTAACGTTTGAGGTAGAGGAGTAGACGGAGGTACACGAGATGATTCCTGCACATCAGATAAGCTTGAAGAACCGTTAGATGCATCAACATTATTATCGAAAGAATTGTTAGAAGAAGATGCATTAGCAGGTGTATCATCATCAAGAGAGATATCGAGGGTAGATTTTTCAGATTCAAAGTGAAAAGCTTCATCTACCTTAACATTTATCGATTCTACGATCGTCTTAGATTCTAAGTTAAAAACTCGATATGCTCTGCTGTTTGTAGAATAACCTAAGAAAATCCCTTCGTCACTTCGAGAGTCAAATTTTCCAAGATTCTCACGATCACGTAAAATAAAACACCGACTCCCAAAGATGCGAAAATATTTGATGTTAGGTTTTCTACAAAACCAAAGTTCATATGGTGTATTCAATGTCCCCGGGCGCAAATACACGCGATTAATAACATAAACAGCAGTGTTCACCGCTTCAGCCCAAAAATAAAAAGGTAAGTTCCGGCTGTGAAGCATAACACGTGCCATTTCCTGTACGACCCTGTTTTTGCGCTCGACTACACCATTTTGTTGAGGTGTGTAAGGTGCAGAGAATTCATGTTTAATGCCATTAGAAGTGCAAAAATCAATGAATTTGGAATTTATGAATTCCCCACCTCTATCACTCCTAACTCGAGTAATCCTTTCATTCTTTTCAATCATAATACGATTGCAGATTTCGAGAAAAGAATCAAAGGTATCAGCTTTTTCTTTTAAGAATGCTACCCAAGTATATCTAGAAAATCATCAACCAATAAGAAAATATACCATTTACCTCCCAGAGATGGTTGACGAGTTGGCCCCATTAAGTCCATATGCAAAAGTTCCAAAGGCCGTTTTGTACCTATGTGGTTCAAGTTCTTGTGTGCAGTCCTAGACTGTTTTCCCTTTTGGCAACCGCCACACACAAGGTTTTGTTCAAAAGAAAGTTTCGGAACCCCCTTGACCACATCTTTATTCGAAATTCTAGCAAGTTCCTTAAAGTTTATGTGACCTAGCCTTTCATGCCAAAGTGTTTCATTTTTCAAAGATGCTAGGTTACATTTTTCAGAAATCTTAGAGGAACTACATAACAATTGTTTTCTGATCTAACCCCCTTTAAAAAGAAAGCATGGTTCATGTCAGTTACAGTGCATTTATCAGATGAAAAATTAACTGAATAACCACTATCACAAAGTTGACTTATGCTTATGAGGTTAGTCTTAAGGCCATGAACAAATAACACATTATCTAGAACCGGGCCATCTGGAATAGCTACCGTTCCCTTTCCAACAATTTTGGAAGACCGACCATCTCCGAAAACAACAAGTCCTCCGGAGTTTTTCTCAAATGTTTGAAAACAGTTTTTGTCACCGGTCATATGACGGGAACACCCGCTATCCAGGTACCAAGACGAACTATCATATGCATGCAAGGAAACATTGGTAGCAAGACAAGGGAAAATTTCACCTTTGCGCACCCAAACCTTTTTGGAATGCGTCGGTAATGATCGTGAAGTTGATTTCCTGGGTGAGAGCGTCTTGCTTGAAGAATTGCTGCTCCTTGATGATGTCGTCTTGAGCGGTGTACTACCAAGGCTCTTTTCCTTCAAATGATTTGCAGTTGTTTTTCGAGGAATAGCCTTTTGGTAGTCATTGCAAGAGGTGCTTGAGGTGTGCGTTTGGCTTCCGTCTTGCAATTTCTCCTTATGTGCCCTGAAATGCCACAACGAAAACATACCTTGATTCTTGTCGATTCCGAGGAGGATGTAGTAGGTTTGTTGTCGTTGCTTGTCGTGAACCGGTGTCGGAGGAGGAGATACCGACTGAGGCACAAATACTGTACCACTCGAACTTGGAATGTCTCCAGTTTGAGTGTATCCGAGGCCGAACTTATTTCTTTGACCAAGACCAAGAAGTCTGTCCAACTTACTCCTTCCAGAAGAAAATCTCTTTAAGTCATCCTTCAGTTGGCGTATGGTCTCCGTCATCTCCAATTTTTCTTGTCGAGCCTCGCCGTTGAGCTTCAAGAAGTAATTCGCTTTGTTCACCCATATAATTCTTCTCGAGTTGCTCATTGGACTCTTGAAGGGAAACATTAGTTTTAATCAAAATATCCCTTTCCACTTCAAGATCGGTTGAGAGAGAGGTTACCCTTTTTACTTCTTCTTCGAGATCCTGCAATCTCCCTTTCAACCCCTTGTTTTGCTTAGCCAGTTTCTTTGAATCCCTCAAAAGTCTGTGGTAGGCTAAAGCAAAATCTTCACCTTCAGAATCATCTGATTCATCGTCCGTTGCAATCTTTTCAACAGTGGAGTTGGACAGTGAGTCGGATGTACTTGCCATTAAGCACATGAAGGGCGAAGATGTAGTGGACGCGTGGAAAGCTGTCGCGTTGTCTTCTTCATCACTTGACGATGACTCATTTGACGTTGAGTTGTCATCCCAAGTAACGACTTGCATCGCCTTCTTCTTTGCCGGATTCTTGTTGGGACACTCCGTTGAAATGTGGCCGTAGCCTCGACATTTGAAGCACTGAACTTGTCCCTCAGAACTTTTCTTATCCTTTGAGAAGTTCTCTTGCTTTCTTGACTTGTAACTTGAAGAACCCTTGCCTTTCTTCGACTTTCCGAAGGATGGAGTTTTGCTTGAATTACCCCTTCGAAAGTTGCGGCGAAACTTCCTTGTCAAGAGAGCGAGCTGCTTCTCAAAGTCCTCCATAGAAAGGTTCTCGTCGTCGTCCGAGGAGGATGAATCCGCGTCTTCTTCTTTAGTTGATTTCAATGCGTAACCTGAAGACTTAGAAGAGGATGCCTTTCCAGAAGAATAGTTAGTAGGAAATGTCATTTCATAAGTTTGTAAAGCACCTACTAATTCTTCTACACGCATTTCGTCCGGGTGTTTAATTGTTTCAATGGCTGCGACCTTCGGGCGAAATCGTTCAGGAAGAGTTCTTAGAATTTTTCTTACAACTTTAAATTCTGGAATCTTCTCTCCCAAGTTAGCACATGAGTTTACGATGTCTTGCAATCGTGTGTAATAGTCAGTGAAGGATTCATTCTCTGCCATAGAGATAGAGTCAAACTTGCTCGTAAGCATTTGCAGTTTCTGAATCTTCACTAGGTTAGTTCCCTCATGCGTAACTTGAAGAACATCCCAGATTTCTTTCGCAGTCTCACATGCCGAGACGCGAGAGAACTCAGTTTGTGACAAAGCATTAAATAGAGCATTAATTCCTTTGCCATTGTAAGAAGATAAGTCTATCTCTTCCTTGGTCCATTTCGACCTAGGTTTTAAGGTGCGAACATCATCTAAAATTTCAGTTGGATTAGACCATCCTAATTCAATTGATTGCCACACCCTTTCGTCGATGGAAATTAAAAAGGCTTTCATCCGTACTTTCCAGTACGCATAATTTGTTCCATCAAAGAAAGGGGGTCGATTGATGTTTCCACCTTCAACCATTGTTTACAACCCTATTCCCGCTCTGATACCACTTGTTGGGTTATAAGTAATTGGATCTAAATAGGGGAAAAAACACCTAGAGGGGGGTGAATAGGTGTAAACAATAAACACTCAAAAAATCATTGCGCAATAAACCCAATGCGGAAAAATAAAAGAACACGCAAGATTTTTACGTGGAAAAACTCCAAACCGGAGTAAAAAACCACGGGACCGATAACACGGCGAAATCCACTAGAATTAACACACGTACAAGGTGATATAACGTACTCACAGACGACTCAACCTTTACCATACGCTCCTAGTAGATCTTCCCGCTCGCTCCACGACGCTTCTCGAATCCACGATCCGCGCCCAACGCTGAATCCACAGCGTCCAACGTCGAGTCCACGACGTCCAACCGAATCCACGGTCTTCACCCAGTGGCACGCTTCGAATCCACGAACGTACCTCGCTCCGAATCCACGAGAGCGGTTGCACCTTGAATCCACAAGGCCACGCGAGTCCACGCGCCGATTTGGGGTAAATCGTTGTTTGTTTGGGTGGTGATGATCCGCCGAATACTTAGATTAAAGATAGATCGGAAATACCATCTAAGTATTCATTGATTTGATTCTACTCAAAATGTGAGTATGGAAAACCTAGAATCAAATCAATCAATATAGATGAAGAAACATAGAATAAATCTATTGATTTCCTTTCTTCTCTATATGTGGATTTTTTCTTTTCGGCTATTTTCTTCTGTAATAGCGGATGCCCTAGAAATGAATATAGGGTCTATTTATAGGTTAGAAACCCTAGGAAGAATATACGGATCAAAAACAGCCTTTTCTGGAAAGTTTTACCGACGGCGATCCGGATTGGATTTGGCGATCCGGATTGCAGAAGCACAAAAGACGGTTTCCAGAAAATTGCTTGTTCGGGATCCGGATCGTAGTCCCCGATCCGGATCGTTCATACAGTTTCACCAAACATCACATTCGGGATCCGGATTGCAAATCCTGATCCGGATCGGAAGCAAAAGGTAAAACCAGTGTTCGGGATCCGGATCAAAAGATGCTGTGATCCGGATTGAAACAGTGTATGAACAAAACACCCTTCGGGATCCGGATTGCAAGCCTCGATCCGGATCCTGAACATGTCCCATGTCCAGTTTTTGATGTTTAAGCAATTAAAACCTCTTCCAGGTGTTTCTACACTATAAGAAGTATTCGGATCATCAAAATTCTTTAGTTAAACGTACCTGATCCTTTTGAATTCTTCTTTCTTGAGATTGAGGTATACGATCCAAAGTTTCTTCATCTTCAATCTTCAAGACTTAATACATTCACGAAATACGCCAACTCAAATTCCGTAACACGAGTGGTGCATGTTTTTATCTTGGCCATTGCCTTGTTGCATGGCATAGTAAAAAGCAAAACTGAATTGCACTCTCGACTGCCGAAGCGGAATATATTTCATTAGGTAGTTGTTCAACCTAACTCATTTGGATGAAAAGTGTGTTGAGCGACTTCCGAATTTCAGCAACTTCGGTAACAATTCTTTGTGACAACACATGTGCTATAAACATTTCAAAAAACCCTGTGTTGCACACATTGAACTTAGATATCATTTTCTAAGAGAGCTAGTTGAATCAAATATTCTTCAAATTTCCTACATTTCAACTGAAGATCAATTGGCTGACATTTTAACAAAACCTTTGGATCCAAAACGTTTTATTCATTTGCGTAAAGCAATTGGAATGCTTTCCTTGAAATAACCTCTTTTTGAAACTTTTGCTTAGGTTAGGTTTTGTTTTGTATTTTTGTTCATATATCTATGTTTGCACATAGGACATTAATTGAGCATTAGTTATATTGACTTTAATCGCATCCTTTCATATAATTAGAAATTTATTATGCATTGGATATCATAATAATTCATTTGATGCAATGATCATTTATGTCAATTAAGTCATCTTTGTTTTGATCAAAGTCAATTTCTCTCTCAAATGATCTCTTGGTATAGTTTTTATCTTATTTGACAATTGAGTCGAGTATGAAATCGAGATCAATTTTTGGTTGAATACTTTATATTTTAAATAATTGATAGCCAATTGAGGGGGAGTCAAAGAAAAAGTGTTATTCTCAAAAGATGTGGAAAGAGTTACATCCCAATGAGGAGTGTGAAAACTACCACCACATGGAGGAAAGAGCTACCACCTCGGTCGTCCGAGTACTGTGTGCAGCTACCACATGTATACCAAGCATGGTTGTTCGAGTTGATTAAATAAAATGCTTTTTGGAATACTTGACTCTGTCAAATTCTAAGGTTGGTATAAGGTGGGGATTTTATTGAAAGATGCTCAAAGAGCCACTCCTTACTATAATTTGACTAGATAAATTATCTAACTTATCTGGGATTTCAAACATCTATTGATCTTGGTATTTCATTTTCTTTACCAAATTGATGATTTGATAAAGGCATTACTCATAAGATCATGTTAGATGTGATTGAAGTTGTTCAACTTTAAGGGATTTAATTTTTATAAATTTTCGTTTCATTTGTTGGATATTATTGATAGATTTTGCATAATCTATTTCTTGTTGTATGAAACGATGATTTTCATTTAAAGTTGATACACAAAAGTGCTTACATACTTTTTCTGGATTTTGTGGAATTTTTCTGAATTATTCTGAAGAAAAAGTTGGAGCCGATCCGGACTGGACAAGCCGATCCGGATCCCGAACGCTGGTATTTCCTGCGGGTAGCCGATCCGGAATGGATTCACGATCCGATCCGGATCGCGGCTAGGGTTTTATATAGAACAAAAGGGTTTTTGATTTCTTTTTACTTCAATCTTTTGTTCCTAAGTCTCCAGAGCTTCTTTCTCTAGAATTCATCCATTTTGGAGGCTTCCAAACTCAAGTTCTTCGATTCTAAGTAAGTTTTCTTGATCAAAATCTCGGTTTTTCACAGTTTTTCATGTTTTTCCTCAAAACGTGATGAAAATTTTGTATCTTTTTCGTTTTGAATTGGTTTTTGATCAAATTTCTTTTGAAATAAGAACTCTGGGTAGACTAGTTTTGATTATATGCTAGGTATTCTCCTGATTAACGGATTTTTAGGCTTCGATTTCTGAAAATTCGGTTTTAGGGCATATAATAGGAATTTTTGAAAATCATGGAATTGATCTATTTTTAAAATTCTGTTTGCAAAACTAAATTGATTCTTAGTCTCTCTACATGATAATGATTGTTTAGGTACAATTTTTCAAATTTTTGAAAATAAACAATTTTTGTCGTGTTCTCGAGTTGTTGCTCACAGGATTCTCCTCTTCACAAACAATAGCAAAATGGTGATCACTTGGGTAATCTTCCTTCTCTCTGCTATGGTGCACACGAGAGCGACTAACAAGCCCAAAAGGGCGAAGAAAGCTCGGGACAATTCGGAGACCGAGACCGAAACCGAAACAGATTCCATTGATTGGGAAGAAATTGGAAGACAAGCACAGAAAAATGCTGATAAGGAAGACAGATTGTATTTCAAGAACAAAAAGCTCAAGAAGTCTACGTCAACGTCCAAACATTATACTAGACGGGAAAATGTCAAGGAAAGTGGAATTCAAATCACTGAATCCCTCTCTAGAGCACACTCAGTACCTAGAGAATCCCCATGGGATGAAGGCCAGCATGCATCATCTGCTTCTCCACCTCATCCATCAACTTCAAGGAGAAACACTCCAGAAGCTACCGTATTGGCCTCCGTTCATCAGGAACAAAGAAGACTATCTGCTGACCAAGAGAGATTGGCAACAGATCTCCAGCAAATTGCCGCTGAACAACAACAAATGAGAAAGAAATGTTCCAAAATATCACGAATGCTGAAAGGAATTTTGAACAAGCTGGATCATACCAGCTCAGACAGTTCGGATTTAGCTTGATCTCCTGGCTAATCTTTTCTTTTGCAGGTTTTTAAGTTTTCTTTAGTACTCATACTTTTGGTTCTTGGACTTTTAACTCTTCCTTCTTTTGTAATTTTGGCTAACTTTAGTGACAAAAAGGGGGAGAGAAGTATAAACAATGATACAATGTCACTTTACAATATGCTTGAGATTGTGAGAAACTTGAAACCATGGAGGTAAGTATAACCTCAACTTGAAGGTAAGTATAACTTCAACTTTGGTTTTTATTGTTTCGATGCATGCCTCGACTAACTATTTGACTAACTATTTGGGCATGTAATATTACTAACAAGTTGATGTTGACTAACTACTTTGTGACATTTGGTTTTTATTGCTTAGAAGATATGTTGAATTTTAATTGTGATCCAATTACATATCTGAATGTATAAATGTCATGGTAAGTATAAATGAGTATAAACTTTATCTCTGTTAGGTTTTGAATGCTAAATATTCTTGAGGTATCTAACGATCTCTTTTGTCAAGAATGATTTCTTTTTGCAGAGAGTGCAGATGTCTAAGTCTAGAGTCTGTTTTAGGAGTTTATCTCATGTATTTAATTTTGGATCTCCATTGTAAATTTTTGTTGTATGGTGATAGCAACAAAAATATCTTTTTGAATTTTCTTGAGTGGATTTGTGTTTTGTCACGAAACTGCCAAAGGGGGAGATTGTTAAGGAATTTGTTTTGGCGCATTTCGTGAAAGTATTAAGTCTTGAAGATTGAAGATGAAGAAGTTTGGATCATATAACTCAATCTCAAGAAAGAAGAATTCAAAAGGATCAGGTATGTTTAACTAATTATTTTTGGTGATCCGAATACTTCTTATAGTGTAGAAACACTTGGATGAATTTTTAATTGCATAAAAATCAAAAACTGGACATGGGACATGTTCAGGATCCGGATCAGACACGGCAGTCCGGATCCCGAAGGGTGTTGGTTCATACGCAAATATAATCCGGATCCAAGCCATTTCTGATCCGGATCCCGAACATTGGTTTTTGCTGAAATGTATGAACAGTCCAGATCAGGCATTTCAATCCGGATCCCGAACCTTTGTTTTTCTGGAAATTGTCTGTTTCGTTACGACAGTCCGGATCGCCGTAAATCCGATCCGGATCGTCGTCCTGTAAAATTCCAGAAAAGGTTAGTTTTTGATTCTTATCCTCTTCCAACAGTTTCTAACCTATAAATAGACCCTATGATTCATTTTCTAGGGTAAGCCGAATAAATCAAAATACGGCCATAAAAAGAAGAATCCACCTATAGAGAAGAAAGGAAATCAATAGATTTAATCCTATGTTTCTTCATCTATATTGATTGATTTGATTCTAGGTTTTCATACTCAGATTTTGAGTAGAATCAAATTAATGAATACTTAGATGGTATTTCCGATCTATTTCTAATCTAAGTATTCGGCGGATCATCACCACCCAAAAAAACAACGATTTCCCCAAAATCGGCGCGTGGACTCGCGTGGCCTTGTGGATTCAAGGTGCTACCGCTCTCGTGGATTCGGAGCGAGGTACGTTCGTGGATTCGAGGCGTGCTACTGGGTGAAGACCGTGGATTCGGTCAGACGTCGTGGATTCGACGTTGGACGCCGTGGATTCGGCGTTGGACGCAGATCGTGGATTCGAGAAGCGTTGCGGAGCGAGCGGAGAAGATCAACTAGGAGCGTATGGAAAAAGGTTGAGTCGTCTGTGAGTACGTTATATCACCTTGTACGTGTTTAATTCTAGTGGATTTCGCCGTGTTATCGGTCCCGTGATTTTTTACTCCGGTTTGGAGTTTTCCACGTAAAAATCTTGCGTGTTATTTTTTATTTCCGCATTGGGTTTTATTGCGCAATGATTTTTGAGTGTTTAAACGTTTACACCTATTCACCCCCCTCTAGGTGTTTTTTCCCCTATTTAGATCCATATTATACATAACCCGACAGTGTGTAGGGTAGTTCTGCTCGTAATCCTTGAGCTATCTGGATGCGTATGCTATGACCTTCCCTTGTTGCATTAATACTCTTCCAAGACCGTTTCGAGATGCGTCGCAATATATCTCATAGTCCTCTCCGGGCTTCGGCAATGTGAGCACTGGCGCCCGTGTGAGTTTGTCTTTAAGTTTCTCGAAGCTCTTCTGGCACTGGGCCGTCCAGACGAATTTCTTCCCTTTCCGGGTAAGTCGATTCAGGGGAGTGGCTATCTATGAGAAGCCTTCCACGAAGTGTCTGTAGTACCCCGCTAGTCCTAGGAAGCTTCGGATTTTCGTCACCGTTGTTGGCCGAGCCCAGTCGGTCACGGATTCTATCTTCCTCAGGTCCACCGCTATCCCCGATGATGGGACTATATGTCCCAGAAAGTCTACCTCGCGAAGCCAAAACTCACACCTTTCGAGTATGGCGCACAATTTTTGATCCTGAAGGGTCTGGAGGATCACCCGCAGGTGTTCCTCGTGCTCTCTATCCGTGCGAGAGTAGATAAGGATATCGTCAATAAAGACCACCACAAATTGGTCCAGGAAAGGTTTAAAGATCCTGTTCATCATATTCATGAACACCGCTGGAGCGACAATGAGTCCAAACGGTATAACCGTAAACTCGTAATGACCGTAACGAGTTCGAAAAGCGGTTTTCGGTATATCCTCGCCTCTAATTCTGAGCTGGTGGTAGCCAGACTGAAGGTCGATCTTCGAGAACACCGTCGCCCCTTGCAGTTGATCGAACAGATCATCAATACGTGGCGGGGGGTATTTGTTCTTCACCGTGACCTTATCTATTCCCCGATTGTCGATGCACAATCGTAGACTCCCATCCTTCTTCCGTACGAATAGAACGGGTGCGCCCCAAGACTGTTACGGATTTTGAGTTGGCGTATTTCGTGAATTCGGTTAAGTCTTGAAGATTGAAGGTAAAGAAGGTTGGATCATATAACTCAATCTCAAGAAAGAAGAATTCAAAAGGATCAGGTATGTTTAACTTAATATCTTTGGTGATCCGAATACTTCTTATAGTGTAGAAACACTTGGATGGATTTGTAATTGCATAAATATCAAAAACTGGACATGGGACATGTTCAGGATCCGGATCAGACTTTGCAATCCGGATCCCGAAGGTTGTTCGTTCATACACCAGTTCAATCCGGATCGTAGCTTCCCTTGATCCGGATCCCGAACACTGGGTTTACCATTTTATTTGAACGATCCGGATCAGGCTTTGCAATCCGGATCCCGAACGTTGATGTTTGGTGAACTGTATGAACGATCCGGATCAAGCACTTCGATCCGGATCCCGAACCTTCGTTTTTCTGGAAACTGTTTTTCTCGCTACTGCAATCCAGATCGCCGATCTCCGATCCGGATCGTCGTCATGTAAAAATTCCAGAAAAAGATAGTTTTTGATCCTTATCTTTTTCCAAGGGTTTCTAACCTATAAATAGACCCTATGATTCTTTTTCTAGGGCTAATCCACATAATCCAAAAAGAGGCCGCTAAACCTAAAAGCCGTCATCTTTTATACGGCCTAAGATCCACATATAGAGAAGAAAGGAAATCATAGATTCTATCTTATGTTTCTTCATCTATATTGATTGATTTGATTCTAGGTTTTCATACTCACATTTTGAGTAGAATCAAATCAATGAATACTTAGATGGTATTTCCGATCTATTTCTAATCTAAGTATTCGGCGGATCATCACCACCCAAAAAACAACGATTTACCCCAAAATCGGCGCGTGGACTCGCGTGGCCTTGTGGATTCAAGGTGCAACCGCTCTCGTGGATTCGGAGCGAGGTACGTTCGTGGATTCGAAGCGTGCTACTGGGTGAAGACCGTGGATTCGGTCGGACGTCGTGGATTCGACGTTGGACGCCGTGGATTCGGCGTTGGACGCACATCGTGGATTCGAGAAGCGTCGTG
>JAQOTM010000061.1:198736-283297 GCA_029168755.2 Tillandsia fasciculata | reverse complement strand
AGTACAACAGTAAAAATAATACAGAAGCTCTCCCAGCTCACAACAAAATACAACCAGCTGGCAGAAGCCAGACCCAAAAGGAAGTAAAATAAAACTGTCTGAGAAGACCGGGTGACCAAAATATCCAGCTACATCTCTCGGTGGCATCGCTAACTAGTCCGCGATCCTTACCTCGCTCAGCTGCTGACGGTCCCGCAGCTCCCACAGAGGACTCTGCAAAACAAAGGGGAAAAGAGAAAGAAAGACAATGGGGGTAAGTACTACTATAAACAGTAGCCTCCCCTAGTGGGTAAAGCCTCAGCTCAGATATGCCCACCAGGTGATCAGAGGCGAAAAGGGAAAGGAGAAGAAAGGGGATGCAGATAACCAAAGCAACTGATAAAGTGCTATCCCTAATATGCCTCTATATGACCAACCAATAAGGATGGGAAAAGTGATGCATCAGAATCAAGTAGCCTGTCATAATGACCCAATCTGACGGCCAGTGAACACTGGCACTGCCTGCTCTGCTGCAACGGGTATGCCAGCCTATGCATAACACCGAAGTAAAAGGAGTCCCTAGGACTCAAAGCCTGCCTGCCGCGCACTCCGGAGCCGCACTCGTGGGGAGCGACCCACACGAGGAAAGTAAGTAACCACTGTATCAAGTATCACTGTAACCACTGTCTCATAATAGCAGGACTGGATCGAGACTCAAGGAAGTGGGAAAAACCCTCCACTAAAGAAAGCCCGATCCCCGAAACACCCAATCTGATGCAATAGTAACAATCCGGTCAACCACCCAAGATCCGTGGTCGCCGCAACACCCTGACAAACTCAACCTGTCCCCAAATCCCCAATACCTGCCTACACTGTCCAACATACGCTCAAACCTGAGCGATTAAGCCGCTAGTGCCAACAATGAAAGAAGAAAGAGAAAAGCATGGTTTCTCCTAAGTCAAGTCCCAAAATAGTGTTGCAGTAAAAGATGACAATAATTATGTGACCAATTTAATCATGCATGGTTCCAACCTTTTGTCCAATTCCCAAGTATAAACAGTTTAGAATAAATAAGCTAGGGTGACCGTCTCACATGAACAACATCAGTTTTGCAGTCCTCAAATATTAATACTTTGTCTCTAAGCATACAGTCCAGATTAATTAAGCGATTAAAAATAGGTGACCATTCTAACAA
Source organism: Tillandsia fasciculata (assembly GCA_029168755.2). NCBI lineage: Eukaryota > Viridiplantae > Streptophyta > Magnoliopsida > Poales > Bromeliaceae > Tillandsia > Tillandsia fasciculata. The sequence goes on along the minus strand of JAQOTM010000061.1, from coordinate 282,123 downwards.
CAGTTGATCAGGGATCTGATTACTAATAATTAATTCCCTAAAGCATGCAAGTCTACCAACCACATATTATGCATCTTCAATTCAAGGGCACTCTAATATTCCTAGTGGGCATACCAAAGAAAGGAGTACGACAACCACCCACCTGAAGCGCAACTGTCCAAACTCGTACAGTCAGAAAATACCAAAATTCCAAATTCTCGCTCCCACAATTTTAGCACACCCGCAATACTCCTGGTACATCAAGGAATCCACTAATTATACTAGAGTCTCAATTATAGCACTAATTACCACATACAAACACGAGTACCAAACTGTCAAATTATCACCTGCAGAAAATGTCCAGAAAATTCCAATAAAAATATCGCGGCGATCCCTGCGACGATAGCTTCGCAACGGTACCTTGCACGCCCAAATCCGAGTTCTGTACACCAAGATAAAAATTCAGCAAGAGGGCACTCTCATACACTAATCAGGATTAAGGGCTGATTACTGTTCACAGAGAAATCCTTAATTATCACCTCGAAAGAAAATTCACAAAAATCCACTAAAAATACGAGCGCGTTCCTTGCGATCCGTAGATGAAAAAGTTGTATAGGCTCGTTTCCGTCGGACGCTCGTGCGCAAAGATATAGCCGAAACACTCCGCTGCTGTCAAGGAATTCCATACAGAAAATGGGGTCACTTGTTGCCTCGAAATCCGTGCCAAAACCTCGAAACGGGAAAGCGCGACCAAAACGAAAGATGAAGTCCTACCTCTTAGGAGTCCACTGGTCCAAGAATCGCAGGAAAATGATGTCGGGGTAGCCCAGGGGAGCAAAAATACGATCGCCGCGCCGAAGGAGAACACTAGGAAGCAACGTCGCGCCGCACCGTAAAATGGGGAACCTCGGGATTCGTGCCTCCTAAAATCTTGAAAGTTGGCAGAGAGATCAAGGACTTAAAGATGAAGATTTTTGCTAGAAATAAGCTTGGGCTGAAGGGGCTCGGTTTGGGAGAAAACAGAGGAAGAAGGAGGCTCGGATTGGCACTATTTATATAGGCTGAAAACAATTCAATTAATTCCCACCATGTCCCTGGTTTCGGGCGCACCCCAGAATTCGGGCGGCTACAGTAACGGGCCGGCCCAGGGTTTCCGGGCGCGCACAGTGCGGCCCGGCCCACGACACAGCCCAGTCCACTAAGCCCCCGAGCCCCGCTGATCCCGGTGCACCTGAGCCAGCCACTGGTGGCGTGCCACGTGTCCCGGCAGCCCGTGCACCGCGCACGTCGCGGCGTGGACCGCGCACGTCGCGGCTGACCCGGGCGTACGGTCACCTGCCCCGGTCAATCAGTCCACTGCTGCGTGGACCGGGCGCACAACACCGGACCAACCAAACCTCGCCACGTGTCCCCCGGTCTACCGTGCACCCGGACCCAATTTCGGTGGACCGCGCCCGCTGCGCCGGCCAACCAGGAAACGCCGCGTGGCCCGCCCCCGGTGCACGACCCTCGCGGTGGACCGCGCGCCTGTCCGAGGCCGCGCCGCCGCCCGCCGCCGCCGCCCGCCGCCGCCGCCGGCGCCGGTGATCGCCGGCGACACTGTTCCGGCATGAACAGTACCCGCGAGCTCAAAATCGACAAGTAAATAGCCCCTCTTGACCGTTTTCGCGCGCTGATTCCAAAAACGAGGTCCGTTTTGCCAAATTCCGCCTCCAAAATTTGCCGGAGGCTCCCGCAAGCGCCGAAAACTGCCAAAACTTCCGGGAGTCCGCTTTTGGACATCCGGACTCAGAATTAAGCAAACCAAAAGCCAAACTCAAGCGTTTTTCCGCACTGAATCCAAATCCACCATCTGTTTGGCCAAATTCCTTTTCTAAAATTCGGCAAAAGCAGCCGATGGCCACTACAGTCAATCAGAGCTCACAGGGTCCATCTGTGGCATCCCCTTGATGCACTATGGGCCAGGTACACCATCAACAGGTGTTTAAATAGTGGATTCACGGGAAAAAGCTGCAGAGGGATCAGGGGTCCTACATCCTCCCCCACTAAAAAAAGTTTCGTCCTCGAAACAAAGAAAAGCAGAACTGACGTACCACAATCAGAAGTCTCGAATAAGAAGGGGTAGGCATCTCTCATCTCTGTCTCCAGCTCCCAAGTAGCCTCTCGCTCCTCATGATTGCTCCACAGGATCTTCACGTATGGAATGGCCCGATTGCGCAATTCCCTCACCTCACGAGCAAGAATCCGCAATGGGCGCTCCTCATAGACCAAGTCCTCGCCGATCTCCAACGGAGTGAAGTCAATCACGTGCGATGGGTCAAAAACATAACTCCTCAGAGCTGCGACGTGGAAGACATCATGAACTCCGGCCAGGCGCGGGGGTAAGGCAACTCTGTATGCCACAGGACCAACTCTGTCAAGTACCTCAAAGGGTCCAATAAAGCGGGGATTAAGCTTTCCCCGTACTCCAAATCTCCGGACCCCTTTCGAGGGCGAGACCTTCAAGAAGACATGATCACCAACCTGAAACTCCAGGTCTCGCCGTCGAGTATCTGCATAGCTCTTCTGACGACTCTGGGCTGTCTCAAGATGCCGGCGAATAGTCCTGACTTTTTCCTCTGCCTCCAACAATAACTCCGGTCCCAAAGTCCTCCTCTCACCCACGTCGCTCCAGTATAAGGGAGACCGACACTTGCGTCCATACAACGCTTCAAACGGAGCCATCTGGATGCTCGCCTGATAGCCGTTGTTGTACGCGAACTCAACCAAGGATAAGTGCCGGTACCACCCTCCTCCAAAATCCATAACGCACGCTCTAAGCATATCCTCGAGGGTCTGTATGGTGCGCTCTGACTGCCCATCGGTCTGTGGGTGGAAGGCGGTGCTAAACCTGAGCTGAGTCCCCAATGCAGAATGCAAACTCCCCCAAAAGCGTGAGACTAATCTCGGGTCTTGATCTGACACAATCGAAGCAGGTATGCCGTGAAGCCTCACTATCTCATCCATATATAACTGTGCCAAATACTCTAGTGACCAAGTCATCTGAACTGGTACGAAGTGCGCCGACTTGGTGAGTCTGTCAACAATAACCCAAATCGCATCTGCTCCGCTCTGCGCCCTCGGCAATCCAGTGACGAAATCCATAGTGACGTGGTCCCATTTCCACTCGGGAATTGGAAGACTCTGCAACTTGCCAGCAGGGACGCGATGCCCTGCTTTCACTTGCTGACAAGTTAAACAGTGAGCTACGAATCTCCCAATGTCCCGCTTCATTCCGGGCCACCTAAACTGTGCCTTGAGGTCCTTATACATCTTGGTACCTCCAGGGTGGACGGTATAAGGTGTATGGTGGGCCTCCCTCAAAATCTGAACTCTAATCTCCTGATCCATAGGCACACACACTCGGTCCCTGTATCGCAGTACTCCCGAGTTATCCACCGAAAAATCCCCTGTCTGATCCGCCTGAAGCTGTGTCCAGATCCTCGTCAAATGGGGGTCCTCACTCTGAGTGTCCCTGATCCTCTCCAACAGAGTGGGCTGCAAGACCATAGACATAAGTCTAGCAGAGACCCCAGGGGATACTACCTCCAGCTGTAATCGCCTCAACTGCTCGACCAACGGCGCCTGCTGCGAGATCAATAAGCTCAAACTCGTCCTCCTGCTCAAAGCATCCGCCACAACATTGGCCTTGCCGGGGTGATAAAGGATACTCAGATCATAATCCTTTAGCAGCTCCAACCACCGGCGTTGCCTCAAATTCTGCTCCTTTTGAGTGAACAGATACTTCAAGCTCTTGTGATCAGTATAAATCTCGCAATGCTCATCATACAAGTAATGTCGCCACAGCTTCAGAGCAAACACCACTGCTGCCAACTCCAGATCATGAGTAGGGTAATTTTTCTCATAGTCCTTCAATTGCCGCGAAGCATAGGCAATCACCCTACCCTGCTGCATCAACACACACCCCAGACCACTATGTGAGGCATCACTGTAAATCACAAATCCTTCCCCCATAACAGGGAGGGCAAGGATTGGAGCGGTCATCAATCTCTGCTTCAGCTCCTCAAAACAGCTCTGGCAAGTCTCGCTCCAAACAAACTTCACCCCTTTCCTGGTCAGACGAGTGAGGGGAGAGGAAAGCTTCGCAAAGCCTTCCACAAAACGCCGATAGTAGCCCGCCAAACCAAGAAAGCTCCGCACCTCGGTGATAGTCGTCGGCCTCGGCCAATCTCGAATAGCATCCACCTTGGCCGGATCCACCGACACTCCAGCCGCTGTAACTACATGACCCAGAAAAGCAACCTCCCGGAGCCAAAACTCACACTTTTTGAACTTAGCATACAGCTTCTTCTCTCGCAGAAGCTGTAGCACGGTCCTCAAGTGCTCCTCGACATGCAAAACGTGATCAAAAACCCGCACCTTTAATGCACAAGGCAAGGACTCTACCTCTAGACCATGCAATGATGCACATTCTACCAAAGAGGAAGGGAAAGAAAAGCTCCGACAACAATAAGATATGAATCCTACCACCGGAAGTAAAACATACCTGCCGCAACCTGGTCAGCGATAGCAGGATCCTCTATCTGTGCTAGGCAATCATGGCCGCTCGACAAGGGCTGTCTCTCACCAGATAAGCGGGGTGGGGAAGATCGGTCTACCAGAAGATCTGTCGGTGAAGTTCCCGGTCGTGGCTGGGAAAAAGTAGAAACAGTTGCCGAAGTGGGTGCTGCAGCTGTCCTTGCGGGGCACGTGGCTCGAATGTGCCCAGGCTGTCCACACTTGAAGCAACGACCCCACCTCGAGTCACATTTATCTGACGGGTGCTGCCCCCTGCAGAAAACACACCTACCTGACGATCGGGCCCGCCTCGGCTGCGACCCCTGCTGCTGCTGACGCTGCTGTCGTGGCCTCGATCTCCGCTGGGATGTGGTAGGGGCCAACGCCGAAGAAGGTACTACAAAGGTCGGAAGGGGGCATGTAGCTCGGATGTGACCAGGCTGTCCACAACTAAAACAACGACCATGCCTCAGCTCACAAGTACCGGCGGAATGCTGGCCCCCGCAAAAAGTGCACCTGGCAGCCTGCAGGGGCTGCCTCAACTGTCGAGACCGTCTCTGAGAACCAGCCTGTCCATCAACATCCGGGGCTGGGCGTTTCCTCTCTAAACGCCGCTCTGAAGCCCTAGCTCTCTCTCCGACTACAGAATCACCCCTTTGCGCCAACAGCTGCTCCAAACGCTGGTCCTGACGAAAGCTCCTTGCCACCAAATGGGTCACTAAGGCCCGCAGTTCCCCCAGCTCGGCAGATACCGCCTGCCCAGGCTCCTCAGGGGGAGTGGGGGTACCCTCGGCGGAAAAACGACGCCGGGGCGACATCCTGCAACAAGAAACGACAAATCAGGAGCAAATCCCCACACGACCCAATCTAGCGAAAGTCAAAGACATCCCCCTATTTCTGTAACTTTATGTTGTCTGCAGCCAACATAACGGTTCACAGAAATAGACTATGTCGATCTCTCTTCACTCACTAGAAGAGTTGACTATAAAAATCACCGACTTTCGCAAAATGTCACGCCACTCACGCCCTATCATCCTAGGGTCTGTCCAAAAGCCTAGGGTTTCCTAAGTCCCAACTGACCTATCCCTAAGCTCTGATACCAACTTAATCTGTCACGCCCCGGGTGTAAACCAGAACCCGGGCCCGTCTACAGATCCGCCGTGCATGCGGTATTTCCCACATACACGAAGCGTCGGTAACCTGCTCAGATATAAGAAGAGATAATAAAAGAGCATAATAATCAGAGCTGAAATGAAACTACTGTATCTCAGACAGATGCGGAAGTAAGTAAAGTACAACAGTAAAAATAAATACAGATGTCTCTCCCAGCTCACAACAAAATACAACCAGCTGGCAGAAGCCAGACCCAAAAGGAAGTAAAATAAAACTGTCTGAGAAGACCGGGTGACCAAAATATCCAGCTACATCTCTCGGTGGCTCGCTATCTAGTCCGCGATCCTCTTACCTCGCTCAGCTGCTGACGGCCCAGCAGCTCCCACAGAGGACTCTGCAAAACAAAGGGGAAAAGAGACAAGAAAGACAATGGGGGTAAGTACTACTATAAACAGTAGCCTCCCCTAGTGGGTAAAGCCTCAGCTCAGATATGCCCACCAGGTGATCAGAGGCGAAAAGGGAAAGGAGAAGAAAGGGGATGCAGATAACCAAAGCAACTGATAAAGTGCTATCCCTAATATGCCTCTATATGACCAACCAATAAGGATGGGAAAAGTGATGCATCAGAATCAAGTAGCCTGTCATAATGACCCAATCTGACGGCCAGTGAACACTGGCACTGCCTGCTCTGCTGCAACGGGTATGCCAGCCTATGCATAACACCGAAGTAAAAGGAGTCCCTAGGACTCAAAGCCTGCCTGCCGCGCACTCCGGAGTGGCACTCGTGGGGAGCGACCCACACGAGGAAAGTAAGTAACCACTGTATCAAGTATCACTGTAACCACTGTCTCATGATAGCAGGACTGGATCGAGACTCAAGGAAGTGGGAAAAACCCTCCACTAAAGAAAGCCCGATCCCCGAAACACCCAATCTGATGCAATAGTAACAATCCGGTCAACCACCCAAGATCCGTGGTCGCCGCAACACCCTGACAAACTCAACCTGTCCCCAAATCCCCAATACCTGCCTACACTGTCCAACATACGCTCAAACCTGAGCGATTAAGCCGCTAGTGCCAACAATGAAAGAAGAAAGAGAAAAGCATGGTTTCTCCTAAGTCCTGTCCCAAAATAGTGTAGCAGTAAAAGATGGCAGTAATTATGTGACCGATTTAATCATGCATGGTTCCAACATTTTGTCCAATTCCCAAGTATACACAGTTTAGAATAAATAAACTAGGGTGACCGTCTCACATGAACTAACATCAGTTTTGCAGTCCTCAAATATTAATACTTTGTCTCTAAGCATACAGTCCAGATTAATTAAGCGATTAAAAATAGGTGACCATTCTAACAACAGTTGATCAGGGATCTGATTACTAATAATTAATTCCCTAAAGCATGCAAGTCTACCAATCCACATATTATGCATCTTCAATTCAAGGGCACTCTAATATTCCTAGTGGGCATACAAAGAGAGAAGTGCAACAACCACCCACCTGAAGCGCAACTGTCCAAACTCGTACAGTCAGAAAATACCAAAATTCCAAATTCTCGCTCCCACAATTTTAGCACACCCGCAATACTCCTGGTACATCAAGGAATCCACTAATTACACTAGAGTCCCAATTATAGCACTAATTACCACATACAAACACGAGTACCAAACTGTCAAATTATCACCTGCAGAAAATGTCCAGAAAATTCCAATAAAAATATCACGGCGATCCCTGCGTCGATAGCTTCGCAACGGTACCTTGCACGCCCAAATCCGAGTTCTGTACACCAAGATAAAAATTCAGCAAGAGGGCACTCTCATACACTAATCAGGATTAAGGGCTGATTACTGTTCACAGAGAAATCCTTAATTATCACCTCGAAAGAAAATTCACAAAAATCCACTAAAAATACGAGCGCGTTCCTTGCGATCCGTAGATGAAAAAGTTGTATAGGCTCGTTTCCGTCGGACGCTCGTGCGCAAAGATATAGCCGAAACACTCCGCTGCTGTCAAGGAATTCCATACAGAAAATGGGGTCACTTGTTGCCTCGAAATCCGTGCCAAAACCTCGAAACGGGAAAGCGCGACCAAAACGAAAGATGAAGTCCTACCTCTTAGGAGTCCACTGGTCCAAGAATCGCAGGAAAATGATGTCGGGGTAGCCCAGGGGAGCAAAAATACGATCGCTGCGCCGAAGGAGAACACTAGGAAGCAACGTCGCGCCGCACCGTAAAATGGGGAACCTCGGGATTCGTGCCTCCTAAAATCTTGAAAGTTGGCAGAGAGATCAAGGACTTAAAGATGAAGATTTTTGCTAGAAATAAGCTTGGGCTGAAGGGGCTCGGTTTGGGAGAAAACAGAGGAAGAAGGAGGCTCGGATTGGCACTATTTATATAGGCTGAAAACAATTCAATTAATTCCCACCATGTCCCTGGTTTCGGGCGCACCCCAGAATTCGGGCGGCTACAGTAACGGGCCGGCCCAGGGTTTCCGGGCGCGCACAGTGCGGCCCGGCCCACGACACAGCCCAGTCCACTAAGCCCCCGAGCCCCGCTGATCCCGGTGCACCTGAGCCAGCCACTGGTGGCGTGCCACGTGTCCCGGCAGCCCGTGCACCGCGCACGTCGCGGCGTGGACCGCGCACGTCGCGGCTGACCCGGGCGTACGGTCACCTGCCCCGGTCAATCAGTCCACTGCTGCGTGGACCGGGCGCACAACACCGGACCAACCAAACCTCGCCACGTGTCCCCCGGTCTACCGTGCACCCGGACCCAATTTCGGTGGACCGCGCCCGCTGCGCCGGCCAACCAGAAACGCCGCGTGGCCCGCCCCCGGTGCACGACCCTCGCGGTGGACCGCGCGCCTGTCCGAGGCCGCGCCGCCGCCCGCCGCCGCCGCCCGCCGCCGCGGCCGGCGCCGGTGATCGCCGGCGACACTGTTCCGGCATGAACAGTACCCGCGAGCTCAAAATCGACAAGTAAATAGCCCCTCTTGACCGTTTTCGCGCGCTGATTCCAAAAACGAGGTCCGTTTTGCCAAATTCCGCCTCCAAAATTTGCCGGAGGCTCCCGCAAGCGCCGAAAACTGCCAAAACTTCCGGGAGTCCGCTTTTGGACATCCGGACTCAGAATTAAGCAAACCAAAAGCCAAACTCAAGCGTTTTTCCGCACTGAATCCAAATCCACCATCTGTTTGGCCAAATTCCTTTTCTAAAATTCGGCAAAAGCAGCCGATGGCCACTACAGTCAATCAGAGCTCACAGGGTCCATCTGTGGCATCCCCTTGATGCACTATGGGCCAGGTACACCATCAACAGGTGTTTAAATAGTGGATTCACGGGAAAAAGCTGCAGAGGGATCAGGGGTCCTACACTTTGCATCTGATAAATCTACCCCTGATATCTCTTTTGATGATGATACTCCTGCAAATGCATCTTCTCATAACAATTCTTCCAATATTAATGATGCATCTAATGGTTCTTCAAGCTTATCTGATGTGCAGGAATCATCTCATGTACCTCCGAGTACTCCATTACCTCAAATGTTACGCATCTCCAAGGATCATCCTGAATCTAACATTATTGGAGACCCACAAGAAGGAGTCAGGACTCGGAGACAGTTGGTTTGTGGATTCGCTTGTTACGTTTCCATGATAGAACCAAAGAACGTCGATGAAGCTCTTCAGGATGACTACTGGATTGAAGCAATGCAGGAAGAGCTCCATCAGTTTGAACGAAACAAAGTCTGGGAATTAACGAAGCCTCCGAAGCAACACAATGTGATTGGTACTAAATGGATTTTCAAGAATAAGAAAAATGAGGATGGTACCATCATCAGGAACAAAGCACGTTTAGTTGCTCAAGGCTACTCTCAAATAGAAGGTATAGACTTTGATGAAACTTTCGCCCCTGTAGCTAGACTCGAGTCCATTCGTATCTTATTCGCTATTGCTTGTCACTTTAAAATAAAACTCTTTCAAATGGACGTTAAGAGCGCATTTTTAAATGGGTTTTTAAATGAGGAAGTTTATGTGGCTCAACCGAAAGGTTTTGTAGATCATAAACTACCTAACCATGTTTTTCGTTTGAAAAAGGCTCTTTACGGTCTAAAACAAGCACCGCGAGCATGGTACGAAAGGCTAACAAAGCACCTATTGGAAAAGGGCTACACTCGAGGGGGAGCAGACCGGACTCTCTTTGTGAAGCATTATCAAGATAATTTCATTGTAGCACAAATCTATGTCGATGACATTGTATTTGGTGCAACAAGAGATAATGATGCTTCTAAATTCGCTGAAACCATGGAAAGCGAATTTGAGATGTCCATGATGGGCGAATTGACATATTTTCTTGGATTGCAAGTAAAACAAAGTGACGATGGCATCCATCTGTGTCAATCCAAGTATGCAATGGAGTTGGTCAAAAAGTTTGGTTTAGAAAATTCTAAAGATTTTCCGACTCCAATGGGAACTAGCAATAAGGGATTAGGAAGTGAATCTCTTAGTGAAAATGTAGACGAGAAACTTTATCGCAGCATGATTGGAAGTCTACTTTACCTCACGGCTAGTCGCCCGGACATATCCTTTAGTGTTGGGATTTGCGCGAGATATCAATCAGCACCAAAGGAGGTTCACCTGAAAGCGGTGAAACGGATCATCCGGTACATCAAAGGAACAATAAATTTCGGAATTTGGTATCCTATGGGAACAAGTCTAGATATTGTTGGATATTCAGATGCCGATTGGGCAGGATCTGTGGATGATCGGAAAAGTACGAGTGGTGCATGTTTTTATCTTGGCCATTGCCTTGTTGCATGGCACAGTAAAAAGCAAAACTGCATTGCACTCTCGACTGCCGAAGCGGAATATATTTCAGTGGGTAGTTGTTCAACCCAACTCATTTGGATGAAAAGTGTGTTGAGCGACTTCCGAATTTCAGCAACTTCGGTAACAATTCTTTGTGACAACACTAGTGCTATAAACATTTCAAAAACCCTGTGTTGCACTCAAGAACAAAACACATTGAACTTAGATATCATTTTCTTAGAGAGCTAGTTGAATCAAGTATTCTTCAACTTTCCTATATTTTAACTGAAGATCAATTAGCCGATATTTTAACAAAACCTTTGGATCAAAAACGTTTTATTCATTTGCGTAAGGCAATTGGAATGCTTTCCTTGAAATAATCTCTTTTTGAAACCAATGCTTAGGTTAGGTTTTGTTTTTGTGTTTTTGTTCTTTATCTATGTTTGTACATAGAACATTAATTGAGCATTAGTTATATTGACTTTAACTGCATCCTCTTATATGTTTAGAAATTTATTATGCTTTTGATATCATAATATTTCAGTTGATGCAATGATCATTTATGTCAATTAAGTTTTTTTAAAGTGATCAAAGTCAATTTCTCTCTCAATGATCTCTTGGTATAGTTTTTATCTTATTTGACTATTTAGTCGAGTATGAAATCGAGATCAATCTTTGGTTGAATACTTTATATCTTAAATAATTGATAGCCAATTGAGGGGGAGTCAAAGAAAAAGTGTTATGCTCAAAAGATGTGGAAAGAGTTACATCCCAATGAGGAGTGTGAAAACTACCACCACATGGAGGAAAGAGCTACCACCTCGGTCGTCCGAGTACTGTGTGCAGCTACCACATGTATACCAAGCATGGTTTTTCAAATTTGATTAAATAAAATGCATGTTGAAATACTTGACTCTGTCAAATTTCAAGGTTGGTATAAGGTGGGAATTTGAATGAAAGATGCTCAAAGAGCCACTCTCTTCAACAAATTGACTAGATACATTATCTAACATATTTGGGATTTCAAACATCTATTGATCTTGGTATTTCATTTTCTTTACCAAATTGATGATTTGATAAAGGCATTACGCATAAGATCATGTTAGATGTGATTGAAGTTGTTCAACTTTAAGGGATTTAATTTTTATAAATTTTCGTTTCATTATTTGGATATTTTGATAGATTTTGCATAATCTATTTCTTGTTGTATGAAACGATGATTTTTATTTAAAGTTGATACACAAAAGTGCTTACAATCTTTTTCTGGATTTTCTGGAATTTTTCTGAATTTTTCTGAAGAAAAAGTTTGGAGCCGGTCCGGACTGGACAAGCCGATCCGGACCCCGAACGCAGGTATTTCCTGCGGGCAGCCGATCCGGACTGGATTCTTCAGGCAGTCCGTGTTACGGAATTTGAGTTGGCGTATTTCGTGAAAGTATTAAGTCTTGAAGATTGAAGATGAAGAAGTTTGGATCATATAACTCAATCTCAAGAAAGAAGAATTCAAAAGGATCAGGTATGTTTAACTAATTATTTTTGGTGATCCGAATACTTCTTATAGTGTAGAAACACTTGGAAGAATTTTTAATTGCATAAAAATCAAAAACTGGACATGGGGTACATGTTCAGGATCCGGATCAGACACGGCAGTCCGGATCCCGAAGGGTGTTGGTTCATACGCAAATCCAATCCGGATCCAAGCCATTTCTGATCCGGATCCCGAACATTGGTTTTTGCTGAAATGTATGAACGATCCGGATCAGGCATTTCAATCCGGATCCCGAACCTTTGTTTTTCTGGAAATTGTCTGTTTCGTTACGACAGTCCGGATCGCCATAAATCCGATCCGGATCGTCGTCCTGTAAAATTCCAGAAAAGGTTAGTTTTTGATTCTTATCCTCTTCCAACGGTTTCTAACCTATAAATAGTCCCTATGATTCTTTTTCTAGGGTAAGCCGAATAAATCAAAATACGGCCATAAAAAGAAGAATCCACATATAGAGAAGAAAGGAAATCAATAGATTTAATTCTATGTTTCTTCTTCTATATTGATTGATTTGATTCTAGGTTTTCATACTCAGATTTTGAGTAGAATCAAATTAATGAATACTTAGATGGTATTTCCGATCTATTTCTAATCTAAGTATTCGGCGGATCATCACCACCCAAAAAACAACGATTTCCCCAAAATCGGCGCGTGGACTCGCGTGGCCTTGTGGATTCAAGGTGCTACCGCTCTCGTGGATTCGGAGCGAGGTACGTTCGTGGATTCGAAGCGTGCTACTGGGTGAAGACCGTGGATTCGGTCGGACGTCGTGGACTCGACGTTGGACGCTGTGGATTCGGCGTTGGGCGCAGATCGTGGATTCGAGAAGCGTTGCGGAGCGAGCGGAGAAGATCTACTAGGAGCGTATGGAAAAAGGTTGAGTCGTCTGTGAGTACGGTATATCACCTTGTACGTGTTTAATTCTAGTGGATTTCGCCGTGTTATCGGTCCCGTGGTTTTTTACTCCGGTTTGGAGTTTTTCCACGTAAAAATCTTGCGTGTTATTTTTTATTTCCGCATTGGGTTTTATTGCGCAATGATTTTTGAGTGTTTATTGTTTACACCTATTCACCCCCCTCTAGGTGTTTTTTCCCCTATTTAGATCCATATTATACATAACCCAACAAGTGGTATCAGAGCGGGAATAGGGTTGTAAACAATGGTTGAAGGTGGTAACATCAACAGACCCCCTTTCTTCGATGGAACAAATTATGCGTACTGGAAAGTGCGGATGAAAGCCTTTCTTATTTCCATCGACGAACGGGTGTGGCAATCAATTGAGTTAGGATGGTCTAATCCAACTGAAATTATTGTTGATGTTCACACAATCAAACCTAGGTCGAAATGGACCAAGGAAGAGATAGACTTATCTTCTTACAATGGCAAAGGAATTAATGCTTTATTTAATGCCTTGTCTCAAACTGAATTCTCTCGCGTCTCGGCATGTGAGACTGCGAAAGAAATCTGGGATGTTCTTCAAGTTACACATGAGGGAACTAACCTTGTGAAGATTCAAAAGCTGCAAATGCTTACGAGCAGATTTGACTCTATTTTCATGGCAGAAAATGAATCATTCACAGACTACTATACACGATTGCAAGACATCGTAAACACATGTGCTAACTTGGGAGAGAAGATTCCAGAATTTAAAGTTGTAAGAAAGATCTTAAGAACTCTTCCTGAAAGATTTCGTTCCAAGGTTACGGCCATTGAAACTATTAAACACCCGGACGAAATCCGTGTAGAAGAATTAGTTGGTTCATTACAAACATATGAAATGACATTTGTAGAGTTATTTAGGATCCACAAGGATCTAAATAGGTACTATCAAACACCTAGAGGGGGGTGAATAGGTGTAATATTATAAAAACCAATCTCAGTGCACAAATAAAAAATAATGCGGAAAATAAAAATCAACACACCGAGATTTACGTGGAAACTCCAATCCAGGAGAAAAACCACGGGACCAACACGCAATAACAATCCACTAAGAAAAGAAGAATAACAAGGTGATTACCGACTCCACGGACTCAAACCCCTCCTTCAACTTCTTCGGACCTTGCGCTCCACCGATTGCACGTCCACTGCACACGTTCGAATCCACGAACGCCACTCGAATCCACGAGCACACGTTTCGAATCCACGAAACGCCTTCAACACACCGAATCCACGGTGCCACGTCGAATCCACGACGCAAACTCAGCCGATAAAGAAATATAGGCTTCGATGGTGATCCTTTGCTTAGATTCTCATTGAGGAACCGTAGAAGAAATCTCTAAGCAAAGATTAGATCAATTCGACAAAAGATAGATCTTGGAAGAACCGTCGAATTGACCTAAAAGAGGCGAAAGAGAAGAACGGTAAAAACCTAGCCTCTAGGGTTGCTCTCGAGTGTTTTCGGTATCGGTCCACCTATTCGAGAAACCCTAAGTATCTATTTATAACCCTTGGAAACATATTAGAGTCGGTTTAGGAAACTTTTCCCGAGGTAACATTGTGTACCGGTACCACTTATCATGTTCCGGTACTCAATGGTGCAAAACACAGATTTTTCTATTGTGTTCCGGTACGCGAGTCCGTGTTCCGGTACGCAATACAATTTCAGAAAACTCTGTGTCGGGTTTGAGGAACTTCAAGTGTGGTTCCGGTACGCAATGTAAAAACTGATTTTTCCAAGATAAACTTTATCCAAAACAAACCAAGTACCGGAATCCAAACTTAAATAAGTTGTAAGTTAAAACCAAGTTCCTAAAACCAAGTCTAAACCGGTTTTCATTAATTTCCTGTTTCCAATGATTATAAATGAACTTTAATCACCATGATCAATATTTAATCATACCTGAGAGTTGACTTGGGCTCATGTTGAATCTTCAATGAGTCTTCGAAGGCTGATTTGACAATTTGATCCCTTTAAGACTCCGACTCAACTCACTGACTTGACTCACGAAATATGCCAACACCAAAATGCCGTAACAATCTCCCCCTTTGGCAATTTCGTGACAAAACCCAAAAATACATAAAACGCTCAAGTCACTCATCTTAAACCAAAAAGTCGAAATTCAATGTCATCACCAAAACATTGATTTTCTTTGCGTGAAAGATCCAATAAATACAAAATACATTTGAACCAAACAGTCCTAGAACATACTCTATGACTTAGGACTTGGAGTCTTAAAGTGATGTAATTCCTGCAAAACAAAACTCCAAACAAAATCAAATGTTAGTCGTTAGAAATTAAAATCCTACATTTGATTTGTCCTTTTGGTTCTTTTGTTTTTCCGGCTCTTTCAAACTTTTCTTTATCTCCCCCTATCTTGAGCATCCATCTCTTGAGCATCCATGTTCTCCCCCTTTGTGATGCAATCATTATTTTCTGTCTCCCCTTTTTTATGATATGTCCATCATTTCATCATTTCCGTTCTCCCCCTTTTTGTCACAAATTGTCAAACAGTTAATAGAAACAAAAAGTAAAATACTAGGAGGATAAGTTCTTAGTTACATGCCCATTAGAGTTCTTGTTCATCACAAAGTGAAAAGAAACTGAAAACCAAAAACAAGAAGGAAAAGAGATCACTCATCCTGATTTGAATCATCATCATCCTCATGTGATGTAGGTCCATGAGATGTACTCGGTGCAGTTGCTCCAGTGACCACATCATCATGTTTGCACCCAAGGATATCGAAGATTTTCTTTAAGCTATCCTCAAGTTTCTTGAAGCCTTGCTCCATCCTTTGCTCTATCTTTTGCTTTAGTGAACGAACGTCCCGATGCAAGGTTTGAAGAGTTACGACCTCATCTGGTTCAGGAGATTCTTGACGAGGTGGTGCACTCACTGTCGCTTCACTTGCATAGGCTTTTGTATGCCCAAATGTCTTCAAAGTGCTAATTGACTTGGCTAAAGTGATTCCATCAATTGCCCCCAAGCCATAATCATATTTGGCACAAGAAATGTCCACTCCATGATCTTCCAGAATACGAGTAATCAAGATCGGATACGGTAGAAGGTCACGTTGTCTAGATCCTTCAATGACATGTACCATCTGCTGCCAAATGAGAAATGGAATGTTGGTGTTAATTCCATTTGCACTTTCCGGGTGACCAAGGAAAAAGAGAAGTAACAATCGATCCCATCGAATCCTTTTGGTCCCCAGTGTGGGCAATAGGTTGTAGCATACGATTAAGGACAAAATATGATACTCTGGTTTTAGGTCCTTTGATTCAACATATGATCTGTTCGTGTGCGTCCCTGTCTTGCAAATAGAGTCCACAACCATATCCCAATGGGTATCATGTGGAAATCACCATCAGTGTAATAAAGACCAGTAGTGTCAACAGCTAATCCAAGGTTTGCACCAATTACTGCTGGAGTAATGTCAAACTTGACGCCTCTAACTGTTGTTTCAAAGACGAAGGCCCCGGTGTCATGGTCTTTTTGAAGTATGTTACCTTGCATGTAGAATTCCCTGATGATCTCCACACAAAAACCCATCTTAGGTTGAACTCTGCCAAGTGGCCGAATATGACTTCGTTCCAAAATCCTTGCAAAGTCTGGCACCTCACGACATAGCTCGTTAAAGTTCACGTGTCGCTCTCCAATGCATGTGCGGTTTGCAAATCTAGCACGGCGTTTTGCACTCACATGCGATTCACTTTCATCAACATTTGATCTCCGTTGAGAGCGCTCGCGTATTACCGGTCCACCGGTACTTCTACGCGGAGGAGAATCCGCACCCTTCTTTTTCCTTGGAGCCAAAGGTGCTTTCCCCTTTCCTTGAACTGATTCCTCTTCATATTCTGAGGAATGTTCAGATTCTGAGCTAGTTGAATCCTCGTTGCGTGATCGTTTGGTAGCCTTCTTCTTTCCAGAACCGTGACCACGTCCACTTCCAGTGGCCATCAAGATCACTAGTGCAAGAAGCCATGAAAATGCCATTTCCTACAAAGAACACAATGCACTATGATTTGATCTTATAGGAAGGCTTAAACATGTCTAAGAAACATTCTAAACATGTCACAATTGATGATTCATCATTTAAAAATCATTTGCATTAAAAGCCCTAATTCTCAATTCTTTTATACTAAGAACATATGAAAATGTTAGATTCAATCAAATAAGCATGGAAACATGAATCTAATTAGATAGAAAGCAACCAAATATGTTCTAAGCATGAATTAAGAGTGATTTAAGCAAGAGATTTCATTTGGAGTAAGGATCAACTCAAAAATCCCAAAATAAACATCAAAACCTAAAAACTAGGGTTTTGAAGCAAAAGAAAGCAAGATTAGTGAAGAAACTTACAAATCAAAGCAACAAATCTCTTGATCTTGAAGAAAAACCCCTTAGAGATGTTTTAGAGAGAGAGAGGGAGGGTTTTGAAGTGGGAGAGATGAAATAAAAACAATGTAGTTTCGGAATATAAAGAATTCCAGATAGCGTACCGGTACAAGAAGTCGCGTACCGGTACGTAGTGTAAAAACCGAAAATCCTTCGTTCGGGTTCCGGATTGAAAAACAGGGGGTGATCCGGATCCGCAAAGTAGTTCCGGTACTAAAAGAGTAGTACCGGTACGCAAGTGAAAAACAGGGATTCTCATGATTCGGGATCCGGATTGGGTTTTCTGATCCGGATTCTTGGTTCAGGTACTAAAATTCAAGTACCGGTACACCAGAGCCAAAAAGCAAAAATTTCTTGAAACAAATCCAAATTTTGAAAACTTTTCAAATACCGATTTGTATTCCATCAAGAAATCCATTTAAGTGCTTTGAAAAACAATGAATTCACATAGATGCCATTCAATCCAATTAATTTCACAAAATTAAAAAGATTTACTCCTAAATCATGAAAAACAAAGATAAAACATTATAAACAGTTTTTCATGTTATATTCATCAAACACAAGTCATCAAAAATAATCTTGAGATCCAAACTCTATCAAGATGTAACGGATTTACAAAGATGACTTACGGAGATTTTCCAAATGACATCAATCTTGAATTCTACCCTTTCAAATTTGAGATAAGCACTAAAGTACCTAAGGGTGGCTCTTTGAGCATCTTTTTAACTATCCCACCTTATACCAACCAGGAGATTGTACAAAATAAGAACTTTGAATTTAAATCTCCGAATGCTTCAACTAAAAATTCTCATAAAATATTTTTCAGGCATCCATAACATGTGGTAGCTCTTTCCAACATGTGGTGGTAGTTTTCACACTCCTTTCGGATGTAACTCTTTCCACATCTTTTATAATTCATTTATTTACCCTTGTAAGAAGGCAATCTCTTACGTGAAAGAATTAAATCCCAAATTTTAGTCTATCGGTTGTCTCACATTTGTCACAATGAATTCACACAACCGAGATAGATTAAGCATCTAAAGATCACACATGATTTCTAAAATTTGATGCTTATAACTATCAAAAACTCCTATAATGAAGTATCTTCAAGATTATGATTATGGAGTAAAGTTGATAATCCATATAAAATTAATTTGGAGTGAATGAACGTGAAGCCCCTTTTTATTCAATGCACTTGTTCATTAAAAACCCTTTTGTTCAAAAACAAAGTATAAAAACAAAGAGCATTGAAAAACATGTAATGCAAAGATTAAGAAAAATATGAAAGGAAAACCAATCAAAGCATTACATACAGTCATAAGCTATTTAGAACTTAAGACAAGGAAAGATATCACCTTTCCGAATCCAAAATCGCTGGATTTTGGGTTGTCTTGATTCGTTGTGGCCGGGGGTTGTCCGCTTTGACTGTTGGTCCACCTTAGGTCTTTGCCTCGCAATGATCCACTTGTATGATTGATGTTGTGGCTCGGACCTTTGGTGGGTTGAGTGAACTCCTTTGACTTGATGTGTCTTTTGATTCCGTTGAGTCCGCTCCGTAGATGAAGTTGCCGAAGGATTTTTCTTTCTCTTTTTCGGGCAATTCTTCACCAAATGTCCTTCAAGTCCACATAGGTGACAAGTTCTTTCTTTCAATTTCATTGTGGAACTTGAAGCATGCACAGTTTGGTCCTTTTTAAATCCCAAACCAACCTTGCTTGTTTGACCTAATCCGGACATACAATCAAGTTTCTTGGAACCGGTTGAAAGCCTTTGTATGTCGGATTTGAGTTGATGAACTTGCTTGGTCAAAGCTTGGTTGGTGACATGAATTTCTTCAAACTGCTTTTCAAGAAAACCAATCTTGTCCATATATGATTTAGCGTGTGTCTCCGATTGGTTTAGCTTTTCTTGGAGGATTTTATTGTTATCCAATAACCGTCCTTGTTCCTCCTCGAGATCATGAAGTTTGATCTTTAAAGCTTGATTCTCGTCTTGAACTTCAAGTCGTTGCTTCCTCAACTTCTTGATATGCTTGGCCATCTTCTTTGATTCCGCAAGAAGTTGTTGGTATGCCTCAACGAGTTCTTCTTCGTCCGACTCCCCCTCACTTGATGACTCTCCTCCGGATGTTGATGTTTCATGCAAAATCAAAGGAATAGAGTCAGTGACTAAAGATGATAAACACAAATTAGAAGAGGGAATTTGAGAGGCATGAAAAGCAACAAATTTTTCTTTTTCCTCTTCACTTGAGGTCGATTCATCGTAACTAGAATCGTCCCAAGTTTTTGCTTGCAAAGCCTTCTTTTTGTATGATTTCTTAGAAGGACAATCCGTTGAAATATGGCCGTAGCCTTTGCATCGATAACATCGGATTTCCCCTTCGAAATCATCTTTTTCTTTTTCTTTAGAAGGTTTTGCAACGCCTTTGAGTTTAGAGGATTTAGAACCCGATGATCCTTTAGATGGTTTCGTGGATGAAGATCCATCGGTTCGATTCTTCCAAAATTTCCGACGAAATTTCTTTGTGATCCGCGCCAATTGTTCTTCAAAATCGGCAAAAGAGATTTCATCGTCGGAACTTGATTCGTCATCTTCTTCCTTTGTTGATTTGAATGCAATACCTGTAAGCTTAGAAGAAGACTTGGAAGAATTTTGATTAGTAGGAAAAGTCATCTCATAAGTTTGTAAAGCACCTACTAATTCCTCTACACTCATCTCATCCGGATGACTAACGGTTTCAATGGCGGTAACCTTTGCCCTAAACCGTTCCGGAAGAGTCCGAAGAATCTTTCTTACAATTTTCGACTCCGGGATCTTTTCTCCTAAATTAGCACATGTATTAATTACATCTTGAAGTCTAGTGTAATAATCTGTAAACAATTCATGCTCTTCCATATGAATAGAGTCAAATTGACTTGTAAGCATCTGGAGCTTTTGAATTTTTACAAGATTAGTACCCTCATGTGTAATTTTGAGAATATCCCAAATTTCCTTCGCGGTTTCACACGCGGAAATTCTTGTAAACTCAGTCGAGGAAAGAGAATTAAATAAAGCGTTCATACCTTTCCCATTGTAAGAAGATCTTTCGATTTCCTCTTTGGACCATCTAGAGCGAGGTTTTGGGGTAGTAGAATTTCCTACTTCCTCAACCGGATGCACCCAACCGTATTCCACGGTTTGCCATACCCGCTCATCAATAGAGATGAGAAAAGCTCTCATCCGCACTTTCCAATATGCATAATTGGTCCCATCAAAAAGAGGAGGTCTAAAAATATTACCACTTTCACCCAACATGATAGATAAACCTAAAACCCGCTCTGATACCAATTGTAGAGTTATTTAGGATCCACAAGGATCTAAATAGGTACTATCAAACACCTAGAGGGGGGTGAATAGGTGTAATATTATAAAAACCAATCTCAGTGCAAAAATAAAAAATAATGCGGAAAATAAAAATCAACACACCGAGATTTACGTGGAAACTCCAATCCAGGAGAAAAACCACGGGACCAACACGCAATAACAATCCACTAAGAAAAGAAGAATAACAAGGTGATTACCGACTCCACGGACTCAAACCCCTCCTTCAACTTCTTCGGACCTTGCGCTCCACCGATTGCACGTCCACTGCACACGTTCGAATCCACGAACGCCACTCGAATCCACGAGCACACGTTTCGAATCCACGAAACGCCTTCAACACACCGAATCCACGGTGCCACGTCGAATCCACGACGCAAACTCAGCCGATAAGAAATATAGGCTTCGATGGTGATCCTTTGCTTAGATTATCATTGAAGAACCGTAGAAGAAATCTCTAAGCAAAGATTAGATCAATTCGACAAAAGATAGATCTTGGAAGAACCGTCGAATTGACCTAAAAGAGGCTAAAGAGAAGAACGATAAAAACCTAGCCTCTAGGGTTGCTCTCGAGTGTTTTCGGTATCGGTCCACCTATTCGAGAAACCCTAAGTATCTATTTATAACCCTTGGAAACATATTAGAGTCGGTTTAGGAAACTTTTCCCGAGGTAACATTGTGTACCGGTACCACTTATCATGTTCCGGTACTCAATGGTGCAAAACACAGATTTTTCTATTGTGTTCCGGTACGCGAGTCTGTGTTCCGGTACGCAATACAATTTCAGAAAATTCTGTGTCGGGTTTGAGGAACTTCAAGTGTGGTTCCGGTACGCAATGTAAAAACTGATTTTTCCAAGATAAACTTTATCCAAAACAAACCAAGTACCGGAATCCAAACTTAAATAAAGTTGTAAGTTAAAACCAAGTTCCTAAAACCAAGTCTAAACCGGTTTTCATTAATTTCCTGTTTCCAATGATTATAAATGGACTTTAATCACCATGAACAATATTTAATCATACCTGAGAGTTGACTTGGGCTCATGTTGAATCTTCAATGAGTCTTCGAAGGCTGATTTGACAATTTGATCCCTTTAAGACTCCGACTCAACACACTGACTTGACTCACGAAATATGCCAATACCAAAAAGCCGTAACAACATTTTCTACTAACTATTCTTCTGGAAAAGCATCTACTTCTAAGTCTTCAGGTTTTGCGTTGAAAACTACAAAAGAAGAAGACGCGGATTCATCCTCCTCAGGCGATGACGAGAACCTATCTATGGAGGACTTTGAGAAGCAGCTTGCTCTCTTGACAAGAAATTTTTGCCGAAACTTTCGAAGGGTTAATTCAAGTAAAACTTCATCCTCCGGAAAGTGGAAGAAAGGCAAAGGTTTTTCAAGCCAAAAGTCAAGAAAGCAAGAAAGTTTTTCAAAGGATAAGAAAAGCCTAGAAGGACAAGTCCAATGCTTCAAGTGCCGAGGATACGGCCATATCTCAACGGAGTGTCCAAATAAGAATCCGTCCAAGAAGAAGGCGATGCAAGCCGTCACTTGGGATGACACCTCAACGACAAATGAGTCATCTTCAAGTGATGAAGAGAACAAAGCAACGGCATTCCACGCGTCCACATCTTCACCCTTCATATGCTTAATGGCAAGTACATCCGATTCATTGTCCAACTCCTCCCAGGTTGAAAAAACTGCAACGGACGACGAATCGAGTAACTCTGAAGGTGAAGATTTTGCTCTAGCCTACCACAGACTTTTGAGGGATTCAAAGAAACTGGCTAAGCAAAACAAGAGTTTGAGAGGGAGATTGCAGGATCTCGAAGAAGAAGCAAAAAGGGCAACTTCTCTCTCAAACGCTCTTAAAGTGGAAAGGGATAGTCTGATCAAAGTAAATGTTTCCCTTCAAGAGTCCAATGAGCATTTCGAGAAGAATTATGTAGATATGGTGAACAAAGCGAATTACTTCTTGAGGCTCTACGGCGAGGCTCGACAGGAAAAAATGGAAATGACGGAGATCATTTTCCAACTCAAAGATGATTTAAAGCAATTTTCTTCTGGAAGGAGTAAGTTGGATAAGATTCTTGGTCTTGGTCAAACAAACAAGTTCGGCCTCGGATACACTCAAACTGGAGACATTCCAGTTCGAGTGGGACAGTCTTTGTGCCTCAGTCGGTATCTCCTCCTCCGACACCGGAATTCACGACAAACAACGACAACAAGCCTACTTCACCCTCTTCGGGATCGTCAAGCACAAAGGTATGTTTTCGTTGTGGTTATCAGGGCACATAAGAAGAAATTGCAAGATGGAGCCAAACGATCAAATCAAGCACATCTTGCAATACTACCAAAAGGTGATTCCCGCAAATCAAAGAAATCTTTCGAAAGGAAAAGAGCCTTGGTAGTACACCGCTCAAGACGACATCATCAAGGAGCAGCAATGGATCAATCAAGACGCTTTCACCTAGGTATCAACTTCACGATCATTACCGACGCACTCCAAAAAGGTTTGGGTGCGCAAAGGTGAAATCTTCCCTTGTCTTGTTGTTCATACTTCTTTGCATGCATATGATAACTCGTCTTGGTATCTGGATAGCGGATGTTCCCGTCACATGACCGGTGACAAAAACTGTTTTCAAACTTTAGAGAAAATCTCCGGAGGACTTGTTGTTTTCGGAGACGGTCGGTCTTCCAAAATTGTTGGAAAAGGAACAATAGCTATTCCAGATGGCCCGGTTTTGAATAATGTGTTATTTGTTGAAGGCCTTAAGACTAACCTCATAAGTATAAGTCAACTTTGTGACAATGGTTATTCAGTTAATTTTTCATCTGTAGAATGTACTGTAACTGATAAGGACCATGTTTCTTTTTAAAAGGGGTTAGATCAGAAAATAATTGTTATGTTGTTTCAAATAAAGTTTCTGAAAAATGTAACCTAGCATCTTTGAAAAATGAAACACTTTGGCATGAAAGGCTAGGTCACATAAACTTTAAGGAACTTGCTAGAATTTCAAATAAAGATGTGGTCAAGGGGGTTCCTAAACTTTCTTTTGAACAAAACATTGTGTGTGGCGGTTGCCAAAAGGGAAAACAGTCAAGGACTGCACACAAGAACTTGAACCACATAGGTACAAAACGGCCTTTGGAACTTTTGCATATGGATTTAATGGGGCCAACTCGTCAACCATCTTTGGGAGGTAAATGGTATATTTTCTTTTGGTTGATGATTTCTCTAGATATTCTTGGGTAGCATTTTTAAAAGAGAAAGCTGATACTTTTGATTCTTTTCACGAGATTTGCCATCGTATTATGATTGAAAAGAATGAAAAGATTACTCGAGTTAGAAGTGATAGAGGTGGAGAATTCATAAATTCTAAATTCATTGATTTTTGCACTTCCAACGGCATTAAACATGAATTCTCAGCACCCTATACACCTCAACAGAATGGTGTAGTCGAGCGCAAAAACAGGGTTGTACAGGAGATGGCACGTGTTATGCTTCATAGCCGGAACTTACCGTTATATTTTTGGGCTGAAGCGGTGAACACTGCTGTCTATGTAATTAATCGAGTGTATTTGCGCCCGGGAACTTTAAATACACCATATGAACTATGGTTTTGTAGAAAACCGAATATCAAATATTTTCGTATCTTTGGGAGTCGGTGTTTTATTTTACGTGATCGCGAAAATCTTGGAAAATTTGACTCTCGAAGTGACGAAGGGATTTTCTTGGGTTATTCTACAAACAGTAGAGCATATCGAGTTTTTAACTTAGAATCTAAGACGATGTAGAATCGATAAATGTTAAAGTAGATGAAGCTTTTCACTTTGCATCTGAAAAATCTACCCTCGATATCTCTCTTGATGATGATACACCTGCTAATGCATCTTCTCTAACAATTCTTTCGATAATTGATGCATCTAACGGTTCTTCAAGTTTATCTGATGTGCAGGAATCATCTCATGTACCTCCGACTACTCCGTTACCTCAAACGTTACGCATCTCCAAGGATCATCCTGAATCGAACATCATTGGAGACCCACAAGAAGGAGTTAGAACTCGGAGACAATTGGTTTGCGGATTCGCATGCTACGTATCCAAATCGAACCAAAGAATGTCGATGAAGCTCTTCAGGATGACTACTGGATTGAAGCAATGCAGGAAGAGCTCCATCAATTCGAGCGAAACAAAGTCTGGGAATTAACGAAGCCTCCGAAGCAACACAATGTGATAGGTACCAAATGGATTTTCAAGAACAAGAAAAATGAGGATGGTACTATCATCAGGAACAAAGCAAGGTTAGTTGCTCAAGGCTACTCTCAAGTAGAAGGTATAGACTTTGATGAAACTTTCGCCCCTGTAGCTAGACTCGAGTCCATTCGTATTTTATTTGCGATTGCTTGTCATTTTAAAATCAAATTATTTCAAATGGACGTTAAGAGCGCATTTTTAAATGGGTTTTTAAATGAGGAAGTTTATGTGGCTCAACCGAAAGGTTTTGTAGACCATAAACTACCTAACCATGTTTTTCGTTTGAAAAAGGCTCTTTACGGTCTGAAACAAGCACCGCGAGCATGGTACGAAAGGTTGACAAAGCACCTTTTGGAAAAGGGCTATACTCGAGGGGGAGCTGACAGGACTCTCTTTGTGAAGCATTATCAAAACAATTTCATTGTAGCACAAATCTATGTCGATGACATTGTATTTGGTGCAACAAGAGATAATGATGCTTCTAAATTCGCGGAGACCATGGAAAGCGAATTTGAGATGTCCATGATGGGCGAATTGACATATTTTCTTGGATTACAAGTTAAACAAAATGATGAAGGCATTCACTTGTGTCAATCCAAGTATGCAATGGAGTTGGTCAAAAAGTTTGATTAGAAAATTCTAAAGATTTTCCGACTCCAATGGGAACTAGCCATAAGGGACTTGGAAGTGAATCACATAGTGAGAATGTAGACGAGAAACTGTATCGCAGTATGATTGGAAGTCTACTATATCTCACGGCTAGTCGCCCGGATATATCCTTTAGTGTTGGGATTTGCGCGAGATATCAATCAGCACCAAAGGAGGTTCACCTGAAAGCGGTGAAACGGATCATCCGGTACATCAAAGGAACAATCAATTTCGGAATTTGGTATCCTATGGGAACAACTTGATATTGTTGGATACTCAGATGCCGATTGGGCAGGATCAGTGGATGATCGGAAAAGCACGAGTGGTGCATGCTTTTATCTTGGCCATTGCCTTGTTGCATGGCATAGTAAAAAGCAAAACTGCATAGCACTCTCGACTGCCGAAGCGGAATATATTTCAGCAGGTAGTTGTTCAACCCAACTGATTTGGATGAAAAGCGTGTTGAGCGACTTCCGGATTTCAGCAACTTCGGTAACAATTCTTTGTGACAACACTAGTGCTATAAACATTTCAAAAAACCCTGTGTTGCACTCTAGAACAAAACACATTGAACTTAGATATCATTTTCTTAGAGAGCTAGTTGAATCAAATATTCTTCAACTTTCATATATTTCAACTGAAGATCAATTAGCTGACATTTTAACAAAACCTTTGGATCAAAAACGTTTTATTCATTTGCGTAAAGCAATTGGAATGCGTTCCTTGAAATAACCTCTTTTTGAAACCTTTGCTTAGGTTAGGTTTTGTTTTGTGTTTTTGTTCTTTATCTATGTTGTACATAGAACATTAATTGAGCATGTGTATAATTGACTTTAATTGCATCTTTTCGTGCATTTAGAAATTTATTATGCTTTTGATATCATAATATTTCAATGATGCAATGATCATTTATGTCAATTAAATCATCTTTTAAGTGATCAAAGTCAATTTCTCTCTCAATGATCTCTTGGTATAGTCATTATCTTATTTGACAATTGAGTCGAGTATGAAATTGAGATCAATTTTTGGTTGAATACTTTATATTTTAAATAATTGATAGCCAATTGAGGGGGAGTCAAAGAAAAAGTGTAATGCTCAAAAGATGTGGAAAGAGTTACATTCCAATGAGGAGTGTGAAAACTACCACCACATGGAGGAAAGAGCTACCACCTCGGTCGTCCGAGTACTGTGTGCAGCTACCACATGTATACCAAGCATGGTTGTTCGAGTTGATTAAATAAAATGCTTTTTAAAATACTTGACTCTGTCAAATTCCAAGGTTGTCACGCCCCGGGGTCGAAACTGCGACCCGGGCTCGCCAACAGATCCGCCATCTGTACGGAAACTACCGCACAGACGAAGCGTCTACCCTGCAAGCCAGATCTATAGCTAAAAACATGTATCAGAGCTGAAGCTAAAAATCAAAAGCTATAGAATAAAACTGAACATCTGGAATAGTAAAATCTCCACTAGTACACAAATCCTCAAGGTACAAAGTCTCACAGAAATAAAACAAATACTATCCTCACAAGTCTCTCAGAATGTCCAGTACAAAAGTGGAACATAAAATACACCGGGTACATCTACCTCAGACTCTCAATGCTGGTAAGGAACTAATCGGCCGCGTCCTCACCTCGATCTGCTGTCTCCGCGCGAACCAAGCCGGAACAGCTGCCTCAATAACCTGTCACCGCAGCGGGTGTGAGATCTACTGCAGAAGGCAGATCTCAGTGGGTACCGTCCCAATATCCACGGTATGCCCACTAAGTCTACTGGAGGCAAAACAGATAGGTATGCAGATAGATAGATAAAGGGTAAGCTGAAAGAAAACTACAGCTAAAAAGTCTCAATCATAAAGCTCAATGAACTCTACCAATAACATGATATGCATACACCCTCTACTGCTAAGATGCCTCAGTATCAATGCTCAAAGGAAAGAAACCCATCTAAGAACATAATATGTAAACCACTCGCACACGAGGTGCCCAATCGACCCAATCGAACTGACTGCCTCATAGGGTCCAGTCAAACCTGCGCCTACCTACTGCCGTTACATCCCGGAGGACCGGACTTACGTAGGGCGTCCGTGACTGCCACTAACTGGCCCAGCCAGAGGGACTGCGTCCGTAACTGCCACTTACTGGCCCAGTCAGAGGGACGGCGTCGACAAGTCGCGATACAAAAGTAACAGATCCACCCCGGGCGTGGCTCTCGAGGGGCGCGACCCCACCGAGGAAAAGGTATCCGCGCACTCTGTCGCTCAGGTGGCACTGCAGGCTATAGTCCAAAATCCACGCTCACTTTCAGAACGGAAAGACTCAGGATCCTCAAACATCTCGCACAACGGTCGAAGAACTCTCGACGACTCAGCTGATCAGCTCTCTCGAATCACGAGACACAAGCAAACTCTACCAACCCGTGGCACAAAACACACTGGCTGGAGATACTCCACAGCCGGGATCGACCCACATCTCAGGGCTAATAAAACTGGTCGGACAACACACAATGACCCGGGACCACCGTCACCCCCAACGGTTCCCAACGACACTAGCACAGTCTAAACTCAGCTACCGGACCCCACTCAGCCCCCAGGCACGAGTGCAACAATGCCCCACAGAAACCTGACCCCTCGGCCCACTACCTGGGCGAGGCAACACTATGTCCAGGAAAGATGCAAGGTGTGAGATGTCTAATACATAAAGGAACCTAGCCCAAGTGAAGGCTCTCTACTGCCTCATCTGTGTCAACAAGCGGCACATGCAGGCTAAGATCCACAATCAAATGCTCAAATAGCACAACTCAGTCGGAAAAAGACTCCACGACTCAATCTGATATGAAAAATCCACGATGTAGAATAATCACCTCAATCCCCACAAGGAAGCTCAACTCACATGACACTAGAACTCAGCACACAATGCTCTAAAATCCTCTCGGCCCCCCTACAAGAGTATACATGCACCCTGAACCTATGCCGTACCCCTGGCGAAGTCATAATTTAAAAACCACTTTTGAAAATATTGATTTTCCTTAAAACGGGCTTTCTCGATTTTTAAAACGGTTCAGGTGCAATTATGATGCAAACAAAACATGAAACTTAGTCTCATATGATATCAGGAGTCTACTAAAAATAATCCGGGGTCCCAATAAATTTTACAGAAAATTTCAGGCAACTATCAGATGTAAAAACAGCGAAAACGCCTAATAAATATGATCAACTTGCATTCAATAGCATTAAGGGGCATTTCATAAATTTTGGAGAAATTCCAACACACCTGGAACGCTATCCGCAGGCAACGCTGAAGTCGGGGAAGCGCCGAATCCTCAACTAACGAAAATTCTGAATATCGCACCGCGCGCGCGCACTGTCGCGAACCACAGAAAAATCCCCTGTAAGCTCAAATGAATCACTCGAGTCCTCTACAGTTTCTTGCGCGCATCCGACTCACTCAATTGTCTACTCACAGTGTTCACAAAACTCAAGTACACTACAAATCCACCACCCAAGCACCACATTAAGCATTTGCCCACACTAATGAGTACGTGCTCACACAAACACAATTATTCCCATCCACCTACTCGTAGCACATACACAGCCAAGCTTCAGCACAAATTAAACAAGGTACTCACAATCCCACAGTACACACACACTTCATACATACCTCCTCCATTACTTACAAAAAAGCCACAGCACACTTAAAAAGCTCCAATTGCACACACACACTCAAGTCCACATAATATCTGCACACTAATTAATAATGCTCACTTACACACTATAAAAGGATTCTCTCTTCTCTGAGCTCAACAGTCCACACCAACAACTCACACTAAGCTCCAGCACAACATAATCCACAACATAAATCTTGTACTCACAGCCCACTACAAGTCCCCATCCACACCACAAAACACAATTCTACAGCATCCTGAACATGCCTGCAGATTTCGCGGCAACTCCCTCGCACCCCGCGGCTCCGCGCAGTTCCCTGGCATGAACCCTGTTGCAGACGACACCAACCTTGATCGAGGCTCGGCGCGCTCCGCTCGTCGCGCTCTCCGCTCGGCTTCACGCAGGGGTCACCACCACATGCCTTAGTCATTTCCTCTCTTTTTCCCCCTCTTTTCTCTTCTCTTCCCACATCATCTTCTTCTTCTTCCCCTTTTTCTTTCTTACTCTGTTTCTTCCAATTTACTCTGTTGCAGGTTGGAGGAGAAGAGGTGACGTGGCTACTTTAATTAGTGGATGGCTACTAATTAAGGGTGGATGGAAAACTATTAAATATTCCCAACATCAAAAATATCTAACTCCCTTATAACCATATCCACTAATTCCAATCTCCTCTATTCACTAACTTCTTTTTCTTTCTTTCCTTCTCTAATTCCATAACATACAAAAATTATCCAAATTAATTAAATTAATTAATTAATCCCTTTTTAGCCAACTCCAAGTCACTTTTTACCCTCGGGGCCTCCGCACCAGTCCGGAATCTCCCGAACTCCGCTGTAATCTGAAAATACACATGTCCACAGCTTTCCCAACTCAAAAAGCTCAACTGTGGAGTCGGTGTGCTCAATCCAAAAACCTACTCCAAAATTGCCAGTTCCAACTCACTTTTCGTCTTCGGGTCCTCCGCGTCAGTCCGGAACCTCCCGAACTTCGCTGAAATCTGAAAGTACACCCGTTCCAAGTAGTTCCCAATTTTCTGCATACCATAGTGGAGTCGTGGCATCCACAAAATCAGACCTCCATCGGCGCACAATGCCCGAAAAACTCCGATTCAAGCTGGGGCTTCCGTATTGATCCGAGTCAACCCGAACTCACCTGAAAACACATACGGAACACGCTCGAGGCAATTTCTCCGCACCACGCCATCTTGCGAGGTCGGTGCGCTATCCGAAATCCCGGTATTCTACACTCTTCCCTCCTTAAAAAGGGTTTCGTCCCCGAAACCAGAATAAATCTATAACTCAGGAGGGTGTCTTAATCCGATAGGAACAGGAATACTCAACTCATCCTCCGGCTCTTAGGTGGTCGTTCTCGCTCATCATGATGGCTCCTCAGAACCTTCACCATGGTATAACCCGACTGCAAAATTCTTCTGTCTCACCAGCAAGAATTGCATCGGTCGATCCTGATAACTCAATCCTCGTCCAATTCCAAGGAAGTGAAATCCAAAACGTGCCAAGGGTCAAATACGGTTCTTCCAGCCAGATAATTACTCGCGGATCAAATTCCCCGCGTAATCTCAAATCTAAAAATAACCCTGCGGCTGGTGGCTTCCTCAGAACATGGTCTCCAAATCCAACTCCAAGCCTCCACTAGGCAAAACTCCTCCGTTGCTCCTTAGCAACCCAAAGGCTCAAAATTCCACAAATACACTCTCATATCTATCAATAGGGGAGGAAGTTCATCTTCGGGAACATTCCCAAATTTCCATCTCACAATCTCCAAGTTCCAAAAGTGGAAATCACTGATCGAACACCTCATTCCAAGGTTGCATTGCCCGCCTAGCCAAGGCGTACCGACCATAAAGTCCTCGCCAGGATAATGATATACTTAAACAATCATATAGCACCAATAACTCTGTCCACCGGGGTTGCCTCAACCAAAATCCCCCTGAGTAACCAAATACTTCCGGTTCGAGGGTCTAGGGATAACTCCGTACTCTCTCTATCACCACATAGGCTAAGGCAAATACCCAAACGGCATCACTCTTCGCTGGGTCGACAGTCACTCCTGCAGCTGAAATTATAAGGCCTAACCACAGAACCTTTCGAAGTCGACATGCATACCCTAATAACTTGGCATAAGACTCCTTTTCTCCGAAGTTGCTGCACTACTCTCAAGTGCTCCTCATGCTCTATGTCACTTCGGGAATAAATCCAAATATCCATGACAGGTCCGGCTGCCAACCCGTCCAAACACAGCTGGAACACTCAATTCCTCAAATCCTAAAGGCGACAGGGCACAGTCAATCCACTCAACCTCGCTAAAAGCTCATAATGCCCTTACAGGTTCCTCTGTCTCACAGTTCATACTTCAAGGAAGGCTGCCACAGTCGGCGTGGTTTCCAAAACCACGTCGACCACTAACTTGATCCCAATCTCACTAAACGGCGGCTTAAATACAGCTCAAGTAGACTCACACCCGGAATCACACGACGATAAGGATATCCTTTAGTCCCGGTGCCGCCGCAGGCACCTCTCAACAATCGCTAGCAAGCGATACGACCACGACTCATCCTCTGTCATGATCTAGCCTCCTCTATAAACACACTCCTCCTGACCAAGTCCACGGAGGGTCATTGTCCTCTCTCGACAAACCAAGGTAGCCTAACAACGGGATAACCAATCCCTATCCAACACGTAACAACATCCCGAAGCTTATGTAGGACTAAAAACTCAAGGAATCAAACCGAATGTCCTACTTACTCTGGCGGGACTGGCAACTGTCACGCCCCGGGGGTTTGTTTTAGCGGAAACGGTTCACAAAAGGTACTCATTTGGCGCGTAAATTTTTTTTTTGATAAATAAACCTTCTTCCCCGGCGCATGCCCAGACCCGCCGCATACACAGAATCACTCTGCAAACGGACAGAGTCTCCTCTGTATATGCACGGCGTAGCAGCTAATACAAGTCCCAAACGCAATCATCCATTCAATCACAACAGTCCTAACATACACCTATGTACCATAACTGAGTAAAAAGCACGGCCAAGAAATTTTAAAAGGATAAATCCACAGTCGTTGAAAACGGCGCCTACCCGGCACCCAGAGTTTGAAAACGCGTTCGAAAGCAGCATAAATCCACAGGGTTTTGAAAACAGTGCCCACACGACACTTGAGTTTTGAAATTCGTTTTCACAATCCATAAATCCACAGGGTTTTGAAATCAGTGCCCACACGACACTTAAATTTTTTGAAAACAGTTTTCGCAATCTTTTCTTTGGTTTTTCTTTTTCTTTTTCAACGGCCAACAGAAGTGAAAGGAAAGATAAATACATAAGAGAACTACCAAACAGAGACCATGCCGACATCCACACCGACCCCATGAGGGTATCGAGAACCACACAAAGAACTACAAATGTGAATGAAATGCAAAGATAGAAAAAGGAAATACAGTTCGGGGTCCCCAGCGACCCAGAGGCTCCTGCCCCGTCCTCACCGTTTCCTACCGCTCCCCCCCCGTCTGGACCCTGTCACGATGTGGGAAGTCAGTGACGAATAATAACAATAGAGCAGGAAAAGTAGTAAATCAAACCGTAAAGCAAATCGGAGTAACCGCCCTCCCAGGCGTGAAGAGATAATCTGTACCCCTGTATCCTGCAATACCCGGCCCCGTCGGACAACTAAACCGACGGGCCGTACCGTACCTGTAATACCCGGCCCCGTCGGACAACTAAACCGACGGGTCGTACCGTACCTGTAATACCTGGCCCCGTCGGACAACTAAACCGACGGGCCGTGCCGTACCTGTAAAAACCCGACCACGTCGGACAACTAAACCGACGGGCCGTGCCGTACCTGTAAAAACCCGACCACGTCGGACAACTAAACCGACGGGTCGCACCGCTCGCACCTCGGCGCCTCAAACCCCGCAACTAATAAGGGGCCCCACTACGTCACCTCGTGGGTATACACGGGTCATAGACCGCTTTTCCGGAAAAGCGCACCCTTAGCGGTGGCCAAACCGCGGGTGCGCGTGCTGCAGCCTCGAGCAAAGTAACCATAACCACAATCATGTTAGCATCATAATATATAATCAAGAGCAAACTATAACCGCTATCCCGGTAGCAACATGATTAATAAACAAGAGTAAAATGGTGACATGTGAAATCTAAAGTACCCCTCTAACATGTATAATCAGGAGTAGAACAGTAACATGTAATATCAAGAGTGAAACGATAACATGTAATATCAAAGGTAAAACGATAACATGTAATATCAAAAGTAAAACGATAACATGTAATATCAAGAGTAAAAGACTGCCGGGGACCGGCGCTAGACACCACAATAAAACCCACATACATATACATAATATAGGGCACCGCGACACTTGGTTGCTAAAACGTCGATAAGAGCATGTGATAAATAATAACGGGAGTTAACAATATTAAAATGATGCAACTACTTACTCTTACACCTTTCCCACAATACCGTAAATCAACCACCGGAAAAATTCCCCACCACGGGATGTATCCTCGTGCACCGTGACCCTCAGTCGCCACAAATATGAGGACAATGAAACATAATAGTAACAAGAATATGCACAAAGGGGTTCTAAGGGGTACCCACCTGAAACGCGAAGAAGAAGGTGTGCGGAAACTCCCGCTAAAACACTCCCACCTTGTGCACGAAAAAAGCTACAGTAAGAATTGTTGTTAAAAACATCGTCGTGGTCAAAAACACTCAAAAACGGGGCGAAACGGGCCAAAAACGGAGTTTATGTACTCATAGGCTGAAGGCTGGTGCACGGGTCCAGGCGTGGACCGGGTTCACAGCGCAGTGGAGGCGGCGGCGCAGACCCGGCTCACCCAGGAAGCGTGCACCAGGGGAGTTGGGCCGGGCCGGTGCACGGGCGAGGCGCGCACCGGGCTCACGGCTGCAGGGCGCTGCGGCGCGCACCGGGTGCACGCCCAGTGCGTGCACCGCGCTACCGGGCCGGGCTGGTGCATGGCTGAAGCGCACCGGGTTCACAACATTGGGTCGCCATTTCCTGCACCGGGTGCACGCTGGTCCCGTGGACCGCGCGACGGATTTTGCTATATTTTACGTTTTTCTTCGTCTTTTTCGGCTCCGGTTGCGACCACGCGTCCCCGGCGACTGCGGCGACGACCCCGTTGACACGATAACGGCGGCAGCGGCCTCCCGTTTAACAACGGCGGCGGCGGCCTCCCGTTTAACAACACGCATCACCCACAACACCCGAGCAACCGACACCCAAATCCTCGACCCCACAGAAATTGCAAAAAGGAAAAAGGAAAAACTCGAACCGCTCACCTTGATTCCGCCGGAGGAGGAGGAAGAAGGAGGATCGTCCTTTCCACGCCCGATCAATCCCGCAGAGGATGGGCGATTTCCCCTTTCTCGATTTTGGTTCCCTCCGTCGATTTCTTGAGAAGAGGGAAAAGGAATTGGGTTTCCCCCCCACGCACCCAAATAAACTTAACGCCCAAATAAAAAAAGGGGAAAAACCTAAATCCCCAAAACACAACTAAAATCAATCGGGATGCAACGAGGGGTTCAGATCACCCCGAAAAACGTGCCGATCGCCTGCACGACTTTCGATGCGCCCACACTGATGGTAAAACTTCAAAAATTATTTCTGGGAGATCCCGGGGTCGGAATTCAAATCCGATCGCGCCACCGTTCACCGTTTTGCGAGCTCTACCACCTAAAAATACCCGCAAACCCCGACGATCAGCCCAAAAATTCTCGAATTTCAACTCCCCTTCTAACAACTTAAGAAAAAACAATTAGAACCCAAAACAGAAAACTGAAAGGTCGAGATACTACCAAATAAATAAAATAACCCACTGACATAAAAAGATGAAAAGTCTGATCACAGCAGGATCCCGTCCGAACACCTCGAAAAACGTGCCGGCCCCTTAGCACGGATTCCGATGCACCACTCAAAGGCAACCGCTTTGACCCCCATCCCGGGAGATCCGTAAATCGGAATCCGAATCCGATCGCTTTGCCGTTCTCCGTTTTCCGAGCTCAAACGCAGAAAAAAAAACTCGCGGTCCAGGCCCAGTCAATTGCAGAAAACACAGTGAAGAGTCTCCCCAACAATCCCGTCATAAAACGAAGGTATACAAAGGCATCGGAACGCCAGGACTCTACATCACTCACCACTTAAAAGAAGTTTCGTCCTCGAAACTTAGTCCTGGTCCGCAACGAATAAATCTGGGTAGCACTCCCTCATCTTGGACTCCAGTTCCCAAGTCGCTTCACGTTCTTCCCGGTTGCTCCACAGCACCGTCACATAGGGGATCATCCGGTCGCGCAATCCCCGTTTTTTTTTTTTTTTTTTTTTTTTTTTTTTTTTCTCGTGCTAAGGTTCACACCGGTGTTCCGTCGAAGCTCAGGTCCTCTCTAAGCTCAAAAGCAGTGACCATCCATCACCAAAATCAAGTGCGCAGACTCGGAGCACATCTTTGAGAATCCGGTTCACTCGCTCGGACTGTCCGTCGGTCTGGGGGTGAAACGCCGTGCTGAAGCGTGGTTTAGTCTCTAGAGCTTGTTGTAAACCTTGCCAAGGGTTCGACACCAGCCGAGTGTCTTTAGTCCACGTCATACGGATGGATGGGAAAAGAGTCGACTTCGTCAGTCGATCTACGGTGACTCAAACCGCATCGCGTCCTTGAACATTTTCGTGTCACCCGGATGCGCCGTATAGGGGACGCAGTGCGCCGCTGACGGTATCTCCTCCTTCAACTCTGGCAGCTCGGGCACGTAATTCCGCCCTCGAAACGTATTGCGTCGTCCGCATTCGCCGAAAAGTCGCTCGCGTGGTCCGGGGGGTCTTGACTCGAATAAGCTGTATCTGTGCGCCTTCTAAGGTTTCTCTAATAGGGTTGGCTTGACCATCAAGGACAAAAGCCGCGCGACAGTACCAGTCCTGCTGAGTATTCGCGCTCATCGGTTTCCCGCCTCGATTTGACCCTTCTTGCTCAAAACATCCGCTACTACACTTGCTTTTCCCGGGGTGATACTGAATGGACAAGCCGAGTCCTTCAGCAACTCCAACCAATGCCTCTGCCGCAAAAATCAAATCCTTCTATCTGAACAAAACTTATGACTCTGGCGATCCGAAAATACATTACGATGAACTCCAAGGAAAGGTGATGTCTCCCAAAGCTTTAAAACGAAGGCGACTGCTGCCCGTTCCTGATCGTGTGTCGGGTAGTTCCGTTCATATTCTCTGCGATTCCCGTTGCTGACACAATGTGCCCCAGAGAGTCCACTTCGCGAAGTCAGAACTCACATTCTTAAATTTAGCAACCAGCTTCTGGTCCCTGAGAGTCCGGAGAATAATCTGCAAGTGCCTCTCGTAGTTGATCGAAGTGGTCATCAATTCTGGACTTGTTCTTCACTGTAACCTTGTTTATCTCCCTGTAGTCGATGCGTAGGCGTAGGCTTCCGCTCTTCTTTTGCACGAAACGCACGGGTGCGCCCCAAGGCGACACACTCGGTCTGATGAACCCTTTATTCAGAAAAACTCCTTATTGTGCCTTAGCTTCCCTCAGTTCCGCGGAAGCCATTCCGCAAGGCGCCTAAGTGATAGGTTGCGTGTCTGGTAGAAGCTCGAAAGATAGGATGACCTCTCGCCCGGGGGTATTCCCGGCAATTCAGTCAGGAGGATGGCAGAAGAAACCCCTACCACGGGGGTGTCAGTGAGCGACGTAAAGGGTCAAGTCGCTAGGCTCACTGAAACCAAGTAGCTATACATCCGCCGGATACCTCGTGAACCAGTCCCTGCCCAGCACCTCGTCGTATTCCTGCCTCCCGACTCGAAATTCCCAGTCACGACGACACCGGTCCGCACGCCACCCCAGCTGGCGCTGAGCAGTCGGCAACAAAGTCTCGCGATGCGTCGAGGTGCCCCAGTCGTACCGCCCAACCCATACCAATGATCCTTTAAAAGTCCAAAACATCCAACCCGACGACGAGGAAAACATGCCACACAACGCCCTCACAGGGCTCCGAGAGGTGCCAACTAAACAGGCTGGGTTACTAACCACCCAAAATTCCCCCCCCTGGAAACAACGAACTCACCTGTCACCAACACGGACCGCTCCCCTCCGTCACCAACACGGGCCACAAGCTCGGAGCATAACCACCATCCCGGACCACCCGTTCCGACTGTCCGTCCTACCGAGGTGACGGTCAAGACTAACGTTAGGTTTCAGCTCTAAGACCTACCACGAGGTCTACCCCACAGAAAGGGCTGCGCACAGGACCTCCTAGCCGAAAGTGACCAGTGCCAAAACTCCGAGTAGTCGCCAGATTCCCCTTGACTCACACCTGCCCCAAAAGATCAACGACCCAAAGCGCTCCCAAACTAAGCCTCAAGGCTATGCCTTAGTC
The DNA here is from genome assembly GCA_029168755.2 of Tillandsia fasciculata. Lineage (NCBI taxonomy): Eukaryota > Viridiplantae > Streptophyta > Magnoliopsida > Poales > Bromeliaceae > Tillandsia > Tillandsia fasciculata. Next base: position 244,436 of record JAQOTM010000061.1, on the reverse strand, counting down.
ATGGGAAGCTAGCGACAAAACCAACAAAGTAAGGTCCTACCTCCGTCTTGGCACCGACGGGGTGCGACGCTCTAAATAGCCACTAACTCTCGGTCCCAAACCGTTGCCCCTCCAAGCACCGGGCATCTACTCGAGCGGTAAACTTCTAGACCAACAGTGACACTCCCAACTAGAAGAAAATCTAAGCTCTAGGTCCGTTCAGCAAAGACCTCCAGGTACTGAAGACTATCCATCTGAAATCTAAGGGTCGGAAGAAGACAAGCAACGAAAACAGCGAGAAGAACCGTGTCAAAAGTTGCCTAGGTTCACTAAACGCACTCGAGGGATCACACGCCAACCCACCAGCAGGACAACCGAACCGACGCACTTGTGCAGAAAACAGAAACCCAACCCAAAGCTTTACCACCACAACCCCACTAAAAGGAGCCACCCGTGAACCCAACACGACGATCTCTACAACCAATCGCAGTGGTTACGGTGAAAAGCCGAACTATGGGTAACGATCATAGGGGAAGAATCCTCACTCCCACCAGTACCTTGCCCATGGTGCAAAAGGAATCGACCGACTACCCGCTGTAACTTAACACCAGGAAACCCAGAAGGTACAAGTTTAGACAAACAGCTATCCGGTTACCCATGGCCGACAGACGGCCAATAAACCAACAACCACCGGTGGGTTGTGCTACCACCCGAGCCATGTCGAGAAAAGAAACTCAATATTTCCCGCACTCTCGCATCTGTTGCCGCAGGAGCTAGTTTTCCTCGGCCGTCGATGTCGTCGTATCTGCCTCCGCGTCCCCGGCCGATGATCTGGTACGGGCCATATCTGTACACACACAACAAGAGTCAGCCCTAGACTTCACTTACAAAACAACGAACCACCTAGCGAGAGAAAAGGACTCGGACTCTTCCCCCCCTCGATCACTCGCGTTCTACCTTCCTATGCCCTACCCATTTCATTCACCTGTAGGCAAGTGAGGTATCCCCATGGATGTCGGCACTAACTGTTGTGATTGAAAGAACCTCTCTGATACCATCTTAATCTGTCACGCCCCGGGGGTTTGTTTTAGCGGAAACGGTTCACAAAAGGTACTCATTTGGCGCGTAAATTTTTTTTTTGATAAATAAACCTTCTTCCCCGGCGCATGCCCAGACCCGCCGCATACACAGAATCACTCTGCAAACGGACAGAGTCTCCTCTGTATATGCACGGCGTAGCAGCTAATACAAGTCCCAAACGCAATCATCCATTCAATCACAACAGTCCTAACATACACCTATGTACCATAACTGAGTAAAAAGCACGGCCAAGAAATTTTAAAAGGATAAATCCACAGTCGTTGAAAACGGCGCCTACCCGGCACCCAGAGTTTGAAAACGCGTTCGAAAGCAGCATAAATCCACAGGGTTTTGAAAACAGTGCCCACACGACACTTGAGTTTTGAAATTCGTTTTCACAATCCATAAATCCACAGGGTTTTGAAATCAGTGCCCACACGACACTTAAATTTTTTGAAAACAGTTTTCGCAATCTTTTCTTTGGTTTTTCTTTTTCTTTTCCAACGGCCAACAGAAGTGAAAGGAAAGATAAATACATAAGAGAACTACCAAACAGAGACCATGCCGACATCCACACCGACCCCACGAGGGTATCGAGAACCACACAAAGAACTACAAATGTGAATGAAATGCAAAGATAGAAAAAGGAAATACAGTTCGGGGTCCCCAGCGACCCAGAGGCTCCTGCCCCGTCCTCACCGTCGCCTACCGCTCCCCCCCCCGTCTGGACCCTGTCACGATGTGGGAAGTCAGTGACGAATAATAACAATAGAGCAGGAAAAGTAGTAAATCAAACCGTAAAGCAAATCGGAGTAACCGCCCTCCCAGGCGTGAAGAGATAATCTGTACCCCTGTATCCTGCAATACCCGGCCCCGTCGGACAACTAAACCGACGGGCCGTACCGTACCTGTAATACCCGGCCCCGTCGGACAACTAAACCGACGGGTCGTACCGTACCTGTAATACCTGGCCCCGTCGGACAACTAAACCGACGGGCCGTGCCGTACCTGTAAAAACCCGACCACGTCGGACAACTAAACCGACGGGCCGTGCCGTACCTGTAAAACCCGACCACGTCGGACAACTAAACCGACGGGTCGCACCGCTCGCACCTCAGCGCCTCAAACCCCGCAACTAATAAGGGGCCCCACTACGTCACCTCGTGGGTATACACGGGTCATAGACCGCTTTTCCGGAAAAGCGCACCCTTAGCGGTGGCCAAACCGCGGGTGCGCGTGCTGCAGCCTCGAGCAAAGTAACCATAACCACAATCATGTTAGCATCATAATATATAATCAAGAGCAAACTATAACCGCTATCCCGGTAGCAACATGATTAATAAACAAGAGTAAAATGGTGACATGTGAAATCTAAAGTACCCCTCTAACATGTATAATCAGGAGTAGAACAGTAACATGTAATATCAAGAGTGAAACGATAACATGTAATATCAAAGGTAAAACGATAACATGTAATATCAAAAGTAAAACGATAACATGTAATATCAAGAGTAAAAGACTGCCGGGGACCGGCGCTAGACACCACCATAAAACCCACATACATATACATAATATAGGGCACCGCGACACTTGGTTGCTAAAACGTCGATAAGAGCATGTGATAAATAATAACGGGAGTTAACAATATTAAAATGATGCAACTACTTACTCTTACACCTTTCCCACAATACCGTAAATCAACCACCGGAAAAATTCCCCACCACGGGATGTATCCTCGTGCACCGTGACCCTCAGTCGCCACAAATATGAGGACAATGAAACATAATAGTAACAAGAATATGCACAAAGGGGTTCTAAGGGGTACCCACCTGAAACGCGAAGAAGAAGGTGTGCGGAAACTCCCGCTAAAACACTCCCACCTTGTGCACGAAAAAGCTACAGTAAGAATTGTTGTTAAAAACATCGTCGTGGTCAAAAACACTCAAAAACGGGGCGAAACGGGCCAAAAACGGAGTTTATGTACTCATAGGCTGAAGGCTGGTGCACGGGTCCAGGCGTGGACCGGGTTCACAGCGCAGTGGAGGCGGCGGCGCAGACCCGGCTCACCCAGGAAGCGTGCACCAGGGGAGTTGGGCCGGGCCGGTGCACGGGCGAGGCGCGCACCGGGCTCACGGCTGCAGGGCGCTGCGGCGCGCACCGGGTGCACGCCCAGTGCGTGCACCGCGCTACCGGGCCGGGCTGGTGCATGGCTGAAGCGCACCGGGTTCACAACATTGGGTCGCCATTTCCTGCACCGGGTGCACGCTGGTCCCGTGGACCGCGCGACGGATTTTGCTATATTTTACGTTTTTCTTCGTCTTTTTCGGCTCCGGTTGCGACCACGCGTCCCCGGCGACTGCGGCGACGACCCCGTTGACACGATAACGGCGGCAGCGGCCTCCCGTTTAACAACGGCGGCGGCGGCCTCCCGTTTAACAACACGCATCACCCACAACACCCGAGCAACCGACACCCAAATCCTCGACCCCACAGAAATTGCAAAAAGGAAAAAGGAAAAACTCGAACCGCTCACCTTGATTCCGCCGGAGGAGGAGGAAGAAGGAGGATCGTCCTTTCCACGCCCGATCAATCCCGCAGAGGATGGGCGATTTCCCCTTTCTCGATTTTGGTTCCCTCCGTCGATTTCTTGAGAAGAGGGAAAAGGAATTGGGTTTCCCCCCCCACGCACCCAAATAAACTTAACGCCCAAATAAAAAAAGGGAAAAACCTAAATCCCCAAAACACAACTAAAATCAATCGGGATGCAACGAGGGGTTCAGATCACCCCGAAAAACGTGCCGATCGCCTGCACGACTTTCGATGCGCCCACACTGATGGTAAAACTTCAAAAATTATTTCTGGGAGATCCCGGGGTCGGAATTCAAATCCGATCGCGCCACCGTTCACCGTTTTGCGAGCTCTACCACCTAAAAATACCCGCAAACCCCAACGATCAGCCCAAAAATTCTCGAATTTCAACTCCCCTTCTAACAACTTAAGAAAAACAATTAGAACCCAAAACAGAAAACTGAAAGGTCGAGATACTACCAAATAAATAAAATAACCCACTGACATAAAAAGATGAAAAGTCTGATCACAGCAGGATCCCGTCCGAACACCTCGAAAAACGTGCCGGCCCCTTAGCACGGATTCCGATGCACCACTCAAAGGCAACCGCTTTGACCCCCATCCCGGGAGATCCGTAAATCGGAATCCGAATCCGATCGCTTTGCCGTTCTCCGTTTTCCGAGCTCAAACGCAGAAAAAAAAACTCGCGGTCCAGGCCCAGTCAATTGCAGAAAACACAGTGAAGAGTCTCCCCAACAATCCCGTCATAAAACGAAGGTATACAAAGGCATCGGAACGCCAGGACTCTACAGCAACACTCATCCATGTGCTATACGTGATCAGGAACCTGATCCTCATGTGCACAGGCCAACAGTCCTATCTCTGGCCCACGCAAAGCTACCCATGCTCTACTGAAACATGCACATGCGGTGTCAGCATCTAAATGCTCTAAATCCAAAGACTATAGGGAAGGCTACATCAAGTAAGATACAATCCACTATCCTGGTGCCTCTAACCAGCTGCACAAACTCATCCACCAGATGCTGGCGGTCAACGCTCTATCAGTCTCGGTATCACGGCTTCATCAGCCCACTGGTAGACTGGATGAACCTCTTCATCCTAAAGGGGGCAGTGGGGTGCCGTGGCAAGCGGCAATTCCAAGAGCACTAGGTAGGGACACTCTGCCTGAAATGTCCTGACACTGCTACTGGTGCTTCAGCTGTCGAGAACCTCCAGGTCTCTGTCTCCTCTGAGACACATGATCCTGAGACTGGCACCATGGCAACCTCGATCCACTCACTATCCCAAAATTCGATGATGCTGGACGTCTCTCACTGGAGTTGGTCCCTCGCTCTTCGTCCCTCCTGGACGTGATCAGTGATCCTCGGTCAATCCATCGAACATGCCCAATCGCTGCATCTACAGTCGGCACTCGCCGAGAATACACAAAGAGATAGATAAATATCCCGATGCAGTCCCTTCTCACACATGATAAACCTTCTGGGCCTCATCCTGGGCAACATGGGGCACACTGCTCATCAATCATAGAAACTTGCTCCCAGTCCTCCACTACGCTCCCGGTGGTCCATCAGGACGAACCCGACGCCACTAACTCTCGGCGTCCCTATCCAGAAGTGCACAACCAAGTGCACTAGATGCTTCTCCTGGAGGAACAAATCTTTAAATAACTTTTCCATAGCAGCAATCCAGTTCTCGGCCTCCCAAGGCTCCAAACTCGGTCCCAAAATCGGCAGGGGATGGAACTGGATGAAGTACAACCACAGGTCAGCAAACTCTCGCTGCTGCTGCACCACTCCCGGTGCGATCGGGGTCGAAGTTGACGATGTCGCGGCCGGAGGTACTACTGGCGATACCCCGGGAGATGCTCTCTGCTCAAGCATGCGCCTCACACACTCCATGTTCTCTTCCTGGCGCCGCATCGCCTCAGACATCTGGGCTACCTGGGCCCGTAACTCTCAGACCTTACTCTGCTCTGTCCATTCAGCCTCCCGCTGTTCGGGCTCCTCATCCAGGGTCAAGCACGCCCTCGCCGCTGCACGGCGACTCGGAAGCATCGAAAACCACTGCAACAAAACAAACACTAGGACCAAAACTCTCTTGACCCAATCAAGCGAAAGTCTAGAACATGTTACTCATACTAAAGCATTATGTTGTCTGCAGCCAACATAATCATCTTTAGAGAAATAACATGTAAGATCACTCGCCCCAGTTGTAGGATACCGAACTTCTAAAAGTAGAAGTTAGACATTAAGTAGAATATGCCCAATTAATTCAAAGAAATCCTAATTAACCATAGGTAAAATGTGCAAGTTCAACTTTTAAAAGAATACAATATAGAAGTTACGGTGGGATATAGTAAGTCGGAAAAATTATTATATAAATAAAAATAAAAATAGTGTAAAATACTATTTTTATTGGACTCATAGAAGCATAATATAGGTTGAAAATGACCTGCGCCGAAATCGGAGCGAAAACAGAAGATTTAATATTTTCTGTGAGAGACGGGGCAGATAAATTAGCAGAAAATTCACAGTGTCGGAAAATTCCAAAAAAATTCGGGGAGCTCCGTAATATTATTTTAAGGCCACAGAAAAAGTTTCGTGTTGATCGGATGCCAGATAGTGAGAACGGGCTCCGCCAACAGTGTCGAAAAATTCTGAGAAAATTACGGGAGCTTCGTAATTATGTTTTAAGGTTACAATAAAAGTTTCGCATCAATCGGATACCCGAGCAGGGAGAAAGGTACCTGACAGCGATTTTAAGTACAGCGAGACTTTTGGTGACCCAAAAATAGCCCAAACTGAAAATTTAAAATATCTCGTGATAAATTAAGTTGAGATGAGCCTGCCTGTCAATTTGAGCACAAACGGACATCCAGAAGGGTTCCGCAGGCAAGTATCAGATAAAATTGGACTAAATAGTAAATTAGTACTATTGTGGGGGGTTCCTTTATGCATAAAACAACTTTACCCTTTCTTCTTCTTCTCCACTCACGCACCCCACGCACGCACACATACAGAGCACACCTCCATGGAAGGCTCTCTCGTTCCTTCTCACCTCACCTTCTCTCTCTAAATTACTCACTCTAACGCGCACGAAATCGCGGAGCGATTTGCGAGGAGACTAAGGCGAGCGAGGGCGAGCTTTTGAACCAAGAAAAGCTTGGAATCCTAGCTCTTTGAGGTGAGTTTTGTAAAAAAATAAATTTGGTTTTGCCGTAATGTTTTTAGATCTAAAATCTATATGATCTTAGAAGAATTCTTGTCGAAGAAATCGGCGAAAATCGTGGAAAAATCATAATGAATGTGTATATGAAACCTAGGGTTAAAAGAGGAGTTTTTGGATTTTCATGGGATTGATCTCATTTGAACCCTTGGAAACCCAATTACTATGTAAAGAAACGTGTTGGCGAAGACGGATCGACATTCCGTCAAACGGTCGAAAAGTTAGAGCCGAAATACGCGCTCTAGGACTTTTGAGGCAAAAAGAGAAATAATTACATTAGTAATTTTGGTGGGGGATTTAAATGGAATCCTTCCATCATGGAGGGGTTTTGGGTAAACCCTTGACGATCCAGGCCACAAATCGTGGAAGTTCGTCGTCTTTCGTCGGCGCTTTTGCGCGCACGTGAAAGCACTAAGCATAGTGCTTGGAGGTTATTAATAGGCCGTTTTGGACTTGTTTAGGACATCCGACTTGAGGCGACCCTTGTGATCGAGACCGGTGCTCTTGTAGATTTTTTTTGGAGAGCCGAGCCGAGCCAAGGACCCGAGGTGGGTGGTGCTTTTACCGAAGCCGTTGGGCTTCTCTCTATGTCTTAGCCACTTACACTATTGCATATTGCACCATTGCATTGTAGGATAGTATGTATTGCCATCTTTATACTTTCTGGTTGATATAGATATTTAGCAAATGTTATGCTAATATGTGGATTGGGAAAGATTGGGTCGATACCGAGGAATCCTATAGTGCGGATTGGGTGTTGGACTTGTGAGTCGACAATAAATGAACGAGTGGCATATATGTAGAAATTGTGAACACCACACAATAAATGAACGAGTGGCATATGAAAAGTAGTGTAGGTAAACCTATCATGACACCTGTGAGACATAGATTGTGTATTATCTATAGGGATCTCAGTTGCCATTAGCCTTATAGATAGGGTATCCTCGTGTGGAGAGGATTGGATCATGCTCATAGTCTGTTTTAGGCTGGTGGAGGCAGGGACCACGGCCTTGCATTATATGCGGTAGCAGGGACCACCGGGTGCAGCAGTGCAGGCACCGTGAGGGCAGATGCTATAGCTGCGGGCAGGAGGGGCACATGAGCCGAGAGTGCCCAGCGAGGGGTTCGCGTGCCCCCTCAACTGCGTCGACTCCGGCAAACCCTGTTCATTATGGAGGCGCTCCTTATGTTCCCGTCTCTGCGGGGCGCGCGATGGCTCCTAGGCAGCAGGAGATGACGCGATCGGCGCCGAGCGGGCGGGTATTCGCCGTTCAGGCCCAGGCCCAGGATCCTGTCGACATCGAGGAGCCCAGTGTCGTGGCAGGTATGGTTCTAATACATGGAGTTCGCTCCAGGGCAATTTTTGATACAGGTGCTACGCATTCATTCATTAGCGGATCATTTGCACGCACTCATGGTATTATCTTGGAGGCAACGGGCAAGTGGCGAGTCGAAGGCCCGGAGTCGTCATCTATTACTTACACGGGGTGCTTATCCTGCCCGGTGCAAGTGGGCGACTGGATTATGCCCGTCCGGTTGCTCGAGCTCAAGAAGTTGGAGGCGTTCGATGTCATCTTGGGCATGGACTGGCTCTCGAAGTATCACGCTGTGATCGACTGCAGGAGGAAGTTGGTCACTTTTCGGGAGCCGGGACAGGAGGAGGTTATCTATCGAGCTCATCAAAGCTCGTGCTTCGTTGCAACGGTGTCGGCGACGAGAGCGAGGAAGTTGGTCCATAGCGGTTGCCCGGCATTTTTGGCGACCGTTGTGGAGGTGGACCGTGCGACTCTGATCATGGAGGAGTTTTTGGTGGTGCGGGAGTTTCCTGATGTGTTTCCCGCGGAGTTACCGGGGATGCCGCCGGATCGGGCGATCGAGTTCATCATAGACTTGATTCCCGGGACGGCGCCGATCTCGAAGGCCCCGTATCGTATGGCGCCGGCAGAATTGAAGGAGTTGAGGGATCAGTTGCAGGATCTTCTCGACAAAGGGTTCATTCGACCAAGTGTATCGCCGTGGGGAGCCCCGGTATTATTTGTGCGCAAGAAGGATGGTTCTTTTCGACTCTGTGTGGATTATCGGGAGTTGAACAAGGTTACCACCAAAAACAAGTACCCGTTACCCAGAATCGACGACTTGTTTGACCAATTGCAAGGGTCGCTAGTGTACTCCAAAATTGACCTCCAATCCGGCTACCACCAGTTGAAAATCAAGCCGGAGGATGTTCAGAAAACGGCGTTTCGCACACGCTATGGTCACTACGAATACACGGTCATGCCTTTCGGCTTACTAACGCCCCGGCGGCGTTCATGGATCTGATGAACCATGTGTTCAGGGAGTACTTGGACCGATTTGTCGTGGTCTTCATTGACGACATTTTGGTCTATTCGCGGAGCGACGAGGAGCACGCGGAGCATTTGCGGATAGTGCTTCAAATCCTTCGGGAGGAGAAGCTATTTGCAAGACTAAAGAAGTGCGAGTTTTGGCTCCGCGAGGTGGCTTTCCTCGGGCATATTATTTCTGGGGGGGGATTTCAGTTGACCCGAAGAAAATTGAGGCGGTTAGGGATTGGCCGCGCCCGACGAATGTCACGGAAGTCCGCAGTTTTGTGGGCTTGGCCGGGTATTATCGACGGTTCGTGGAGGGTTTCTCGAGGATTGTGACTCCACTTACTCGGCTGACGCAAAGGGCGTCAAGTTCGTTTGGAGCGACGAATGCGACCGGGGTTTCATTGAATTGATGAAAAGGTTGACGTCGGCTCCTATTCTCGCCTTACCGGTGCAGGGCGAGGACTTCGTGGTGTATAGCGACGCATCCTATCTGGGTCTGGGGTGTGTCCTGATGCAGGGCGGAAAAGTGATCGCTTATGCATCCCGCCAGTTGAAGGACCACGAAAAGAACTATCCCATTCACGATTTGGAGTTGGCGGCGGTGATCTTCGCGCTGAAGTTGTGGAGGCACTACTTGTATGGTGCACATTGCGAGATCTACACCGACCACAAAAGCCTCAAGTACTTATTCACCCAGAAGGAGCTCAATTTGCGGCAACGGCGGTGGTTGGAGCTGCTGAAGGATTATGATGTCGATATCCTTTACCACCCCGGCAAAGCAAACGTGGTCGCGATGCACTAAGTAGAAAGACGGCGAGGAACCTCGCTATGGACGTCACGAATCAAATGCCGTTATGTTTGGACATGGGGCGGATGAACCTTGAGGTAGTCGCTCCCGGGGTGCCGGCCCTAATGATGACGCTTATTATTCAGCCGACCTTGTTGGAGAGGATCAAGAATGTGCAGCCTTCCGACTCAAGTCTCCAAAAGGTGCGGCGTGACGTCGAGGAGGGCAAAGGCGGCGATTTCCATGTACACGCCGATGGCACACTTCGGTTTCGGAACCGTTGGTGTGTGCCGGAAAATGAGGAGCTCCGCGAACTGATATTGCGAGAGGCGCATCGGTCACCTTATTGTAGTAACCGCCCTTAAATTGTATGTTTGGATTTAATTTAATTATTTATTTGTTGCGTCCCCCTCCTTAACGGTCCGGCGGTTGGAATAATAATTCTTTTTTGGACAGACCATCGGGGCCCGCGGATATTTTTAGACGGTAGAGCTCGCGAAATGGAGCGCGGCGGCGCGACCGGATTATTTTTCCGACTCCGGATTCTTCCAGAATAAATTCCGGAAGTTCGCGGGTAACGCAGGCACCCAGCACAACTTTTGAGGCACGACGGGCCCAGGTTTGAACCTAAACCCCCACCCGGTTGACCCGAGGCTTGGGTTAATTTCGTCTCCCAAAACCTGATCACTGAACCTTTTATCTTGGTAATTTGGGGATTTTGGGCTAAGTCCCCCACTGTACCAAACCGACTAATTAATACGGCGTTTGGGGAATTTTAGGTTTCGACATCCTCTCTTACCCACCTCGTTCGTATCGCACCGATCGGGAACGGACCCGCTTCCTCTTCCTCTTCCCCTCCCTCTTCCTCCCCCGACGATCGAACGGCGCGGAGATTCACGGCGGAACAAGCAAGGGTTTGCGCACCTCCGGGACAATCCCCCTTCTTGCAAACTCCGTCGTCACGATCAAGGTAAATAGCAAATTTGTTGTAACCTAGTTTTCCTTTAGCTTCTTGTCCGCGTGATGGGGTGAGGGAGAGCGCAGGCACCGGAGTCTTCGGAATCCGGCGCACGCGCACCACCGGACACACACCGGCGGCACGATCGCGCGGCCACGCGGAGCCGGGCGCGCGCAGCCCGCGTGCGGGCGGCGCGCCCGTACCGCCACGCGGGGCCGGGCGCACGCAGCCCGCGGGCGGGCGCGCGCCCGTGCTGCCCGCGTGGGGCCGGGCGCGCGCAGCGCGGCGGGCGGCGCGCCCGTGCCGCCACGCGGGCCGGGCGCGCAGCCGCGTGCGGGCGCGCGCCCGTGCGCCCGCGTGGGGCCGGGCGCCCGCAGCCGCGTGCGGGCGGCGCGCCCGTGCCGCCACGCGGGGCCGGGCACGCGCAGCCGCGTGCGGGCGGGCGCCCGTGCTGCCCGCGTGGGGCCGGGCGCGCGCAGCCCGCGTGCGGCGGCGCGCCCGTGCCGCCGCGTGGGGGGCTGGGCGCGCGCAGCCCGCGTGCGGGCGGCGCGCCCGTGCAGCCCACGCGGGGGGACCGGGCTGCGCAGCCACATACGGGCGTGTGCAGCCCGCGCACGGGCAGCGGGCCTGCGCGGGCGGCGCGGGGCCGGGCGCCGCGCGAGCCTCGCATGCCGGGCCGTCACCGCCGCCGCCGACATTGCGCGACGACGGGGCGTGCCCCACGGCCGGCCGGGGTGACCTGAGAGTCCGCAACCTTTATTTCATTTTCTTTTCGGCTACTAACTTCTTCGTGACGGATTCGTGTAGGGCCGGGCGAGCGCACCCGGACACGAGTGGTTGAGCGGGGTCACCGCACGTAGCAGGTGGGTTTTACTTTGGGGATATGATGTCGGACCCCCGACTGTTGTTTTTCAATTTTAAATAATTTAAGAAAGTTTGCTTTATGTTAACATAAGAAAAGTTGCGAGGCATTGTTGATATTGACCTAGTAGTTCTCATAGTCACTATTATCTGGTATACTGTTATTATGTGGTTACTTGGCTCGAGGCTGCAGCACGCGCACCCGCGGTTTGGCCACCGCTAAGGGTGCGCTTTTCCGGAAAAGTGGTCGATGACCCGTGTAGACCCACGAGGTGACGTAGTGGGGGCTCCCGTAGGTGGGGAGTTTGAGGCGCCGAGGTGCGAGCGTTGAGACCCGTCGGGGTAGGTGCTCGACGTGGTTTACCGAGGTAGGTGCTCGGTTGGATGCCGGGGTAGGTGCCCGGACTAGGTTGTGCAGGTGTGCGAGGTTTTGTCCCCGTGTGGGGGAGAGTGGTTGCTCCGGATAGTTACGGTTGGCGCACTTCTTTTTCCTGCTTTCCTTACTATTTTTACTTTGTCGCTGACTTCCCACTTTGTGACAGGGTCCTTCCGGGGGAGCGATAGGCGACGGTGAGGCCGAGACTGGAGCGGTCGGGTCTGTGGAGACCCCGCATTAGTATTGTTTACTTATCCTACTGTCGCTTTTCATTTACTGCTGTAGACTTTGTGTGGATCGCGATACCCTCGTGGGGTCGGTATGGATGTCGGCAACCTTTACTTTACTTCCATTTGAACTTACTTTTCCCTTTATATTGGCCGCTTCGAAGAAAAAGAAAAAGGAAACAAAATCAAAAGAATTTCGAAAACCGTTTTCAAAACCTAAGTGTCGTGTGGGCACTGTTTTCAAACCTTGTGGATTTATGGATTTCGAAAAAGGAATTTCAAAACCTAAGTGTCGTGTGGGCACTGTTTTCAAAACTCTGTGGATTTATGCCGTTTGCGAAACCAGATTTAAAAATCTAGATGCCGTGTGGGTGTCGCTTTGTAAAAGCATGGATTTATCCTTTCAAATGGAATGGCCGTAACGTTTATGTACATGTGGCATATATGTGTGAATGAATGGAACTGATGTGATTGATCTATTGGTTGTATATAGACTCTGTATTAATCGCGACGCCGTGCACGTACAGGGGAGACTCTGTCCGTGTGCAGAGTGATCCTGTACTTGCGGCGGGTCTGGGCACGCGCCGGGAGGAACCCTTTCAAAAAAAAAAAAAATTTGTGTGAACCGCTTTCGCTAAACGAAAACCCCGGGGCGTGACAGATTAAGATGGTATCAGAGAGAGTTTTCTTCAATCACAACGGTTCGTGCCGACATCCGTGGGGATACCACACTGAACTACAGACGAACAAATGGAAAGGGCGTAGGAGGTTAGGACGTGAGTGATCGGGGAGGGGGGAAAAGAGTTTGAGTCCTTTCTCTCTATAGACAATCCGTCGTTTTTTTTTAGCAAATGCTAAGCCGATCTTCTTTGTGTGTATAGCAGACATGGTTCGTACTAGATCCTCAGCCGAAGATACCCAAGCGGACGCGACGACGTCGACAGCCGCGGAGAACCAGCTCCTGCGGCAGCAATTGAGGGATATGGCGGGGCAACTGGCAACCCTCACGGACCACGTGCGTCAGCTGACGCAACAGCAGCAGGCTGCCACGGCGACGGCTGTCCCGGTCCCTCCGCAGGGGCCAGATGCGCCAGTAGAGGCGCCACCAGCGGCGACTACTGGACCGATGCCGGGGACCACCAGCAGGGTTATCTTGGAGGAGACTGTGGTTACACCTTCCCCTACCGTGGCTGCCGCCGCCGTGGGGGAGGGGACAACTATGCCGACTGAACGTGATCGGGTGCGAGCCAATCTGAAGGACTTCAGGAAACACGACCCCCCCACGTTCGAAGGAGACACGACCGATCCTTGGGTCGTAGAGAAATGGGTCGGGTCGATGGAGAAGCTCTTCGAAGACTTACTTATGGAGGATCACGAGCGGGTTCCCCTAGCCGTCCACTGTTTGGAAGGGAATGCCCGTTTGTGGTGGAAAACGGTACGCCCCGATCCTGCCAAGAGTACCGCATTTCCGTCTTGGGAAACATTCAAACGGGAGCTGTTCGAGGCCTTCTTCACCAGCAGTGTCAAGAAGCAGTTGGAGGACGACCTGAACCATATACAGCAGGGAAACCGGACAGTCATGGAGTACCAACGGGAGTTCGTCCGCCTAGCGAACTGTGTCCCGTTTGTTATAAGAGACGAGTCCCACAAGGCTCAACTCTTTGTCGACGGCTTGCGGAGTAACATCTTCGAAGTGGTGCAAGCTGCCGACTTGCACACCTTTCAGAAAGTGGTCGACAGGGCCACTACGGTGGAGCGGGGGTTCGCGGTCACGCGTGCCAGGAGAGAGAACTCAGCACGGCAGGAGGATCGGAAGCGGCAACAGCACAACTCGGGGGGGGGCTCTTCTAGTGGGAGCCGACCCCCCAAACGGTGGAGACAGCAAGGAGGACCCCGGGGTGCACCAGCGGGAGGGCCTAGGCCGGGCGATAGGCCCTGCGTGATTTGTGGAGGAGCGCACCGAGCCCCTGAGTGCCCCCAGCGACAAGATCACTGTTTCCGCTGCGGCAAGCAAGGGCACTTCCGTTACAACTGCCCCTTGGTTCTGGGAGGGGCTACTGCAACAGCCACGGTACCATCACAACAGTTGTCTGGACGAGGGAAAGCACCCGTGGCGTCGAGCTCTAGACCCCCCGCGCCACCACGAGAGGGGGAGAAACAACCACAAGCAGGCGGGCGGGTTTACTCAATGACCCGCCAGGAGTCAGATCCACCTGAGGACGTACTTGCAGGTATTGTTTCCGTTTCGAATTCCCGCGCTAGAACTCTTTTCGACACCGGAGCAACACACTCTTTTATTTCTTGTGACTTCGTGTTCATGCATGACCTGGAGGAGACACCGCTTCCGGATCGGATGACCGTCCAAACGGCGGCTGGGACCTTGGAGGCGGTTAACTTCGTGGCCTCCTGCCCGATCCAGTTTGGGCGGCGGGTGTCTTGCCCGTGGGACTTGGTGGTGATACCCTTGAAGGAATACGACGCCGTGTTAGGCATGGATTGGCTAGCGAGGTACCGGGCGCTCATCGATTGCGAGAAAAGACAGCTGCGACTGCAAGAACCGGGTTTCCCTGAGCACGTGTACCTGGCGTGCAAGAGTACCACTTTCCCTACGGTTATCTCAGCGGCAAGGGCCAGAAGACTGGTTGAGGGTGGGTGTGTAGCCTACTTGGCGTCGGTGGACTTGATCGCCCGCCCGACGGGCACACCGTCAGACATTGCAGTGGTGAGGGACTTCCCCGACGTTTTCCCAGCAGAGTTACCAGGGATGCCTCCCGAGCGTGAAGTGGTTTTCCCCATCGAACTCCTACCCGGTACTCAACCTATTACGAAGGCGCCCTACCGAATGGCCTTCGCAGAGCTGAAGGAGCTCAAGGCACAACTTGAAGACCTGTTGGAAAAGGGATTTATCAGGCCGAGCGTGTCGCCTTGGGGCGCGCCGGTCCTCTTTGTGCGAAAGAAGGACGGAAGTCTACGACTCTGCATCGACTACAGAGGGATCAATAAGGTCACCGTGAAGAACAAATACCCTCTGCCTAGAATCGACGACCTCTTCGACCAACTGCGGGGTGCGACAGTCTTCTCAAAAATTGATCTACAGTCGGGCTACCACCAGCTTCGGGTTCGAGACGAGGACATCCCAAAGACTGCCTTCCGGACCCGGTATGGCCACTACGAGTTCACGGTTATGCCCTTCGGATTGACGAACGCCCCCGCGGTGTTTATGGACATGATGAACCGCATCTTCAGGCCCTTCATCGACCGGTTCGTGGTGGTCTTCATCGACGACATCCTGATCTATTCAACCACCGACGAGGAGCACGAGGATCACTTGCGAAGCGTTCTCCAAACTCTCCGGGAACAAAAACTTTTCGCTAAGCTCAAAAAATGCGAATTTTGGCTGCGCGAGGTGGCTTTCCTGGGCCACGTAATTTCGGCAGAGGGAATCGCGGTGGATCCTAAGAAGGTGGAATCTGTACTCAGCTGGCAGCCGCCAACCACAGTGACGGAGATTCGCAGTTTCCTGGGCCTGGCAGGATACTACCGACGTTTCGTCGAGGGTTTCTCGAAGATAGCCGCCCCTCTGAACCGGCTAACAAGAAAAGGAGTGAAATTCATCTGGACGGACCAATGTCAAGAGAGCTTCGAAGAACTGAAGAGAAGGCTAACCAGAGCGCCCGTACTCGTTTTGCCGATCCCCGGCGAAGACTACGAAGTGTATTGCGACGCGTCCAGAATCGGCCTTGGGGGCGTGTTGATGCAACAAGGAAGGGTAATAGCCTATGCCTCCAGACAGCTAAAGGACTACGAGAAGAACTACCCAACGCACGATTTGGAGTTGGCCGCGGTAGTGTTTGTTTTGAAACTGTGGAGACACTATCTCTTTGGTGTCCACTGTACGGTATTCTCGGATCACCAAAGTCTAAAATACTTGTTTACCCAGAAGGAGTTAAACCTACGACAGAGACGGTGGTTAGAACTATTAAAGGATTACGACTTGTCAATCCAATACCACCCCGGAAAAGCTAACGCGGTGGCGGATGCGTTGAGTAGAAAGGCGCAGCAAGGAGAGACACCTGCAGGCGGGTTAACTGAACAGGACATCTTGATCGCGGACTTTGCGCGCATGAAATTGGAAGTGGTACCGGCAGGCACGGTTGCACGACTGCTATCCTTGGTAGTCAAGCCCACACTGTTCGAGAGAATTCGGGAAGGACAACAGACTGACCCTCAGTTACAGCTCGTGCGAGACAAGATCTCTCCCGACCAAGAGAACGACTTTTCAGTGGAAGCCGACGGCACCCTACGTTTTCGTGGGCGGATCTGCGTGCCAGATTCGAAAGAGTTGAAGGAGGAAATCTTATCTGAGGCACACTGCACCCCTTATGCGGCGCATCCGGGAGGTACGAAGATGTACAGGGACCTTAAGCAAACTTTCTGGTGGCCAAAATTGAAGTTGGATGTGACACGACATGTAGCCCACTGCTTGGTATGTCAACAGATCAAGGCGGAGCATCAACGACCCGCAGGAAAACTACAGCCGCTACCCGTGCCAGAATGGAAGTGGGACCAAATCACCATGGATTTTGTCACCGGGTTCCCACGCTCGCAGCAGGGCCACGACGCGATCTGGGTCGTTGTGGACCGTTTAACCAAGTCAGCGCACTTCCTACCGATTCATACGACGTGGACCCGGGATCGACTAGCCCAGGTGTACCTTAGCGAGATAGTAAGATTACACGGGGTTCCAACATCTATTACCTCAGACAGGGACACGCGCTTTGTCTCAAAGTTTTGGCAAAGCCTACAACGGGCTTTAGGGACCAGACTGCAGTTTAGCACAGCCTTCCACCCCCAGACTGATGGACAGTCCGAGCGGGTGATCCAGACCCTAGAGGACCTACTACGCGCCTGTGTACTTGATTGGGGTGACGGTTGGTCACGCTACTTGCCCCTCGTGGAATTCGCCTACAACAACAGCCACCAAGCCAGCATACAGATGGCACCCTTCGAAGCTTTATATGGAAGACGTTGTCGATCCCCGATCTGTTGGGACGACTTAGGAGAGCGGAAGTTCTTGGGACCCGATTTAGTGGAAGAAACTGAAGCAAAGGTACGACTCATCCGGCAACGCCTACTCACAGCCCAGAGTCGACAGAAAAGCTACGCAGACCGTCGGCGACGCGACCTGGAATTTCAAGTGGGAGATCATGTGCTCTTACGTGTTTCACCAACCAAGGGGATTAAACGCTTCGGATTGAAAGGCAAGTTGAGCCCGCGGTTTGTTGGACCGTTCGAGATCCTGGAGCGCATCGGCCCGGTGGCATACCGCCTTGCCCTACCACCTAACCTCGACCGTGTCCACGACGTGTTCCACGTCTCGATGCTCAGAAGATACCTCTCCGACCCATCACATGTTCTGGACGTCTCTACCCTAGAGCTGAAGGAGGACCTAAGCTTCGAGGAGACCCCGGTGCGAATCCTAGCGAGGGAAAGTAAAACGCTGAGAAACCGAGCCATTCCTTACGTGAAGGTGCTTTGGAGCAACCATGAGGAACGAGAAGCGACGTGGGAGTTGGAGTCAAAAATGAGGGAGACCTACCCCGATCTGTTCACCGCGACCCAGGATTAAGTTTCGGGGACGAAACTTGTTTTTAAGAGGTGAGTGGTGTAGTAACCGCCCTTAAATTGTATGTTTGGATTTAATTTAATTATTTATTTGTTGCGTCCCCCTCCTTAACGGTCCGGCGGTTGGAATAATAATTCTTTTTTGGACAGACCATCGGGGCCCGCGGATATTTTTAGACGGTAGAGCTCGCGAAATGGAGCGCGGCGGCGCGACCGGATTATTTTTCCGACTCCGGATTCTTCCAGAATAAATTCCGGAAGTTCGCGGGTAACGCAGGCACCCAGCACAACTTTTGAGGCACGACGGGCCCAGGTTTGAACCTAAACCCCCACCCGGTTGACCCGAGGCTTGGGTTAATTTCGTCTCCCAAAACCTGATCACTGAACCTTTTATCTTGGTAATTTGGGGATTTTGGGCTAAGTCCCCCACTGTACCAAACCGACTAATTAATACGGCGTTTGGGGAATTTTAGGTTTCGACATCCTCTCTTACCCACCTCGTTCGTATCGCACCGATCGGGAACGGACCCGCTTCCTCTTCCTCTTCCCCTCCCTCTTCCTCCCCCGACGATCGAACGGCGCGGAGATTCACGGCGGAACAAGCAAGGGTTTGCGCACCTCCGGGACAATCCCCCTTCTTGCAAACTCCGTCGTCACGATCAAGGTAAATAGCAAATTTGTTGTAACCTAGTTTTCCTTTAGCTTCTTGTCCGCGTGATGGGGTGAGGGAGAGCGCAGGCACCGGAGTCTTCGGAATCCGGCGCACGCGCACCACCGGACACACACCGGCGGCACGATCGCGCGGCCACGCGGAGCCGGGCGCGCGCAGCCCGCGTGCGGGCGGCGCGCCCGTACCGCCACGCGGGGCCGGGCGCGCGCAGCCCGCGGGCGGGCGCGCGCCCGTGCTGCCCGCGTGGGGCCGGGCGCGCGCAGCCGCGTGCGGGCGGCGCGCCCGTGCCGCCACGCGGGGCCGGGCACGCGCAGCCGCGTGCGGGCGCGCGCGCCCGTGCCGCGCACGCGTGCGGCGGCGCACGCGGGGCCGGGCACGCGCAGCCGCGTGCGGGCGGGCGCCCGTGCTGCCCGCGTGGGGCCGGGCGCGCGCAGCCCGCGTGCGGCGGCGCGCCCGTGCCGCCGCGTGGGGGGCCGGGCGCGCGCAGCCCGCGTGCGGGCGGCGCGCCCGTGCAGCCCACGCGGGGGGACCGGGCTGCGCAGCCACATACGGGCGTGTGCAGCCCGCGCACGGGCAGCGGGCCTGCGCGGGCGGCGCGGGGCCGGGCGCCGCGCGAGCCTCGCATGCCGGGCCGTCACCGCCGCCGCCGACATTGCGCGACGACGGGGCGTGCCCCACGGCCGGGCGGGGTGACCTGAGAGTCCGCAACCTTTATTTCATTTTCTTTTCGGCTACTAACTTCTTCGTGACGGATTCGTGTAGGGCCGGGCGAGCGCACCCGGACACGAGTGGTTGAGCGGGGTCACCGCACGTAGCAGGTGGGTTTTACTTTGGGGATATGATGTCGGACCCCCGACTGTTGTTTTTCAATTTTAAATAATTTAAGAAAGTTTGCTTTATGTTAACATAAGAAAAGTTGCGAGGCATTGTTGATATTGACCTAGTAGTTCTCATAGTCACTATTATCTGGTATACTGTTATTATGTGGTTACTTGGCTCGAGGCTGCAGCACGCGCACCCGCGGTTTGGCCACCGCTAAGGGTGCGCTTTTCCGGAAAAGTGGTCGATGACCCGTGTAGACCCACGAGGTGACGTAGTGGGGGCTCCCGTAGGTGGGGAGTTTGAGGCGCCGAGGTGCGAGCGTTGAGACCCGTCGGGGTAGGTGCTCGACGTGGTTTACCGAGGTAGGTGCTCGGTTGGATGCCGGGGTAGGTGCCCGGACTAGGTTGTGCAGGTGTGCGAGGTTTTGTCCCCGTGTGGGGGAGAGTGGTTGCTCCGGATAGTTACGGTTGGCGCACTTCTTTTTCCTGCTTTCCTTACTATTTTTACTTTGTCGCTGACTTCCCACTTTGTGACAGGGTCCTTCCGGGGAGCGATAGGCGACGGTGAGGCCGAGACTGGAGCGGTCGGGTCTGTGGAGACCCCGCATTAGTATTGTTTACTTATCCTACTGTCGCTTTTCATTTACTGCTGTAGACTTTGTGTGGATCGCGATACCCTCGTGGGGTCGGTATGGATGTCGGCAACCTTTACTTTACTTCCATTTGAACTTACTTTTCCCTTTATATTGGCCGCTTCGAAGAAAAAGAAAAAGGAAACAAAATCAAAAGAATTTCGAAAACCGTTTTCAAAACCTAAGTGTCGTGTGGGCACTGTTTTCAAACCTTGTGGATTTATGGATTTCGAAAAAGGAATTTCAAAACCTAAGTGTCGTGTGGGCACTGTTTTCAAAACTCTGTGGATTTATGCCGTTTGCGAAACCAGATTTAAAAATCTAGATGCCGTGTGGGTGTCGCTTTGTAAAAGCATGGATTTATCCTTTCAAATGGAATGGCCGTAACGTTTATGTACATGTGGCACATATGTGTGAATGAATGGAACTGATGTGATTGATCTATTGGTTGTATATAGACTCTGTATTAATCGCGACGCCGTGCACGTACAGGGGAGACTCTGTCCGTGTGCAGAGTGATCCTGTACTTGCGGCGGGTCTGGGCACGCGCCGGGAGGAACCCAAAAAAAAAAAAATTGTGTGAACCGCTTTCGCTAAACGAAAACCCCGGGGCGTGACACGTCCCGAAGTCGAAACTGCGACCCTGGCCCGCCAACAGATCCGCCGCCCATACGGAAAGACCCGTATAGATGAAGCGATTAACCTACAAAAGATAATACTAACCACTATACAGATATCAGAGCGGAAATGTAATAAATATTTATAAAAGTAATAAATAATTGACTAATTATTTATCTAGTAAATTAATAAATAAATTAATATATATTATATTAATTAATAATAATAATATTATTAAATTAGTAGAGGTGCAAGCATAGTAAAATAATAATTCTACACTCTTTACAAGTTATTTTAAAATAAATCATTAAGATGGAAACTAAAGTTACTTTTTTAATTTTGAAACAAGAAGGGGAATAAAATCCCAATTCCTCTTATTCTTCATGTTGTTTCTTTCTTAACCAAACAATTTTTTTTTTTTTGATGCAAGTTTAAGATTTATATCCTAGGATTTCTATTGCTAGGATTTATAATATAGTCTTTTCAATTTTTAAATGCTAGACTCACAGTGTAAGGCGTAAGGCGTAAGGCGTAAGGCGTAAGTCGTAAGATTTACACTTTTAATTAATGTAGCGTAAATTAGCATTTTATTTATTTATATTTTTTTTGATGAGAGAGGCTCTTGTGCACCTGATGCATACAATAATTTACTTATCAGGAGCTAAAGACGAATCTTAGTTGCACTTGGACGGAGTAGTTGGGGATGCCAGCTGTTTTTCTCCCGGAATTTCGTAGTCCGGACGACGCCACTCTCCCTTCTCCCTTTATGCCGGCCACTGCATGTCCAATCACCGTCACCATCCTGCGTAAGAATTTATTCTGTGCACCCGGTGTATTCAATATATATATATATATATATATATATATATATATATATATATATATATATATATATATATATATATCATGCACTCACTGTGTATATAATTTGTGAAGATGAAGATTTTAAAGCAGGCTACAATCCTATTCAATAAATATATATGATGTGCATAATAAAATAAAGTAGTGTATGTATAAAAAAAAAAGCAAAAACTTTTTAAAAAATATTACTGGGACATTAATTAAATAGCATAAATAATCACCGGCGGAGAAAAAGGAATTATTTAATTTTGGAGAAATCATCATCCAAAATGTTATACGGAGACAGGGTAAAAGTGTAGATGTTTTAAATGGCTGCAGTGTATGGAATGTAATTGCACACCGTGTGCACGTAATAAGTTCTCTTCCTACTTTGGAGCAGTTGAGACTGGAAGCAGGAGCACAGTAGAGAGAGAGATACAGTTCCCCTCTCTCTCTCTCTCTCTCCCTCTCATTCGCTGCCACGCGTCACATTTTCATTTCTACTGTAGAATACTCTATCCCACTGTGCCTAACTAATCCCGTACTGAGCGCTGAGAGAGAAATTGCGAATCTCCGGCCCTTCTGATGACTCTCCTCTCATGCCACAACATTTTTTTTTTTTTTTTGCTTTGCTGCGTCGTGAAATTTATTTCCATTTAGAATTAGAATTTTGGTTTCGTTGATTTTTCGCACGATCGATCGACGACCCACTCGATGCTCGACATGGTCAAACAGAAGCTCGGCGCCTTGCTCTCCTGCCTCGGCTTGCCTCGCCACCGCGAACGCAGCCCCGCCAAGCCCGCCGTAGTCGTCCGCCATCTCGGCCGTCCGAACCCCAGCAACGACGACGACAAGGACGCAGAATTAATGGCCAGACCCAGCACGCCCGACAGCGCCATGCAAGTCCGTCTAGCCTCGTTGAACGCCGCCATGTTCTCCATGGCGCCCGCCGTCTCGCAAGCCTCCTTGCGATCCTCGCCGGCGGACCACGACATCCGGTGCAAGTCCGCCAACGACCGGCCGAAGGGCATACTGAAGCAGCAGAGCCTAGGGAAGTCGAAGCTGCGGGTGTCGATCAACCTCCCCGACAACGAGATCTCCGTCGAGAGGACCAAGCAATTGAGGGAGAGAGCTCCCTCAGACTACGGCTTCGGTTCGCTGAGATCGCACTGCAGAGCAGAGAGGAGCATGCTGGACGTGCTGCGAGAGGTCGGGGCGGACGTCATCGCGCTGCAGAACGTCAAGGCCTTGGAGGAGAAGGCGATGCGGCCGCTGTCGGACCTCGCGGAGGGGCTCGGGATGAAGTTCGTGTTCGCCGAGAGCTGGGCGCCGGAGTACGGCAACGCCATCCTGTCCAAGTGGCCCATCAAGCACTGGAAGGTTCAGAAGATCTTCGACGACACCGATTTCAGGTTGTGTTCTTTTTCTGTTTTAATTTCTTCTTAATTCGATGTGATTGATATTGCAAGTAAGATATTGTTTAGAGCTCTTTTATTAGTAAACTCTTGAATGGGATTACCTTTCCTGATAAGAAGCTTGATCTGGTCTGATCTTCTGTTTACTTTTGTGATCAGTACAGAACTTTTTTAGAATTTTATCAGACAAAAGATCAAGATTATTAGTCGGCGGGTTTTTATTGATCAATAAATAATTAAATACGATGCTAAAATAATCTTAATACTTTCACTCATCTGCATAACGACGACTAATTAGACGCGGGGATTGAACGAACTAAAATCTCTTGAAATCTCTTAATTAAAACTGAAGGAACGTGCGGCTCGGATTCCATACAATCCAGAAAAGAAAGAAATCCCTAGGACAAGAAATTTTCAGAATAGCCTGTATATAGAATTTGTAGTAGTAAGTCATGAATGTAGACGAGTTTCCTCACAAAAAAATTCTGATTTCAGACACTCTTAATTAGCCGGCATATATGATTCTTCAAAATTTAGTTAGTCCTAGCTACACAGATAGGAAAAGAAGGGAAAATTTCTCCATGAAAAAGGTGACAACTTTTTTCCCTCCCGGTCGTATTTATTCCGTAAGCATTCATTGTAATCATCTAATTTTCCAATGGTTTAAGAAAAAACCTTTTTTAAAACATATCTGTATATATTTAGCTTTAGTAGGCGAGGCACAATGTTGACACTAGTGTCTTAGCAAGGATTAGGTAAGCCATCCATGCCCATGTATAAATTGTAGAATATTAGGCATTATACTAATAAAAATCATAGGTGCTAACTACCATGTCCTGCTTCCGCTAATAAATTAGCAATAATTGAGAAGTTTGTTTACCAGCTCAGACATTAAAAATGTTTCAGAAATGTTACTCACAGAAACTTCTTTCCACGTGCAAAAAGTCTAGGTTCCTTCCTTGTCCTGTCAAAAGTTAAATTTGTCATTAATGATATAATCCACATACCTTCACTGTTGCTCATTGAATCTCTAAATTCACACAGACACTGTAATCTGCAAACAGGAATGTGTTGAAGGCCACAATCGAGATCCCGAAAGTGGGGGAAGTGAATTTCCACTGCACCCATCTCGACCACCTCGACGAAAACTGGAGAATGAAGCAGATAAACTCGATACTTCGGTCCAGTGACGGGCCGCATATTTTAGCCGGCGGACTAAACTCTCTCGACGAGACGGACTACTCGGCAGAAAGGTGGGCGGATATTGTCAAGGTGAGTTGGTTTTCGGCCGTTTTGTCCTAGTCTGAGTATATATTCATGCTGAACAAGGATTTCACATTGACTTTTTGTGTTAATCTTTGTATTATAGTACTATGAAGAGATTGGAAAACCAACACCAAAGGTGGAGGTAATGAAGTACCTCAAGGGAAAGCAGTATGTAGATGCCAAGGACTTCGCAGGAGAATGTGAAGCTGTAGTAATACTTGCTAAAGGCCAAGGTAAGCAATACCTGCAGCTACAAACTAAGGTCTCGTGCGGTACTGCTCACTGCTTACTTTATTCTTAGAAGCTGCAGTAATACTTGCTAAAGGCCAAAGTAAGCAATACCTGCAGCTATAAACTAAGGTCTCGTGCGGGATTTTTTTAAAAATAACCCTCTGAAATTTGCAAATTTGCAAAATGACCCTGGCAAAAAAAAATTTGTAAAACTAACCCTACTTTTGCCACCTCGGCGCCACGCAGGGCAGCCAGCGTGAAGGCGCTGAAGCGGTCAGCGCCTTTACAATATTCCTATGAAGGCGCTGAACCCCTCAGCGCCTTCATGCCTTGTGTTGAAGGCGCTGAAGGGTTCAGCGCCTTCACAGGATTTCTTGTGAAGGCGCTGACCGCTTCAGCGCCTTCATGGTGTACGCTGAAGGCGCTGTTTCATTCAGCGCCTTCAACATACACATAACGCCTCCCGGGCTTGGTCATTTTTCGCCGCGAAATATGCCTAAGTCCTCAGTGTAAGCGAAAATTGGATTCTCTGTAGAGGCGCTGAGCCAGTCAGCGTCTTTAGTGTTCTGCACTAAAGGCGCTGAGTGGCTCAGCGCCTTTAGTGCAGAACACTAAAGGCGCTGAGCGGCTCAGCGCCTTTAGTGCAGAACACTAAAGACGCTGACTGGCTCAGCGCCTTTACCTGCACCTACAAACAGTACTTAATATCACCTTAAAAAAATCCCAAATTTGTACAACAAGTTCAAACATTGACAAATAACATTGAAAAAGTAAAAACTACATTCACAAACAGCAATTGATCAACCAACAATCATTTCATAGCATCAAAAAATAAAATTTACAAAAATTGAGGCTTGAGTAACATCAAAAATAAAATTTACAAAAATTGAACTCAAAAGCTCAATTTTGAGCATGTCCTCGACCTCGACGTCCTCGCCCACGCCCACGCCCACGCCCTCGCCCTCGCCCTCGCCCACGGAGAACAGCAAGGTCGATGATAGGTATATCATCGAGAAGCTCGACTGCTGCCGACTGATCGAGCTCCTCGATGATACCACCCTCATCCTGTGATGCTATATGCTCGATCTCCTGTGGCGATGATGACCTTGAACGACGGCGTGAATATGTCGATGAAAATGATGTCCGTGAGACTGGCGGCGGGAGCGATGCTGACGTCGAAGGAAATGTCATCGGTGCCTGAATGGTAGGAGATGGAGATCGTGGCACCTGAAAGAGTGTAAATAGTTTGTTAATATGAATTTGAAATCTTAATTTGAATTCTATGCTAAATGGTACCTGATGACTCGAGGTCGCTCCCTCATTTGAAGGTCGGGCTGCCTCTCTGGCCGTAGGTTCAGATGGTACATGCTGTAGTACCATCTGAATATCGCCGCTCATTTCTCTCAAAGTTCGAAGAATAGTATCAGTCGGCGGTGGGTCGGCCACTATCTGGTCGACAATGGTTTGAACATGTCGTAGTGTGTCGGCCTGCATTATAAATTAGAAATTAAAATTAAATTTATATGAGGAAAGTTGAATATAGTAAATTTATATATATAAATTTTAATACCAGTGATCTCTCGACATGCCCACGAGGGTGGAAAGTCAGCGGATGACGCTGTACTGGATGGGAAATCCATCGTCGTATAATGTTCCAGTACCACTGCATGTACATGGATGCCGCTTGCAGTGGGTCCTCACCAGCAGCCGGGGCTTGATCAAAAATGTGATCAAGCCTCTCGGACCACCTCTCAATGTGGGCAGTATGAAATGCTATCCAGTCCTCATCCGCACGCCCACGTCCTGTGATGCGTGGGATGGACTCCACATTGACAGGTATATGCTGCAGAAGACCGAACTGCCGCATGACTCGGTCTGGCACGTGCATCTCCACGATATGAAAGCATATCAGGACTGTCCGTGCACGCCAGACCGCTGAGCCATGCACACAGAAATCAGGTAATGTCTCTATAACCTGATCTGTGTAGGGCATCCATATAACCTGTTAATCGACAAAATGATTAGTTAATATAGAAGTGTTGAATAAAACATCTACATACTTAAAGTATTTAATAAAAGATCTACATACCTGCGCCTCTCGCTGCTGATCCAGCTCGTCTCTGTAGAACTCAATGTCACACGTCTTGACATTGGTTCCGTAACGCAGCCCTCCAGTGTTGCCCCATCTAGATTATAAAAAATATATATTAGTTGCATTTATAATTGAAATACAAAAATCTACTTTATGAAAAAAAATATCTTACCGGCAACCCAGGGGTCGATCGAGTTGTCACGCCCCGGGTGTAAACCAGAACCCGGGCTCGCCTACAGATCCGCCGTATACACGGAATTTCCCGTGTACACGAAGCGCTGGTAACCTGCTCAAATATAGATGATATAATAAAAGAGCATAAACAGAGCTAAACTACAACTGGTACATCTCAGATAAAGCAGAAAAGTAAAGTGCAGAAGTAAACTCTCAATAATACAAATATCTCTCCCAGCTCACTAATCAAATACAACCAGCTGGCCGAAGCCAGACCCAAAAAGAAATGAAAAGTAGGGTATCTGAGAGTATCGGGGTACATCTAGTAACTGAACTGGTGCCTGGGTAGACCGCTATCTAATCTGCGATCCTCTTACCTCGGTCCGCTGAGGAGGGTCCTGCAACTCCCGCAGACAACTCTGCAAAACAAAGGAGGAAGAGAAAAGAGAAAGCAGTGGGGGTGAGAACTACTGTAAACAGCAGCCTCCCCCTAGTGGGTAGACCTCAACTCAGACATGCCCACTAGGACTATAAGAGGCGGAAGAATAAAACAAGGTGGTAAGCTGTAAATATGCCAACTGATGATGTATGAAGCTACCACTAAATGCCTCTAAAGTGCCAGCTAGGAATATAGCTAAATGTATGCATCAGAATGTAAATGCCTGCCTGTCTGGACCCAATCGATACACCAGTAAGAACTGGTACTGCCTGCTTTGCCTGCCAAATCGGGTATGCCAGCCTACGCATAACACCGATAGGGGATGAGAGTCTCAAGGACTCGAAGCCTGTAAATCGCACACTCCGGAGTGGCACTCGAGGGGAGCGACCCACACGAGTATAATGCCTCAGTAACAAGTATCATAGATCAGCAGGACGGGATCATGACTCTGATCAAAGTGGGAAAACCCATCCACTAAAAGAAGGCCAAATCCTCTACCACAATCTGATGCAAAAACCACTGTCCGGTCAACCGCCAAAGATCCGCGGTTGCCGCAATGCCCTGCCCTCACAGCCTGCCTGTCCCAAAACCCACAACTGTCTGACTACACTATCCCCAAACCCCCTGCTCGCGCACGAGCTACAAATACCCTGAGCCTCAAATGAAAGGAGAAAAGAATAATAAAAAGGTTTCTCCTATGTCAATTCCAGCATGATAGTGTAGCAGAAAAAGGTGGCCTATCTAGGTGACCATACAAGCATGCAAAGTCCTTTATAATTATCAAAACATGATTCAAGTATTCTAGTTCTCACAAAGTAGAGGTATGCCGTTTAAATAAGCTTCCATTTTACTAAGTTGCCCCAAGTTGGTCTATGTATATGTATAAGAGGTCCCATCATGTATATGCAACATATCCATTTTAACAAAGCTCTTCCCATGGTTTTAGGCGACATATTATTTACAAGAATTAACCATTAATCAGCACTTAGTCCTTTTGAAGTCACAAACTCTAGTTATAAGTCCAATTTCCTGATTAGCATGCCAGATTCATTTTACCGGTTCTTTTAACAATGCAACATAGTAGCAACTCAAATAGGCCTAGTGGGGACATCACAAGTAGGAGGTTAAACAACGGTACCCACCTCGAGCGCTAAATCCGGTCCTCGCAGGCTAAGTCCGCGCCCGATCCGAAAATCCCGCAATACTGCACCATAAGTCCCAAAGGATGCACACATAATTATTATCCAAGTTTCATCTAAAATCTGTCCCCAAAAATCTGTTTAACAGTTCAGCCAATTTCACCTGCGAAACGTGCCCAAGAAATTCCCAGAAAAATACTACTGCGATCTACGCGACGATCCGGTCGAAACAAGTACCTGCACGTTTCCCCACGATTTCCCTACGCTGAGAACCAAAATCGACAAGGGAACCACCCCGAACAATGCATTCATCCAAAACTGTGATACAAGGTTCTGTAAAAAGGGGTTTCTCACCTTCGGGGAAAATTCCAGAAAATCCAAGAAAATTCAGAGAGACTCCTTGCGATGCGTAGATGCAAATCCCTTTTTGAATCGCCCTGATCCGACGTCCGTGCGCAAAGTTATCGCCAAAACAAGGCAGTGCTGTCCCAAAACTCCGCGACGGAAAAAGGGTCAAAATGAGGCCACAGAAACTCCAACAAAGCCTCGGAATCAGAAGAAACTCACAACAGAGAAAATGAAGCCCTACCTGTTAAGAATCCAACGGCGCAAAAATCGCGAAAATAGGAGGTCGGGATGAGTCGGGGGAGCTTGAACACCGAAATGCGACGAATCAGGTTGCCGGAGGATGATCGTCGCGTCGCGCCGGAAAAATCTCAAACCTTGGGATCCGAGCCTCCTAAAATCCTGAGAAGTCTACAGGAGGTGTAGAATTGAGAGAGGAAAATTTTCTTAGAAGGGACCTCGGAGTGAAACCGAACAGGAGAAGAGGATTTCGGCCCTCAAATGACCTATATAAAGCCAAAAACCACCCTGCAACCGGCCGCCAAAACTCCGTGGACCGCACACCGTAGACCGGCTAATCAGCGCCTGCCACGTGTCCTAGCGCCGGCTCATGCACCCTGCCGCGCTGCTCCATGGACCGGCTGCTGCGGACCGGCCAATGAGGGCCCGCCACGTGGCGCACCGGTGGTCCACGACTTCCCCCATGCACCAGAAACCACCAGAAACATCCGGGAGTCCCTTTTTGGGCATCCGGACTCCGAATTCAACAAGTAAATAGTCGTTTTCAAGCGTTTTTCCGCGCTGAATCCAAATACGCCCTCCGTTTGGCCTAGAAACTTTTCTAAAATTCGGCAAATGCCGCCGAAGGCCAAACTAACAATAAATACTACCATGGACCCATCTGTGCCGTCCCTTTGACACACTGTGGATCAAACACCATCAATAGGTGTTTCACACATTGGATTCACGGGAAAACAGTGCATGGAAACCTGGATCATCACATCCTCCCCCACTAAAAGAAAGTTTCGTCCTCGAAACTAAAGTCATTCCTCAACACGGAATCTCAACCATACAGAGGGGGTAAATATACGATCATCCACCACTCAAGCTCTCAAGGCTGTCAAATACCTCCTTCAGAGACGCGATGCAATCCTCGGGTCTCTAACCAGAACGAAACAAAGGAGAGCACTCCAGAGAACCACGCCACCTTAACTAGGTACAGCTGGGCTAACTGCTCTGGCTATCAGGTAGTCCGCATCGGTACAAGCATCTGCCCCTGCTAGGGCCTCAGATAATCCAACCACAAATCCAACAACACCCAGCTCGATCCAAGTACCTCGGTACTCCCGAGGCATCCGATATAAGTCCCCCAACTGATCCCGTAGCCTCTGATCTCTAATCCAAAACCGTCGGGATGTAGAAGCAATTTCCTAACTTCCCGGCATCAGCACACAGCCACCAGCGGTCGAGAGAACCAGACTGCAAAACAACCTTCGCGAAGATCCAATACCCTTGCAGCTGGTAAATCAAATCCTCCAAGCTTGGCAGAAGGGTGCTAGCTCCCGATGATCACTTCATCAAATTCTTACGGGTCCTCACAAAGCCGAAGTGAACCAACCTTCCACAACTCGAATAGCATCGGCGCCCCCCCAAAGGCGCCACCCTTGGCCTGACACAAATCCAAAACGTCGAATCCTGGAGTTGGGTCCTCAACTCCCAAACTGGTGCCATGCCAGACAACTCCGCTAGGAGAACAGCTGGGAACTCACAACCAAAAAGGGGTATCTCCAAGTCCTGATGCCGCCGCAGGTCCCTCAAACACACCAGCCAACAAGCTACTCACCCACTACGAGACATCCGCCTCGCTCACAAGGTCAAAACCAAAGAAGCGAAGATACTCTCAAGCAACCCAGGTACACCAACACCTCCAGGCCTGGCTCCCACGAGAACCGTCCTCGCAGCATAATCAGCTGCCGCGAAAAGAAAAAAAAACCGAGCCAGCCCAACCGTCCTAAGTACCAAACCAAGCCCCACAACCAGGTCAAGACCATCAGGTCTACAGGTACAATCAAGGACTCAACTGCACCGGGCAGGACCCACAACACGTCCCTACGTGCTAAAGATCGGGAATACGACCTCCCGAACACCCGGTAACCGTCCTACCCATAACCCAATGCAAGGAAGTACATGCACTCCTAACAAATGCCTAGGATGCCCAAATGCAACACAATGCACAATCAATGCCGGTAAATACAGTAAAACCATACCTGCCCCCACAAGGTCGGCTGCTGCAAAATCCTCCGCCTGAGCGGGGTAGACCCGACCGCTCTGAGCCGGCGGCTGATGATCCGCAGGGTAAAAGGATGGTGATCCGCCCACTGGAGCATGAGGCCACTGAGTCGACAACTGCCGCTGAGGCGAAAAAGGAGCCGATGCCGATGAGGGTGCCACTGAAGTCGAAAGGGGGCACGAAGCTCGAAGGTGGCCTGGCTGTCCACACTTGTAACAACAACCCCATCTCTGATCACAAGTATGCGACAAATGAGGTCCTCCACAGAATATGCATCTGTCTCTATCGCGAAGCCGTGGCCGCCCCGACTGCTGCTGTCTCTGCGTCTGATGCTGAGACTCCTGCTGCTGCTGCGATGGCCACTGGGATCCACTAGACTCACGCTGCTCCACCCGCCCACGGCTAGGTGACTGAGGCCGTGGCGGTCTCCATGAACTAGTCTGTCCCTCATCCTCGGGTACTGGTCGTTTCCTCACGGAACTCAGCACGACCATCCCGCCTCGCCTTGCCACCTCTGTGTCGCCTCTCTCCACCCAAGAGGCATGCTCGACGGCCTCCTGGAGAGTCTGGTGTCGCTGTGCATGCACAAGGATATAAAGCTCGCTGCGGAGGCCTGCCTCGAATAACTCAACCTGATGTGGTCCATCCCGGGCGACATAGGGCACACAATTAAACAGCCGCATGAACTCCTGATGGTAATCCTGAACTGACCGGTCGCCCTGCTGAATGTTTTTCAAATCATCCTCCAGCTTCCTCTTCACGCTGGTCGAAAAATAGGTATCCACTATCATACGCCGAAACTCAGACCAGGGTAACTGTCGAGAAATCTGAAACTCCCGTGGCTCCACCCGACGCCACCAGAGGTCTGCATCTCCATCTAGGCAATGTACCGCCATATGAACTCTGTACCTCGGGTCGATGAAGAAATCCCTGAAAATCTTCTCCATCGCTGCTAACCATGTCCCAACCTCCCACGGCTGCGTATCCCGCCCCGAGAACCTGGGCGGTCCGTGCTTACAAAACTTAACCAGTTTGTCAGCGAAGTCCTGCTCCTCAGCCGGGGTCAAAGGCTGGGCCACGCCCTGAGCCCCGCTACTCAAAGATGGCGCCGTCGGCACAAGTGGTTCCACAGGTGGTGCCGGGGTCTCTAACACTGTCGGAGGCGGCGCCCCTCTCCGCGCCAGTAGCTGCTCAATCCGCTGCTCCTGCCGGCGGCTGCTCTCCGCCAATTGGGCTACCAAGGCCCTCAACTCAGCAATCTCAGAAGATCCAGCCTGTCCTCGCTCAACAGGGGGTGTGGGGGCACCCCGGGTAGGAATCCGACGTCGGGGAGGCATCTGCCACAAGAACCACAAGTCAGCCACACAACCACACACGACCCAATCTAGCGAAAGTCAAAGGCATCCCCCTATTTTTGTAACTTTATGTTGTCTGCAGCCAACATAACTGTCCCACAAAAATAGAGTATGCCGATCCCTCTTCACTCACTGGAAGAGTACAAACCAAATCACCGACTTTCGCAAAAAGTCACGGCTCTCACGCCCTATCATCCTGGGGTTAGCCAAAAGCCTAGGGTTTCCTAAGTCCCAACTGACCTATCCCTAAGCTCTGATACCAACTTAATCTGTCACGCCCCGGGTGTAAACCAGAACCCGGGCTCGCCTACAGATCCGCCGTATACACGGAATTTTCCGTGTACACGAAGCGCTGGTAACCTGCTCAAATATAGATGATATAATAAAAGAGCATAAACAGAGCTAAACTACAACTGGTACATCTCAGATAAAGCAGGAAAGTAAAGTGCAGAAGTAAACTCTCAATAATACAAATATCTCTCCCAGCTCACTAATCAAATACAACCAGCTGGCCGAAGCCAGACCCAAAAAGAAATGAAAAGTAGGGTATCTGAGAGTATCGGGGTACATCTAGTAACTGAACTGGTGCCTGGGTAGACCGCTATCTAATCCGCGATCCTCTTACCTCGGTCCGCTGAGGAGGGTCCTGCAACTCCCGCAGACAACTCTGCAAAACAAAGGAGGAAGAGAAAAGAGAAAGCAGTGGGGGTGAGAACTACTGTAAACAGCAGCCTCCCCCTAGTGGGTAGACCTCAACTCAGACATGCCCACTAGGACTATAAGAGGCGGAAGAATAAAACAAGGTGGTAAGCTGTAAATATGCCAACTGATGATGTATGAAGCTACCACTAAATGCCTCTAAAGTGCCAGCTAGGAATATAGCTAAATGTATGCATCAGAATGTAAATGCCTGCCTGTCTGGACCCAATCGATACACCAGTAAGAACTGGTACTGCCTGCTTTGCCTGCCAAATCGGGTATGCCAGCCTACGCATAACACCGATAGGGGATGAGAGTCTCAAGGACTCGAAGCCTGTAAATCGCACACTCCGGAGTGGCACTCGAGGGGAGCGACCCACACGAGTATAATGCCTCAGTAACAAGTATCATAGATCAGCAGGACGGGATCATGACTCTGATCAAAGTGGGAAAACCCATCCACTAAAAGAAGCCCAAATCCTCTACCCCAATCTGATGCAAAAACCACTGTCCGGTCAACCGCCAAAGATCCGCGGTTGCCGCAATGCCCTGCCCTCACAGCCTGCCTGTCCCAAAACCCACAACTGTCTGACTACACTATCCCCAAACCCCCTGCTCGCGCACGAGCTACAAATACCCTGAGCCTCAAATGAAAGGAGAAAAGAATAATAAAAAGGTTTCTCCTATGTCAATTCCAGCATGATAGTGTAGCAGAAAAAGGTGGCCTATCTAGGTGACCATACAAGCATGCAAAGTCCTTTATAATTATCAAAACATGATTCAAGTATTCTAGTTCTCACAAAGTAGAGGTATGCCGTTTAAATAAGCTTCCATTTTACTAAGTTGCCCCAAGTTGGTCTATGTATATGTATAAGAGGTCCCATCATGTATATGCAACATATCCATTTTAACAAAGCTCTTCCCATGGTTTTAGGCGACATATTATTTACAAGAATTAACCATTAATCAGCACTTAGTCCTTTTGAAGTCACAAACTCTAGTTATAAGTCCAATTTCCTGATTAGCATGCCAGATTCATTTTACCGGTTCTTTTAACAATGCAACATAGTAGCAACTCAAATAGGCCTAGTGGGGACATCACAAGTAGGAGGTTAAACAACGGTACCCACCTCGAGCGCTAAATCCGGTCCTCGCAGGCTAAGTCCGCGCCCGATCCGAAAATCCCGCAATACTGCACCATAAGTCCCAAAGGATGCACACATAATTATTATCCAAGTTTCATCTAAAATCTGTCCCCAAAAATCTGTTTAACAGTTCAGCCAATTTCACCTGCGAAACGTGCCCAAGAAATTCCCAGAAAAATACTACTGCGATCTACGCGACGATCCGGTCGAAACAAGTACCTGCACGTTTCCACACGATTTTCCTACGCTGAGAACCAAAATCGACAAGGGAACCACCCCGAACAATGCATTCATCCAAAACTGTGATACAAGGTTCTGTAAAAAGGGGTTTCTCACCTTCGGAGAAAATTCCAGAAAATCCAAGAAAATTCAGAAAGACTCCTTGCGATGCGTAGATGCAAATCCCTTTTTGAATCGCCCTGATCCGACGTCCGTACGCAAAGTTATCGCCAAAACAAGGCAGTGCTGTCCCAAAACTCCGCGACGGAAAAAGGGTCAAAATGAGGCCACAGAAACTCCAACAAAGCCTCGGAATCAGAAGAAACTCACAACAGAGAAAATGAAGCCCTACCTGTTAAGAATCCAACGGCGCAAAAATCGCGAAAATAGGACGT
The DNA here is from genome assembly GCA_029168755.2 of Tillandsia fasciculata. Classification (NCBI taxonomy): domain Eukaryota; kingdom Viridiplantae; phylum Streptophyta; class Magnoliopsida; order Poales; family Bromeliaceae; genus Tillandsia; species Tillandsia fasciculata. The sequence goes on along the minus strand of JAQOTM010000061.1, from coordinate 209,614 downwards.
CGGGATGAGTCGGGGGAGCTTGAACACCGAAATGCGACGAATCAGGTTGCCGGAGGATGATCGTCGCGTCGCGCCGGAAAAATCTCAAACCTTGGGATCCGAGCCTCCTAAAATCCTGAGAAGTCTACAGGAGGTGTAGAATTGAGAGAGGAAAATTTTCTTAGAAGGGACCTCGGAGTGAAACCGAACAGGAGAAGAGGATTTCGGCCCTCAAATGACCTATATAAAGCCAAAAACCACCCTGCAACCGGCCGCCAAAACTCCGTGGACCGCACACCGTAGACCGGCTAATCAGCGCCTGCCACGTGTCCTAGCGCCGGCTCATGCACCCTGCCGCGCTGCTCCATGGACCGGCTGCTGCGGACTGGCCAATGAGGGCCCGCCACGTGGCGCACCGGTGGTCCACGACTTCCCCCATGCACCAGAAACCACCAGAAACATCCGGGAGTCCGTTTTTGGGCATCCGGACTCCGAATTCAACAAGTAAATAGTCGTTTTCAAGCGTTTTTCCGCGCTGAATCCAAATACGCCCTCCGTTTGGCCTAGAAACTTTTCTAAAATTCGGCAAATGCCGCCGAAGGCCAAACTAACAATAAATACTACCATGGACCCATCTGTGCCGTCCCTTTGACACACTGTGGATCAAACACCATCAATAGGTGTTTCACACATTGGATTCACGGGAAAACAGTGCATGGAAACCTGGATCATCACACGAGTATCTCGGGCTGATCTAGGTTGCGCGTAGGTCGGCCGATGTGAAGATGGTCCCAAGCCTAGATCTGTAAATTCACGCCAACAGGTTAAATTAATTAAACTAATATATATTACCAATATAAAGATAAATCTGAAATCCAAAAATCAGATTTTATACCTGCAATAGGGTAGCAAAACAACAGCATTCGGCCTTCCCGTTCATCGCGGCATCTGCTAGTGCCCGATATATATATGCCAGTGTCGCAGCGCCCCACGCATAAGCGCCGCAGATATCAAAGTCAGCTAAAATTGGTAGCCACTTTAGATGAACTTTGTATCCGCTGGGGTTTGGCATCAGACTACCGCCGATCTGATATAGCATATAAGCACGGGCGGTAGCTGCGACTAATCCGGCGGGGGCATCCAGAGGTATATCATGAAAAGTTTGATATAACCAATCAAGTGAAACCTGATACTTCTGGATGTTGTCAGGTAGCGCCCCAATAAGTCCATACACAGAGCAGGATAGTCGAGGAGGGTGGAACCAGAGACCGGTGCACCATGCACACGGAGACCCGAGATGACCGCCACATCCTGGAGTGTGACGGTCATCTCACCGTGGCGGAAATGGAAGGTCTGGGTCTCCGGTCTCCACCTCTCGGCAAGAGCGCCCAGTAGAGCTTGATCCAGTACCAACCGTCGCAGTCGGGATAACCCGTAGAATCCCGACTGGCGAAGCAGGTCGAGTACCGCTGGATGATCAAGCTCCCACTGGTTTATCTTGCGGCCGTGCTCTACGAACGGGACGGGACGATATTCCTGTAATGCAAAAAAAAATATAGTTAGCTCTTACATATAAAATATAGTCAGCTTATTTATAATATTTGAGAAAATAAAAAATTATATTTCTTACCTCAGTGCTGATAAAGGCCGACCTATGGCGATGCTGGTCTACCAGTACAGACCCATCAACTGGCCCCGCGCCCTCGTGATCTGCCATCTGCAATTAGCAATCTACATATTAGTAACATGATTGATAGAAATAATTAAATATTAAGACAAGATAAATATAATTGTGTAAATCATACGCCGGCGTCCTCGTTGCGCTATTTCTGTATTCTGTGGACAAGTGCTCCTATAATGGCCTGCCTGCTTACAAATGGAGCATTTCCCTCGTCGGCCACCCCCCTCGTCCATTACATTACGAATACGTGTAGATCGTGGACGACCTTTCTTCCTTCGTAAAGGGGCGGTACAATCGGGGGACCTGGGGGTCGTGGCCAGTGCCGTCTATCAGGAACAGGATGAAATTGTGGTGCGTACGTCGCACGATAGCAGTCTGTACTATACCAGGGTGAAGTAAAATTCTCGTATGGTAATCTCATATGTGATGTACTACAAACTGCTAAGACATGCGAGCAAGGTATTCCTGTTAGATATAATTCACAACATGAGCATTCGACATTTGTTCCATTGACGATCACTTTGTAGTCGAAATCTCCAGTTTGAACTTCAAATTCTGTGAGTCCAAATCTTACAACATTATGTGCCCGCGCCGTATCTAAATTTTCAGTAATCAGATTTTTTACTTTAGTGACAAAAGCGTCCGTCGAATGTTCACCGGCCACACGGCGACTGCAGAAATAGGTATTAAGCTTATAAAAAGTAGACGAAACAAAAGCTGTGATAGGTAAACCACGAGTGTCCTTAAGAACCCCATTTAAGGATTCAAAAAGATTTGTAGTCAACAATCCAAACCGTCTGCCTCCATCAAATGCTCTTGCCCAGTACTCTTTATATCTGTTTAGATTATGGACCCACTCCCAAGCATCGTTATCCAACACCTTTAATTCTTCCTTCAGCTGATTATATGCCGTCGGTGTTGCAGCCTTTCCGATATACCATAATTTATTTAACAATATGTCGGTCTTGAAGCGCTTTTTCATGTTTGCTTTCATATGTCGAAGACACCAACGATGCGCGTGCCCTCGTGCTGGACGATAGATATCAGCAACTATTTCCTTCAATCCAGGAAATCGATCAGATATTAAACAAATTTCTCTATCACGGGTAACATAGTGACGCAAGTTCTGCAAAAACCATTGCCAACTCTCGGCATTCTCTCCCTCACAAATTGCAAATGCCAAAGGATATAATCCATCATTTGCATCTGCAGCCATCGCTATCAAAGCATGACCTTCGTATTTGCCGTATAAATGTGTGGCATCAATACTAACCACCGGCCGACAATGTGCGAATCCATGGATCGAAGGTCCAAATGACCAAAAAACACGACCAAAGGTAAAAATGCCAGCTTGCGGCCACCTATGATCTAGACGCCATACAGTACCAGGATTATAATTCTTTACCATTGAAAGGTAACGAGGCAAGTCAGTGTAGGATTACTCCCAGCTCCCGTAAATAATTTGTAATGCTTTACTCTTTGATTGCCAAGCCTTCCAATATGTTATGTCAGTATGGAACTCTGCTTGCACCATATCTCGAATTTCTTTTGGCTTTAAATTAAGTCTAACTTTTAATACCGGAAGGATCAATTGACATATAAGGGTGGAATTACAGTTACGGTTCGCCGCATTCAGTATTGGAATTACACATGTGTGTGGACCAGCATATGTTTTTACCCTAAAATATGTCGTATTTTTGGGTACTGAAGCATGTAATCTCCAAGAACATTCCTCTACTAAGCATTTGACAGTGTACGTCGTTTTTGTAGATTTCAATACTTTCATTTGTACATTATGCTCAATATGCCACCGGTCTAGTGCATCCAATAAAGATGGCTTATCTTGAAAGACACGTCCAGCCCAACTCTCGTCGATGCTAGGTCGACCAGTATTGATTTGTCGAATATTAAGATCTGTATGATCTACAGCATACTGATTAATCCAATTAGTATCGGAAAGAAAACGATCCGGATGATCAATAAATTCATTTTCCTCGTCAGGATTGTCTACGTAATCATTGCTGATTTGTGGGTTGTCCACTTGAGTGTAAATTGCATTTGCAAGATCATTTAACCCTCCATCATGATTTTCATCTATATTTGGAAATGGAACATCCGGTTCGTCATCCTCACTACTATTCTGATCATCATGGATTGGTGAATCCTCATGATTAATATCACTATCACCACCCCTGTCAACATTATCACCTCCTTCCTCAACATTCGTATCAAATTCATTAATAGCGGGTGGATTCCAATGTTCATAGGAATTAGATAACCTGCAAATTTGGTAAACCTAAAATTCCAACATTGCCATTAATTTAAAACTTAACATTTAATTTATATTTGTACTTACCCCCAATCAGAAGGTTCTAGTTGTAAATGAGACATCCTTGGTTCAATACGGGAGGTCGTGTATTGTTCGCGTGATGTCGTGGCATGCGTGCGGTGTCCGCGTGAGGTCGTGGCTTGCGTGTATCCGCGTGAGGTCGTGGCTTGCGTGTGTGTGGTCTAGGTACCACACATGTGGTCGTTGGTGGCACACTACTAAACGAGCAAGGTACAACACTCTCAATCGGGTCATACTCACTTTCTCTGCAATGTATATAATATTTAAGTCCATTTAAATAATATGCTAAATGACAAAATTATTAGGTTGTTGTTCTAACCTTGTCATTCTGACACCACCTTCATGTGGAATATGTTGATCACTCATTACATTGGCGGAAGGACCCAAATCAATATAATTGTGGAGCATTTGGGTGTAATAACCTTGCGGTTCAAAATTATCCGACGGTTGTAACTCTTTCTGAATGTATACCATCACAACACCATGATGTTGACATAATCCTATCATTCCCTCCAATGATTCATCATCTAGTACTTCGTGAGCTAAAAATCCACCACCGATCGTGGGACAACCAATAGTAAATTTTAGACGAAATTGTTCGCTTGTACAATTTACTAAACGATACATTCTCGTCTCAAACCTACTATATGTACAATCAGAAGGTATCGCGATTAGCTTTTTTTGACCGCCGATATATCGTGGACCATTCCCATCGATAACTAACTGTCCATCCCAATGAACACTTATGGGCATGCGACGATTAGCCATTTCAACTACAAAACAAAATTTAAACCACTTCAAAATACTACTTTTAACTTCTCACTGTGAGGGGATCTCTCACAGTGAGCGATCTCTCACTACTGTGAGGGGAAGCTCTCTCACTGTGAGAGAGTGATGTTTACTCTCTCACAGTGAGTTCATAGTGAGTTCACAGTGCTTCTAGCCCTAAATTACAGTATTGTTTACAAAATTATAAGTTGTATTCTTATCGTTTAATTTTTTTTTTTTTTTGGGGGGTTAATCATTGAGAGAGCTAATCACTCTCACAGTGAGAGAGTGAAGCTCTCACAGTGAGAGATCAAGCTCTCTCACTGTGAGAGATAACTCTAATCTCTCACTGTGAGAGAGTTAAGCTCTCTCACAGTGAGAGATCAAGCTGCTGCTAAGACTATTTTGTACTAGTAATTTTTGCTATTTATTGTAGCAGTTGTAGTTGTTTAGTAAAACTTGTGCATAAATTTCAATTTTATAAACAACATTAGGCTCCGCATAAATTAGGTTGTAGTTCCTACGCACCACTCACTGTGAGAGTGATCTCTCACAGTGAGAGAGCACACTGTGAGAGAGTGAGAGATCACTCTCTCACAGTGAAGCGAAATCACTGTGAGAGAGTGATCTCTCACAGTGAGAGAGAGAAAGAGAGAGAGAGAGAGAAGAGAGAGAACTCACAGTTCACAGTGAGAGAGGAGCAATGCGACGGCGAAGGAGAAGACGACGGCGACGGCAACGGCGAAGGCGACGGCGACGGCGAAGGCGACGGCGACGGCGAAGGCGACGGCGAGATCGGCACGAGCTCTCTGCGGGATGAAGAAGATGAAGAAGATGAAGTGCCTCACACTGCTGCCCGCGCGGGGTTATGGTGGTGAAGAAGACGCTGAAGCGGTCAGCGCTTTAATATTAAGTTAAAGACGCTGATCCGCTCAGCGCCTTTAACATTAAGTTTTACACTAAAGGCGTTGAGCCGCTCAGCGCCTTTAGTGTTTTGCACTAAAGGCGCTGAGCCGCTCCGCGCCTTTAGTGTTTTACAGTAAAGGCGTTGAGCCACTCAGCACCTTTAGTGCAGAACACTAAAGACGCTGACTGGCTCAGCGCCTCTACAGAGAATCCAATTTTTGCTTACACTGAGGACTTAGGCATATTTCGCGGCGAAAAATGACCAAGCCTTGGAGGCGTTATGTGTACGCTGAAGGCGCTGAATGAAGCAGCGCCTTCAGCGTACACCATGAAGGCGCTGAAGAGGTCAGCGCCTTCACAAGAAATCCTGTGAAGGCGCTGAACCCTTCAGCGCCTTCAACACAAGGCATGAAGGCGCTGAGGGGTTCAGCGCCTTCATAGGAATATTGTGAAGGCGCTGACCGCTTCAGCGCCTTCACGCTGGCTGCCCTGCGTGGCGCCGAGGTGGCAAAAGTAGGATTAGTTTTACAAATTTTTTTTTGCCAGGGTCATTTTGCAAATTTGCAAATTTCATAGGGTTATTTTTAAAAAAATCCCTCTCGTGCGGTACCGCCCGCTCACAGCTTTCTTTATTCTTATTTTTCTTAGTTTGTTTGATTACTCCAAATGGATGTCAGATTGTTTGCAATCTATGCATCTATAGATATATTTGGCAACAAAAACAAAACTTGCTTAGGGAACAGATCTTATAGCAATCAGTACCATGATCCAAGAGAACGGTAGTCCTTTTGCCAACATATTAAATCGTTTGAAATTTGAGTTTAAGAAAACATTGAATCTCATTCCAATACTTGAAACATTTGTAGGGTGTAATTGAAAGAAAATAAATTTTGACCATTTTGGTTCTTTCATGTTTAATGTTCTTTCTTTCTGACGACAAATTGCAGATGTGCAAGGGACATGCAAATACGGGACAAGACTAGACTACATATTGGCCTCACCATATTCACCATACAAGTTTGTCCCTGGATCTTATGGAGTCCTCTCATCCAAGGGAACTTCAGATCACCACATCGTCAAAGTCGACATAACTGTCAACAGAGCAGACGACAAAAATGGTGGCAGACGGCAGCGACGCCCAAAACAAAGAGTTGTAAAGATAGATAAGGCTTCATCCAAAGGTATATGGGGAACTAGCTAAGAATTGTGAAACTCTTGCTTCTCATATTCTTCTTGCTCTCTTTGTAAGTTTCTCCCACATCTTAATTTATGACCAGAGGGTCTGCGTGTGTGTGCGTGTGTCCGTGTGTGTGTGTGTGTGTGTGTGTGTGAGAGAGAGAGAGAGAGAGAGAGAGAGGAGAGAGGGAGAGAGAGAGAGGGGGGGAGAGTGTATTGATTGCAAGGATCAGCTAACCAGGAGAGGGAACTGTATATTTTTGTTTCCCTTACCGGCTGCTGCAGTTGTTCTTTTACATTGAGAGATTGGAAAAAAAACAATGCATATTTTTTGGGAATGATCAAAATGAAGAATGTATATAACACATATTGTAACGATAAAAGCAAAAAAATCTAATTCATTGAACACGAAAATATTAAAATAAATAAATAAATAAATAAATAAAGTATACAATTTTTACATGATAAAGCTAAGCTACGTGCACGAGCAAAAACGGAACAAAATTTTTATTACCGTTGAAGGCAGAATACAAATTTATTTCTCTATAGATGCGGGCGAGTTATCGGCACCATGTCCGTACAGGAGCTCCAACAGGTCGGTCGATTCTCTCTCCTAAGATATATATATATATATATATATATATATATATATATAGAGAGAGAGAGAGAGAGAGAGAGAGAGAGAGAGAGAGTAGAGCTTATATTCTTTCAAAAATATAATTCCAATCATATTTGTGAATGAGATTGTATTAAAATTTGTATTGAATTTGTATTGAAATTTATACAATTATATTTTTTTTCTTTCTTCTTAAATATTTTTACAATAACATGAATCCCAATATAAATTTAATGGTGAAAAATTTACAAATATGAATAAGTTTGTACTTTTAATAAATATATATATATATATATATATATATATATATATATATATAATAGAGCTTATATATTTTCAAAAATACAAATTTATTCATACTTAGTAAATTTTTTATTATTGAATTTATATTGGGATTTGTATAATTGTACCTTCTTTCTCTCTCTCCTTTTAAATGCATTTATAATTACACGAATCCAATACAAATCCTATGGTAAAAAATTTACAAAAATGGATGAGCTTGTTTTTTAAAAGTATATATATAAGCTCATATATATATATATATATATATATATATATATATATATATATATATATATAGCTAGTTTCCTAACTATTTATATTACTGGAACTTCGGTACTATAGTATTGTTTTCGATCTTAGAGTGTTCAAACCAACAATCGACACCGTTAAAACTGATATAAAATAATTAACGTTTTTGAAAAAGAAAAATTATATTTTTTCGACATGGTTTATTTTATGATCAAACCATTGTAAATTATTATTTTTTCGAAGTTTGTAGTTTAACGGTATAGAAGAATCTAAATTTATTTAAATTTTGATAGAAAATATTTTAAACTATTTAAATCAAGATCAACATTCTTGATCTTGAAATTAAAAGTCTTATTCTCAAATTTTAAAGATTGTTTAATTTTCACCGTTCGTTTTGACATGATTTACTTACTAAGTAAACGATGTCGAAAAGAATTAAAATTTTATTCCAAAGAACTTTATAAACCCTAAATTATATTTAAAGATATTGATCGTTGATTTGAACACCATAAAATCGAAAATGAGACTATATTACCGAAATTCTGGTACTGTAGATAGTATAAAAACTTAGCTATATATATATATATATATATATATATATATATATATATATATATATATATATATATATATATATATATATATATATATATATATATAGAGAGTCCGGCTAGAATACTATCGATAGCACCAAACAATTGGTGCTATCAAGTTTTCAGCCGTTGGATGAAAAGATATGCGGTTGGGATTATAGTGGTCTCCTAAGATTTTTACTATTCAATCAACCACCTAGTATACCCTAGGGGATCACTATAATCCCAACCGCATATTTTTTCATCCAACGGCTAAAAACTTGATATTACCAATGGCTTGATGCTATCGATAGTATTCTAGCCTATATATATATATATATATATATATATATATATATATATATATCAAACCAACTATAATTCGAAACTAGTTTAGTTATCTGCGCGAAACGGCGGATAAATATTATCAAAATATTTTTTTATATTCTTTTTTTATCATAATATAAACACAAAAGTAAAATTATATAAAAAAATTTCAAACACTGTGTTTTAAAACTTCCGTTCCAACATATCAGAAAAAAAAAATTCAATTTCAACCCTAACATAAAAACCTATGACAGCAATCGGAGTAGAAGATTAATCCTGTGATGACCCGGATATCTGCAGAGCTTTTGCAGTGTGATCAGTGACTTCTGCAGGCTATGCTGTGTGTTGGAGGTGTTTGTGCGCGAATCGGACCCAAGAATTGGACTCAACACGAAATTTGGATTAAGATTACTTATTTGGATGCCTTCGACAAATTTTAGAAGTGAAATTGGGCAAAACGGACATCGAATTTGGACTCAGCGCGTGAAAACGATGGAAATTGACTATTTACTTATTTTTTCGGAGCCCGGATGCCCAAGCACAGATTTCGAGGCAAGGGGGGTACTATTCCGGTGGCCGGGCAGCGGGCAGGCGGCGTAGCACGGCGGCGCGGCTGTGGGTAGAGGCGCGAGCCGCTCGGTCCACGGGGCTGGCGTGCACCGGGGGAAGGACGCGTGGCGGCTCCCGGTTGGCCGGCCGCGAGGCGCGGTCTACGGGAGGCGCGGGGAGCCGTGGACTAGGGCAGGGCCACGTGGCGGCCGCTAGTTGGCCGGTTCACGTGAGCTCGGTCCACGCACGGAGCAAGGCAGGCGGGCAGGTGCGGGGAGCGGGTTGTAGTGGCCCAGGTTCCTATGCAACCTTTTTCCGGTGAATCCACTGTTTAGAACACCTAGTGTTGGTGTATCTGGCCCATAGTGCATCAAAGGGATGCCACAGATGGACCCTGTGAGGTATCTTTAGCTGTTTTGGCCTTCGGCTACATTTGCCGAAATTTTGAAAAGGTTTTTGGCCAAACAGAGGTTGGATTTGGATTCAACGCGGAAAAAACGCTTGAAAAACGGCTATTTGCTTGTTTGATTCTGAGTCCGGATGCCCAAAAGGGACTCCCGGAAGTTTTTTATTGGTTTTCGGTGCATGGGAAGGGCTGTGGACCGCCGCATGCCACGTGGCGGCCTGTCATTGGCCGGCTTTCAGCGCTCGGTCCATAGAGCGTCGCGGCTGGGTGCACAGACCCGGCGCAGGGACACATGGCGCCGCTTGATTGGCGGGCTCAAGGTGCGCGGTCTACTGAGCGGGCGCGGCAGTGCATGGACCAGGGCGGGGAACGCGTGGCAGCCCCCGGTTGGTCGGTGCACGCGGCGCGGTCCACGGAATCCCGAAGTAGGGTGCGTGGACCGGGTGCAGGGGACACGTGTCGCCACGTGATTTGCGGGCTCATCAGGCACGGCGCACGGAAGGGTGCGCCGGCGCCTCGGGGCGTGTGCGCGCATGGGGGGTAGGCAGCGTGACCGGCGGGGCGGGTGACCGGTCGGCGGGTCCCCCGGCCTGGACACGTGGCGCCCGCGCATTGGCGGGCGCCAACCACCCCTTTGACCGGGTGGAAGCCACGTGGCCGCATCTGGGTGGCACGCGCGGCTGTTCCCTATTTGCCGGGCTACGTGGCAGCACCTGGGCGATTTGGGCGCGCACAGTGTTGGGCCGGGCCCAACACTGTAGCAGCCCGAATCGACCGGGTGCCCGAAATTGGGGCCCAAAAGCCCAATTTCATTTTTTTGGGATTTTTTTTTTCGGGTTGAGGCCTATAAATAGGCCCTTTGCACTGCCTTTTCAGACTTTTCCCGAGCCCATCTCCTCTTGAGCCCTATTGTGAACTTTTTGATCTCCTTGTGCGGCAACTTGTGGAGCAGGCCCGGATTTTTTGGAGGCCGCGGCATCGACGACTTCGGCATTGTAGCGCAGAGCGACGTTCTTT
>JAQOTM010000061.1:102981-198636 GCA_029168755.2 Tillandsia fasciculata | reverse complement strand
CGTAATACGCGAGCGCTCTCAACGGAGATCAAACGTTGATGAAAAGGAATCGCATGTGAGGTGCAAAACGTCGTGCTAGATTTGCAAAACCGCACATGCATTGGAGAGCGACACGTGAACTTTAACGAGCTATGTCGTGAGGTGCCAGACTTTGCAAGGATTTTGGAACGAAGTCATATTCGGCCACTTGGCAGAGTTCAACCTAAGATGGGTTTTTTGTGTGGAGATCATCAGGGAATTCTACATGCAAGGTAACATACTTCAAAAAGACCATGACACCGGGGCCTTCGTCTTTGAAACAACAGTTAGAGGCGTCAAGTTTGACATTACTCCAGCAGTAATTGGTGCAAACCTTGGATTAGCTGTTGGACACTACTGGTCTTTATTATACTGATGGAAATTTCCTACATGATACCCATTGGGATATGGTTGTGGACTCTATTTGCAAGACAGGGACGCACACGAACAGTCATATGTTGAATCAAAGGACCTAAAACCAGAGTATCATATTTTGTCCTTAATCGTATGCTACAACCTATTGCCCACACTGGGGACCAAAAGGATTCGATGGGATCGATTGTTACTTCTCTTTTTCCTTGGTCACCCGGAAAGTGCAAATGGAATTAACACCAACATTCCATTTCTCATTTGGCAGCAGATGGTACATGTTATTGAAGGATCTAGACAACGTGACCTTCTACCGTATCCGATCTTGATTACTCGTATTCTGGAAGATCATGGAGTGGACATTTCTTGTGCCAAATATGATTATGGCTTGGGGGCAATTGATGGAATCACTTTAGCCAAGTCAATTAGCACTTTGAAGACATTTGGGCATACAAAAGCCTATGCAAGTGAAGCGACAGTGAGTGCACCACCTCGTCAAGAATCTCCTGAACCAGATGAGGTCGTAACTCTTCAAACCTTGCATCGGGACGTTCGTTCACTAAAGCAAAAGATAGAGCAAAGGATGGAGCAAGGCTTCAAGAAACTTGAGGATAGCTTAAAGAAAATCTTCGATATCCTTGGGTGCAAACATGATGATGTGGTCACTGGAGCAACTGCACCGAGTACATCGCATGGACCTACATCACATGAGGACGATGATGATTCAAATGAGGATGAGTGAGTGATCTCTTTTCCTTCTTGTTTTTGGTTTTCAGTTTCTTTTCACTTTGTGATGAACAAGAACTCTAATCGGCATGTAACTAAGAACTTATCCTCCTAGTATTTCTACTTTTTGTTTCTATTAACTGTTTGACAATTTGTGACAAAAAGGGGGAGAACGGAAATGATGAAATGATGGACATATCATAAAAAGGGGGAGACAGAAATAATGATTGCATCACAAGGGGGAGAACATGGAGCTCAAGAGATGGATGCTCAAGATAGGGGGAGATAAAGAAAAGATTGAAAGAGCGGCAAAAAACAAAAGAACCAAAAGGACGAATCAAATGTAGGATTTTAATTTCTAACGACTAACATTTGATTTTGTTTGGAGTTTTGTTTTGCAGGAATTACATCACTTTAAGACTCCAAGTCCTAAGTCATAGAGTATGTTCTAGGACTGTTTGGTTCAAATGTAATTTTGTATTTATTGGATCTTTCACGCAAAGAAAATCAATGTTTTGGTGATGACATTGAATTTCGACTTTTTGGTTTAAGATGAGTGACTTGAGCGTTTTATGTATTTTTGGGTTTTGTCACGAAATTGCCAAAGGGGGAGATTGTTACGGCTTTTGGTGTTGGCATATTTCGTGAGTCAAGTCAGTGAGTTGAGTCGGAGTCTTAAAGGGATCAAATTGTCAAATCAGCCTTCGAAGACTCATTGAAGATTCAACATGAGCCCAAGTCAACTCTCAGGTATGATTAAATATTGTTCATGGTGATTAAAGTTCATTTATAATCATTGGAAACAGGAAATTAATGAAAACCGGTTTAGACTTGGTTTTAGGAACTTGGTTTTAACTTACAACTTATTTAAGTTTGGATTCCGGTACTTGGTTTGTTTTGGATAAAGTTTATCTTGGAAAAATCAGTTTTTACATTGCGTACCGGAACCACACTTGAAGTTCCTCAAACCCGACACAGATTTTCTGAAATTGTATTGCGTACCGGAACACAGACTCGCGTACCGGAACACAATAGAAAAATCTGTGTTTTGCACCATTGAGTACCGGAACATGATAAGTGGTACCGGTACACAATGTTACCTCGGGAAAAGTTTCCTAAACCGACTCTAATATGTTTCCAAGGGTTATAAATAGATACTTAGGGTTTCTCGAATAGGTGGACCGATACCGAAAACACTCGAGAGCAACCCTAGAGGCTAGGTTTTTACCGTTCTTCTCTTTCGCCTCTTTTAGGTCAATTCGACGGTTCTTCCTAGATCTATCTTTTGTCGAATTGATCTAATCTTTGCTTAGAATTTCTTCTACGGTTCCTCAATGATAATCTAAGCAAAGGATCACCATCGAAGCCTATATTTCTTTATCGGCTGAGTTTGCGTCGTGGATTCGACGTGGCACCGTGGATTCGGTGTGTTGAAGGCGTTTCGTGGATTCGAAACGTGTGCTCGTGGATTCGAGTGGCGTTCGTGGATTCGAACGTGTGCAGTGGACGTGCAATCGGTGGAGCGCAAGGTCCGAAGAAGTTGAAGGAGGGGTTTGAGTCCGTGGAGTCGGTAATCACCTTGTTATTCTTCTTTTCTTAGTGGATTGTTATTGCGTGTTGGTCCCGTGGTTTTTCTCCTGGATTGGAGTTTCCACGTAAATCTCGGTGTGTTGATTTTTATTTTCCGCATTATTTTTTATTTGTGCACTGAGATTGGTTTTTATAATATTACACCTATTCACCCCCCTCTAGGTGTTTGATAGTACCTATTTAGATCCTTGTGGATCCTAAATAACTCTACAAATGTCATTTCATATGTTTGTAATGAACCAACTAATTTCTACACGGATTTCGTCGGGGTGTTTAATAGTTTCAATGGCCGTAACCTTGGAACGAAATCTTTCAGGAAGAGTTCTTAAGATCTTTCTTACAATTTTAAATTCTGGAATCTTCTCTCCCAAGTTAGCACATGTTTTTACGATGTCTTGCAATCGTGTATAGTAGTCTGTGAATGATTCATTTTCTGCCATGAAAATAGAGTCAAATCTGCTCGTAAGCATTTGCAGCTTTTGAATCTTCACAAGGTTAGTTCCCTCATGTGTAACTTGAAGAACATCCCAGATTTCTTTCGCAGTCTCACATGCTGAGACGAGAGAATTCAGTTTGAGACAAGGCATTAAATAAAGCATTGATTCCTTTGCCATTGTAAGAAGATAAGTCTATCTCTTCATTGGTCCATTTCGACCTAGGTTTGATGGTGTGAACATCAACAATAACTTCAGTTGGATTTGACCATCCTAACTCGATAGATTGCCATACCCGTTCGTCGATGGAAATAAGAAAGGCTTTCATCCGCACTTTCTAGTACGCATAATTTGTTCCATCGAAGAACGGAGGTCTGTTGATGTTTCCACCTTCAGCCATTGTTTACAACCCTATTCCCGCTCTGATACCACTTGTCGGGTTATGTATAATATGGATCTAAATAGGGGAAAAAATCACCTAGAGGGGGGTGAATAGGTGTAAACATTTAAACACTCAAAAATCGTTGCGCAATAAAACCCAATGCGGAAATAAAAAATAACACGCAAGATTTTTACGTGAAAAACTCCAAACCGGAGTAAAAAACCACGGGACCGATAACACGGTGAAATCCACTAGAATTTTAACACGTACAAAGGTGATATACCGTACTCACAGACGACTCAACCTTTTTCCATACGCTCCTAGTTGATCTTCTCCGCTCGCTCCGCAACGCTTCTCGAATCCACGATATGCGTCCAACGCCGAATCCACGGCGTCCAACGTCGAATCCACGACGTCTGACCGAATCCACGATCTTCACCCAGTAGCACGTCTCGAATCCACGAACGTACCTCGCTCCGAATCCACGAGAGCGGTAGCACCTTGAATCCACAAGGCCACGCGAGTCCACGCGCCGATTTTGGGGAAATCGTTGTTTTTTGGGTGGTGATGATCCGCCGAATACTTAGATTAGAAATAGATCGGAAATACCATCTAAGTATTCATTAATTTGATTCTACTCAAAATCTGAGTATGAAAACCTAGAATCAAATCAATCAATATAGAAGAAGAAACATAGGATTAAATCTATTGATTTCCTTTCTTCTCTATAGGTGGATTCTTCTTTTTATGGCCGTATTTTGATTTATTCGGCTTACCCTAGAAAATGAATCATAGGGTCTATTTATAGGTTAGAAACTGTTGGAAGAGGATAAGAATCAAAATCAAAAACTAACTTTTCTGGAATTTTACAGGACGACGATCCGGATCGGATTTATGGCGATCCGGACTGTCGTAACGAAACAGACAATTTCCAGAAAAACAAAGGTTCGGGATCCGGATTGAAATGCCTGATCCGGACTGTTCATACATTTCAGCAAAAACCAATGTTCGGGATCCGGATCAGAAATGGCTTGGATCCGGATTGGATTTGCGTATGAACCAACACCCTTCGGGATCCGGACTGCCGTGTCTGATCCGGATCCTGAACATGTACCCCATGTCCAGTTTTTGATTTTTATGCAATTAAAAATTCATCCAAGTGTTTCTACACTATAAGAAGTATTCCGATCACCAAAAATAATTAGTTAAACATACCTGATCCTTTTGAATTCTTCTTTCTTAAGATTGAGTTATATGATCCAAACTTCTTCATCTTCAATCTTCAAGACTTAATACTTTCACGAAATGCGCCAAAACAAATTCCTTAACACGGACTGCCTGAAGAATCCAGTCCGGATCGGCTGCCCGCAGGAAATACCTGCGTTCGGGGTCCGGATCGGCTTGTCCAGTCCGGACCGGCTCCAAACTTTTTCTTCAGAAAAATTCAGAAAAATTCCAGAAAATCCAGAAAAAGATTGTAAGCACTTTTGTGTATCAACTTTAAATAAAAATCATCATTTCATACAATAAGAAATAGATTATGCAAAATCTATCAAAAATATCCAAATAATGAAACGAAAATTTATAAAAATTAAATCCCTTAAAGTTGAACAACTTCAATCACATCTAACATGATCTTATGCGTAATGCCTTTATCAAATCATCAATTTGGTAAAGAAAATAAAATACCAAGATCAATAGATGTTTGAAATCCCAAATATGTTAGATAATGTATCTAGTCAATTTGTTGAAGAGAGTGGCTCTTTGAGCATCTTTCATTCAAATTCCCACCTTATACCAACCTTGAAATTTGACAGAGTCAAGTATTTCAACATGCATTTTATTTAATCAAATTTGAAAAACCATGCTTGGTATACATGTGGTAGCTGCACACAGTACTCGGACGACCGAGGTGGTAGCTCTTTCCTCCA
Source organism: Tillandsia fasciculata (assembly GCA_029168755.2). NCBI lineage: Eukaryota > Viridiplantae > Streptophyta > Magnoliopsida > Poales > Bromeliaceae > Tillandsia > Tillandsia fasciculata. The sequence continues at coordinate 193,186 of JAQOTM010000061.1, read as the reverse complement.
TGTGGTGGTAGTTTTCACACTCCTCATTGGGATGTAACTCTTTCCACATTTTTTTAGCATAACACTTTTTCTTTGACTCCCCCTCAATTGGCTATCAATTATTTAAGATATAAAGAACTCAACCAAAGATTGATCTCGATTTCATACTCGACTAAATAGTCAAATAAGATAAAAACTATACCAAGAGATCATTGAGAGAGAAATTGACTTTGATCACTTTAAGAAATGACTTAATTGACATAAATGATCATTACATCAACTGAAATATTATGATATCTAAAGCATAATAAATTTCTAAACATATAAGAGGATGCAGTTAAAGTCAATATAACTAATGCTCAATTAATGTTCTATGTACAAGCATAGGTAAAGAACAAAAACACAAAAACAAAACCTAACCTAAGCATTGGTTTCAAAAAAAAATTATTTCAAGGAAAGCATTCCAATTGCCTTACGCAAATGAATAAAACGTTTTTGATCCAAAGGTTTTGTTAAAATATCGGCTAATTGATCTTCAGTTAAAATATAGGAAAGTTGAAGAATACTTGATTCAACTAGCTCTCTAAGAAAATGATATCTAAGTTCAATGTGTTTTGTTCTTGAGTGCAACATAGGGTTTTTTGAAATATTTATAGCACTGGTGTTGTCACAAAGAATTGTTACCGAAGTTGCTGAAATTCGGAAGTCGCTCAACACACTTTTCATCCAAATGAGTTGGGTTGAACAACTACCCACTGAAATATATTCCGCTTCGGCAGTCGAGAGTGCAATGCAGTTTTGCTTTTTACTATGCCATGCAACAAGGCAATGGCCAAGATAAAAACATGCACCACTCGTACTTTTTCGATCATCCACAGATCCTGCCCAATCGGCATCTGAATATCCTACAATATCTAGACTTGTTCCCATAGGATACCAAATTCCGAAATTTACGGTTCCTTTGATGTACCGGATGATCCGTTTCACCGCTTTCAGGTGAACCTCCTTTGGTGCTGATTGATATCTCGCGCAGATCCCAACACTAAAGGATATGTCCGGGCGACTAGCCGTGAGGTAAAGTAGACTTCCAATCATGCTGCGATAAAGTTTCTCGTCTACATTTTCACTAAGAGATTCACTTCCTAATCCCTTATTGCTAGTTCCCATTGGAGTCGGAAAATCTTTAGAATTTTCTAAACCGAACTTTTTGACCAACTCCATTGCATACTTGGATTGACATAGATGAATGCCTTCTTCATTTTGTTTTACTTGCAATCCAACAAAGTATGTCAGTTCGCCCATCATGGACATCTCAAATTCACTTTCCATGGTTTCAGCGAATTTAGAAGCATCATTGTCTAGAGTTGCACCAAATACAATGTCATCGACATAGATTTGTGCTACAATAAAATTATCCTGATAATGCTTCACAAAGAGAGTCCGATCTGCTCCCCCTCGAGTATAGCCCTTTTCCAAAAGGTGCTTTGTCAACCTTTCGTACCACGCTCGCGGTGCTTGTTTTAGACCGTAAAGAATCTTTTTCAAACGAAAAACATGGTTAGGTAGTTTAAGATCTACAAAACCTTTCGGTTGAGCCACATAAACTTCCTCATTTAAATACCCATTTAAAAATGCGCTCTTAACGTCCATTTGAAAGAGTTTTATTTTAAAATGGCAAGCAATTGCGAATAAGATACGAATTGACTCGAGTCGAGCAACTGGGGCGAACGTTTCATCAAAGTCTATACCTTCTATTTGAGAGTAGCCTTGAGCAACTAAACGTGCTTTGTTCCTGATGATGGTACCATCCTCATTTTTCTTATTCTTGAAAATCCATTTAGTACCAATCACATTGTGTTGCTTCGGAGGCTTCGTTAATTCCCAGACTTTGTTTCGTTCAAACTGATGGAGCTCTTCCTGCATTGATTCAATCCAGTAGTCATCCTGAAGAGCTTCATCGACGTTCTTTGGTTCTATCATGGAAACGTAACAAGCGAATCCACAAACCAACTGTCTCCGAGTCCTGACTCCTTCTTGTGGGTCTCCAATAATGTTAGATTCAGGATGATCCTTGGAGATGAGTAACATTTGAGGTAATGGAGTACTCGGAGGTACATGAGATGATTCCTGCACATCAGATAAGCTTGAAGAACCATTAGATGCATCATTAATATTGGAAGAATTGTTATGAGAAGATGCATTGCAGGAGTATCATCATCAAAAGAGATATCAGGGGTAGATTTATCAGATGCAAAGTGTAGGACCCCTGATCCCTCTGCAGCTTTTTCCCGTGAATCCACTATTTAAACACCTGTTGATGGTGTACCTGGCCCATAGTGCATCAAGGGGATGCCACAGATGGACCCTGTGAGCTCTGATTGACTGTAGTGGCCATCGGCTGCTTTTGCCGAATTTTAGAAAAGGAATTTGGCCAAACAGATGGTGGATTTGGATTCAGTGCGGAAAAACGCTTGAGTTTGGCTTTTGGTTTGCTTAATTCTGAGTCCGGATGTCCAAAAGCGGACTCCCGGAAGTTTTGGCAGTTTTCGGCGCTTGCGGGAGCCTCCGGCAAATTTTGGAGGCGGAATTTGGCAAAACGGACCTCGTTTTTGGAATCAGCGCGCGAAAACGGTCAAGAGGGGCTATTTACTTGTCGATTTTGAGCTCGCGGGTACTGTTCATGCCGGAACAGTGTCGCCGGCGATCACCGGCGCCGGCCGCGGCGGCGGGGGCGGCGGCGGCGGGCGGCGGCGCGGCCTCGGACAGGCGCGCGGTCCACCGCGAGGGTCGTGCACCGGGGGCGGGCCACGCGGCGTTTCCTGGTTGGCCGGCGCAGCGGGCGCGGTCCACCGAAATTGGGTCCGGGTGCACGGTAGACCGGGGGACACGTGGCGAGGTTTGGTTGGTCCGGTGTTGTGCGCCCGGTCCACGCAGCAGTGGACTGATTGACCGGGGCAGGTGACCGTACGCCCGGGTCAGCCGCGACGTGCGCGGTCCACGCCGCGACGTGCGCGGTGCACGGGCTGCCGGGACACGTGGCACGCCACCAGTGGCTGGCTCAGGTGCACCGGGATCAGCGGGGCTCGGGGGCTTAGTGGACTGGGCTGTGTCGTGGGCCGGGCCGCACTGTGCGCGCCCGGAAACCCTGGGCCGGCCCGTTACTGTAGCCGCCCGAATTCTGGGGTGCGCCCGAAACCAGGGACATGGTGGGAATTAATTGAATTGTTTTCAGCCTATATAAATAGTGCCAATCCGAGCCTCCTTCTTCCTCTGTTTTCTCCCAAACCGAGCCCCTTCAGCCCAAGCTTATTTCTAGCAAAAATCTTCATCTTTAAGTCCTTGATCTCTCTGCCAACTTTCAAGATTTTAGGAGGCACGAATCCCGAGGTTCCCCATTTTACGGTGCGGCGCGACGTTGCTTCCTAGTGTTCTCCTTCGGCGCGGCGATCGTATTTTTGCTCCCCTGGGCTACCCCGACATCATTTTCCTGCGATTCTTGGACCAGTGGACTCCTAAGAGGTAGGACTTCATCTTTCGTTTTGGTCGCGCTTTCCCGTTTCGAGGTTTTGGCACGGATTTCGAGGCAACAAGTGACCCCATTTTCTGTATGGAATTCCTTGACAGCAGCGGAGTGTTTCGGCTATATCTTTGCGCACGAGCGTCCGACGGAAACGAGCCTATACAACTTTTTCATCTACGGATCGCAAGGAACGCGCTCGTATTTTTAGTGGATTTTTGTGAATTTTCTTTCGAGGTGATAATTAAGGATTTCTCTGTGAACAGTAATCAGCCCTTAATCCTGATTAGTGTATGAGAGTGCCCTCTTGCTGAATTTTTATCTTGGTGTACAGAACTCGGATTTGGGCGTGCAAGGTACCGTTGCGAAGCTATCGTCGCAGGGATCGCCGCGATATTTTTATTGGAATTTTCTGGACATTTTCTGCAGGTGATAATTTGACAGTTTGGTACTCGTGTTTGTATGTGGTAATTAGTGCTATAATTGAGACTCTAGTATAATTAGTGGATTCCTTGATGTACCAGGAGTATTGCGGGTGTGCTAAAATTGTGGGAGCGAGAATTTGGAATTTTGGTATTTTCTGACTGTACGAGTTTGGACAGTTGCGCTTCAGGTGGGTGGTTGTCGTACTCCTTTCTTTGGTATGCCCACTAGGAATATTAGAGTGCCCTTGAATTGAAGATGCATAATATGTGGTTGGTAGACTTGCATGCTTTAGGGAATTAATTATTAGTAATCAGATCCCTGATCAACTGTTGTTAGAATGGTCACCTATTTTTAATCGCTTAATTAATCTGGACTGTATGCTTAGAGACAAAGTATTAATATTTGAGGACTGCAAAACTGATGTTGTTCATGTGAGACGGTCACCCTAGCTTATTTATTCTAAACTGTTTATACTTGGGAATTGGACAAAAGGTTGGAACCATGCATGATTAAATTGGTCACATAATTATTGTCATCTTTTACTGCAACACTATTTTGGGACTTGACTTAGGAGAAACCATGCTTTTCTCTTTCTTCTTTCATTGTTGGCACTAGCGGCTTAATCGCTCAGGTTTGAGCGTATGTTGGACAGTGTAGGCAGGTATTGGGGATTTGGGGACAGGTTGAGTTTGTCAGGGTGTTGCGGCGACCACGGATCTTGGGTGGTTGACCGGATTGTTACTATTGCATCAGATTGGGTGTTTCGGGGATCGGGCTTTCTTTAGTGGAGGGTTTTTCCCACTTCCTTGAGTCTCGATCCAGTCCTGCTATTATGAGACAGTGGTTACAGTGATACTTGATACAGTGGTTACTTACTTTCCTCGTGTGGGTCGCTCCCCACGAGTGCGGCTCCGGAGTGCGCGGCAGGCAGGCTTTGAGTCCTAGGGACTCCTTTTACTTCGGTGTTATGCATAGGCTGGCATACCCGTTGCAGCAGAGCAGGCAGTGCCAGTGTTCACTGGCCGTCAGATTGGGTCATTATGACAGGCTACTTGATTCTGATGCATCACTTTTCCCATCCTTATTGGTTGGTCATATAGAGGCATATTAGGGATAGCACTTTATCAGTTGCTTTGGTTATCTGCATCCCCTTTCTTCTCCTTTCCCTTTTCGCCTCTGATCACCTGGTGGGCATATCTGAGCTGAGGCTTTACCCACTAGGGGAGGCTACTGTTTATAGTAGTACTTACCCCCATTGTCTTTCTTGTCTCTTTTCCCCTTTGTTTTGCAGAGTCCTCTGTGGGAGCTGCGGGACCGTCAGCAGCTGAGCGAGGTAAGAGGATCGCGGACTAGTTAGCGATGCCACCGAGAGATGTAGCTGGATATTTTGGTCACCCGGTCTTCTCAGACAGTTTTATTTTACTTCCTTTTGGGTCTGGCTTCTGCCAGCTGGTTGTATTTTGTTGTGAGCTGGGAGAGCTTCTGTATTTATTTTTACTGTTGTACTTTACTTACCTTCCGCATCTGTCTGAGATACAGTAGTTTCATTTCAGCTCTGACTATTATGCTCTTTTATTATCTCTTCTTATATCTGAGCAGGTTACCGACGCTTCGTGTATGTGGGAAATACCGCATGCACGGCGGATCTGTAGACGGGCCCGGGTTCTGGTTTACACCCGGGGCGTGACAGATTAAGTTGGTATCAGAGCTTAGGGATAGGTCAGTTGGGACTTAGGAAACCCTAGGCTTTTGGACAGACCCTAGGATGATAGGGCGTGAGTGGCGTGACATTTTGCGAAAGTCGGTGATTTTTATAGTCAACTCTTCTAGTGAGTGAAGAGAGATCGACATAGTCTATTTCTGTGAACCGTTATGTTGGCTGCAGACAACATAAAGTTACAGAAATAGGGGGATGTCTTTGACTTTCGCTAGATTGGGTCGTGTGGGGATTTGCTCCTGATTTGTCGTTTCTTGTTGCAGGATGTCGCCCCGGCGTCGTTTTTCCGCCGAGGGTACCCCCACTCCCCCTGAGGAGCCTGGGCAGGCGGTATCTGCCGAGCTGGGGGAACTGCGGGCCTTAGTGACCCATTTGGTGGCAAGGAGCTTTCGTCAGGACCAGCGTTTGGAGCAGCTGTTGGCGCAAAGGGGTGATTCTGTAGTCGGAGAGAGAGCTAGGGCTTCAGAGCGGCGTTTAGAGAGGAAACGCCCAGCCCCGGATGTTGATGGACAGGCTGGTTCTCAGAGACGGTCTCGACAGTTGAGGCAGCCCCTGCAGGCTGCCAGGTGCACTTTTTGCGGGGGCCAGCATTCCGCCGGTACTTGTGAGCTGAGGCATGGTCGTTGTTTTAGTTGTGGACAGCCTGGTCACATCCGAGCTACATGCCCCCTTCCGACCTTTGTAGTACCTTCTTCGGCGTTGGCCCCTACCACATCCCAGCGGAGATCGAGGCCACGACAGCAGCGTCAGCAGCAGCAGGGGTCGCAGCCGAGGCGGGCCCGATCGTCAGGTAGGTGTGTTTTCTGCAGGGGGCAGCACCCGTCAGATAAATGTGACTCGAGGTGGGGTCGTTGCTTCAAGTGTGGACAGCCTGGGCACATTCGAGCCACGTGCCCCGCAAGGACAGCTGCAGCACCCACTTCGGCAACTGTTTCTACTTTTTCCCAGCCACGACCGGGAACTTCACCGACAGATCTTCTGGTAGACCGATCTTCCCCACCCCGCTTATCTGGTGAGAGACAGCCCTTGTCGAGCGGCCATGATTGCCTAGCACAGATAGAGGATCCTGCTATCGCTGACCAGGTTGCGGCAGGTATGTTTTACTTCCGGTGGTAGGATTCATATCTTATTGTTGTCGGAGCTTTTCTTTCCCTTCCTCTTTGGTAGAATGTGCATCATTGCATGGTCTAGAGGTAGAGTCCTTGCCTTGTGCATTAAAGGTGCGGGTTTTTGATCACGTTTTGCATGTCGAGGAGCACTTGAGGACCGTGCTACAGCTTCTGCGAGAGAAGAAGCTGTATGCTAAGTTCAAAAAGTGTGAGTTTTGGCTCCGGGAGGTTGCTTTTCTGGGTCATGTAGTTACAGCGGCTGGAGTGTCGGTGGATCCGGCCAAGGTGGATGCTATTCGAGATTGGCCGAGGCCGACGACTATCACCGAGGTGCGGAGCTTTCTTGGTTTGGCGGGCTACTATCGGCGTTTTGTGGAAGGCTTTGCGAAGCTTTCCTCTCCCCTCACTCGTCTGACCAGGAAAGGGGTGAAGTTTGTTTGGAGCGAGACTTGCCAGAGCTGTTTTGAGGAGCTGAAGCAGAGATTGATGACCGCTCCAATCCTTGCCCTCCCTGTTATGGGGGAAGGATTTGTGATTTACAGTGATGCCTCACATAGTGGTCTGGGGTGTGTGTTGATGCAGCAGGGTAGGGTGATTGCCTATGCTTCGCGGCAATTGAAGGACTATGAGAAAAATTACCCTACTCATGATCTGGAGTTGGCAGCAGTGGTGTTTGCTCTGAAGCTGTGGCGACATTACTTGTATGATGAGCATTGCGAGATTTATACTGATCACAAGAGCTTGAAGTATCTGTTCACTCAAAAGGAGCAGAATTTGAGGCAACGCCGGTGGTTGGAGCTGCTAAAGGATTATGATCTGAGTATCCTTTATCACCCCGGCAAGGCCAATGTTGTGGCGGATGCTTTGAGCAGGAGGACGAGTTTGAGCTTATTGATCTCGCAGCAGGCGCCGTTGGTCGAGCAGTTGAGGCGATTACAGCTGGAGGTAGTATCCCCTGGGGTCTCTGCTAGACTTATGTCTATGGTCTTGCAGCCCACTCTGTTGGAGAGGATCAGGGACACTCAGAGTGAGGACCCCCATTTGACGAGGATCTGGACACAGCTTCAGGCGGATCAGACAGGGGATTTTTCGGTGGATAACTCGGGAGTACTGCGATACAGGGACCGAGTGTGTGTGCCTATGGATCAGGAGATTAGAGTTCAGATTTTGAGGGAGGCCCACCATACACCTTATACCGTCCACCCTGGAGGTACCAAGATGTATAAGGACCTCAAGGCACAGTTTAGGTGGCCCGGAATGAAGCGGGACATTGGGAGATTCGTAGCTCACTGTTTAACTTGTCAGCAAGTGAAAGCAGGGCATCGCGTCCCTGCTGGCAAGTTGCAGAGTCTTCCAATTCCCGAGTGGAAATGGGACCACGTCACTATGGATTTCGTCACTGGATTGCCGAGGGCGCAGAGCGGAGCAGATGCGATTTGGGTTATTGTTGACAGACTCACCAAGTCGGCGCACTTCGTACCAGTTCAGATGACTTGGTCACTAGAGTATTTGGCACAGTTATATATGGATGAGATAGTGAGGCTTCACGGCATACCTGCTTCGATTGTGTCAGATCAAGACCCGAGATTAGTCTCACGCTTTTGGGGGAGTTTGCATTCTGCATTGGGGACTCAGCTCAGGTTTAGCACCGCCTTCCACCCACAGACCGATGGGCAGTCAGAGCGCACCATACAGACCCTCGAGGATATGCTTAGAGCGTGCGTTATGGATTTTGGAGGAGGGTGGTACCGGCACTTATCCTTGGTTGAGTTCGCGTACAACAACGGCTATCAGGCGAGCATCCAGATGGCTCCGTTTGAAGCGTTGTATGGACGCAAGTGTCGGTCTCCCTTATACTGGAGCGACGTGGGTGAGAGGAGGACTTTGGGACCGGAGTTATTGTTGGAGGCAGAGGAAAAAGTCAGGACTATTCGCCGGCATCTTGAGACAGCCCAGAGTCGTCAGAAGAGCTATGCAGATACTCGACGGCGAGACCTGGAGTTTCAGGTTGGTGATCATGTCTTCTTGAAGGTCTCGCCCTCGAAAGGGGTCCGGAGATTTGGAGTACGGGGAAAGCTTAATCCCCGCTTTATTGGACCCTTTGAGGTACTTGACAGAGTTGGTCCTGTGGCATACAGAGTTGCCTTACCCCCGCGCCTGGCCGGAGTTCATGATGTCTTCCACGTCGCAGCTCTGAGGAGTTATGTTTTTGACCCATCGCACGTGATTGACTTCACTCCGTTGGAGATCGGCGAGGACTTGGTCTATGAGGAGCGCCCATTGCGGATTCTTGCTCGTGAGGTGAGGGAATTGCGCAATCGGGCCATTCCATACGTGAAGATCCTGTGGAGCAATCATGAGGAGCGAGAGGCTACTTGGGAGCTGGAGACAGAGATGAGAGATGCCTACCCCTTCTTATTCGAGACTTCTGATTGTGGTACGTCAGTTCTGCTTTTCTTTGTTTCGAGGACGAAACTTTTTTTAGTGGGGGAGGATGTAGGACCCCTGATCCCTCTGCAGCTTTTTCCCGTGAATCCACTATTTAAACACCTGTTGATGGTGTACCTGGCCCATAGTGCATCAAGGGGATGCCACAGATGGACCCTGTGAGCTCTGATTGACTGTAGTGGCCATCGGCTGCTTTTGCCGAATTTTAGAAAAGGAATTTGGCCAAACAGATGGTGGATTTGGATTCAGTGCGGAAAAACGCTTGAGTTTGGCTTTTGGTTTGCTTAATTCTGAGTCCGGATGTCCAAAAGCGGACTCCCGGAAGTTTTGGCAGTTTTCGGCGCTTGCGGGAGCCTCCGGCAAATTTTGGAGGCGGAATTTGGCAAAACGGACCTCGTTTTTGGAATCAGCGCGCGAAAACGGTCAAGAGGGGCTATTTACTTGTCGATTTTGAGCTCGCGGGTACTGTTCATGCCGGAACAGTGTCGCCGGCGATCACCGGCGCCGGCGGCGGCGGCGGGGGGCGGCGGCGGCGGGCGGCGGCGCGGCCTCGGACAGGCGCGCGGTCCACCGCGAGGGTCGTGCACCGGGGGCGGGCCACGCGGCGTTTCCTGGTTGGCCGGCGCAGCGGGCGCGGTCCACCGAAATTGGGTCCGGGTGCACGGTAGACCGGGGGACACGTGGCGAGGTTTGGTTGGTCCGGTGTTGTGCGCCCGGTCCACGCAGCAGTGGACTGATTGACCGGGGCAGGTGACCGTACGCCCGGGTCAGCCGCGACGTGCGCGGTCCACGCCGCGACGTGCGCGGTGCACGGGCTGCCGGGACACGTGGCACGCCACCAGTGGCTGGCTCAGGTGCACCGGGATCAGCGGGGCTCGGGGGCTTAGTGGACTGGGCTGTGTCGTGGGCCGGGCCGCACTGTGCGCGCCCGGAAACCCTGGGCCGGCCCGTTACTGTAGCCGCCCGAATTCTGGGGTGCGCCCGAAACCAGGGACATGGTGGGAATTAATTGAATTGTTTTCAGCCTATATAAATAGTGCCAATCCGAGCCTCCTTCTTCCTCTGTTTTCTCCCAAACCGAGCCCCTTCAGCCCAAGCTTATTTCTAGCAAAAATCTTCATCTTTAAGTCCTTGATCTCTCTGCCAACTTTCAAGATTTTAGGAGGCACGAATCCCGAGGTTCCCCATTTTACGGTGCGGCGCGACGTTGCTTCCTAGTGTTCTCCTTCGGCGCGGCGATCGTATTTTTGCTCCCCTGGGCTACCCCGACATCATTTTCCTGCGATTCTTGGACCAGTGGACTCCTAAGAGGTAGGACTTCATCTTTCGTTTTGGTCGCGCTTTCCCGTTTCGAGGTTTTGGCACGGATTTCGAGGCAACAAGTGACCCCATTTTCTGTATGGAATTCCTTGACAGCAGCGGAGTGTTTCGGCTATATCTTTGCGCACGAGCGTCCGACGGAAACGAGCCTATACAACTTTTTCATCTACGGATCGCAAGGAACGCGCTCGTATTTTTAGTGGATTTTTGTGAATTTTCTTTCGAGGTGATAATTAAGGATTTCTCTGTGAACAGTAATCAGCCCTTAATCCTGATTAGTGTATGAGAGTGCCCTCTTGCTGAATTTTTATCTTGGTGTACAGAACTCGGATTTGGGCGTGCAAGGTACCGTTGCGAAGCTATCGTCGCAGGGATCGCCGCGATATTTTTATTGGAATTTTCTGGACATTTTCTGCAGGTGATAATTTGACAGTTTGGTACTCGTGTTTGTATGTGGTAATTAGTGCTATAATTGAGACTCTAGTATAATTAGTGGATTCCTTGATGTACCAGGAGTATTGCGGGTGTGCTAAAATTGTGGGAGCGAGAATTTGGAATTTTGGTATTTTCTGACTGTACGAGTTTGGACAGTTGCGCTTCAGGTGGGTGGTTGTCGTACTCCTTTCTTTGGTATGCCCACTAGGAATATTAGAGTGCCCTTGAATTGAAGATGCATAATATGTGGTTGGTAGACTTGCATGCTTTAGGGAATTAATTATTAGTAATCAGATCCCTGATCAACTGTTGTTAGAATGGTCACCTATTTTTAATCGCTTAATTAATCTGGACTGTATGCTTAGAGACAAAGTATTAATATTTGAGGACTGCAAAACTGATGTTGTTCATGTGAGACGGTCACCCTAGCTTATTTATTCTAAACTGTTTATACTTGGGAATTGGACAAAAGGTTGGAACCATGCATGATTAAATTGGTCACATAATTATTGTCATCTTTTACTGCAACACTATTTTGGGACTTGACTTAGGAGAAACCATGCTTTTCTCTTTCTTCTTTCATTGTTGGCACTAGCGGCTTAATCGCTCAGGTTTGAGCGTATGTTGGACAGTGTAGGCAGGTATTGGGGATTTGGGGACAGGTTGAGTTTGTCAGGGTGTTGCGGCGACCACGGATCTTGGGTGGTTGACCGGATTGTTACTATTGCATCAGATTGGGTGTTTCGGGGATCGGGCTTTCTTTAGTGGAGGGTTTTTCCCACTTCCTTGAGTCTCGATCCAGTCCTGCTATTATGAGACAGTGGTTACAGTGATACTTGATACAGTGGTTACTTACTTTCCTCGTGTGGGTCGCTCCCCACGAGTGCGGCTCCGGAGTGCGCGGCAGGCAGGCTTTGAGTCCTAGGGACTCCTTTTACTTCGGTGTTATGCATAGGCTGGCATACCCGTTGCAGCAGAGCAGGCAGTGCCAGTGTTCACTGGCCGTCAGATTGGGTCATTATGACAGGCTACTTGATTCTGATGCATCACTTTTCCCATCCTTATTGGTTGGTCATATAGAGGCATATTAGGGATAGCACTTTATCAGTTGCTTTGGTTATCTGCATCCCCTTTCTTCTCCTTTCCCTTTTCGCCTCTGATCACCTGGTGGGCATATCTGAGCTGAGGCTTTACCCACTAGGGGAGGCTACTGTTTATAGTAGTACTTACCCCCATTGTCTTTCTTGTCTCTTTTCCCCTTTGTTTTGCAGAGTCCTCTGTGGGAGCTGCGGGACCGTCAGCAGCTGAGCGAGGTAAGGGGATCGCGGACTAGTTAGCGATGCCACCGAGAGATGTAGCTGGATATTTTGGTCACCCGGTCTTCTCAGACAGTTTTATTTTACTTCCTTTTGGGTCTGGCTTCTGCCAGCTGGTTGTATTTTGTTGTGAGCTGGGAGAGCTTCTGTATTTATTTTTACTGTTGTACTTTACTTACCTTCCGCATCTGTCTGAGATACAGTAGTTTCATTTCAGCTCTGACTATTATGCTCTTTTATTATCTCTTCTTATATCTGAGCAGGTTACCGACGCTTCGTGTATGTGGGAAATACCGCATGCACGGCGGATCTGTAGACGGGCCCGGGTTCTGGTTTACACCCGGGGCGTGACACAAAGTGAAAAGCTTCATCTACTTTAACATTTATAGATTCTACCATTGTTTTAGATTCCAAGTTAAATACCCGATATTCTCTACTGTTTGTAGAATAACCCATGAAAATCCCTTCGTCACTTCGAGAGTCAAATTTTCCCAGATTTTCGCGGTCACGCAAAATGTAACAACGACTCCCAAAGATACGAAAATATTTTATATTCGGTTTTCTACAAAACCACAGTTCATATGATGTAATTAAGGTTTTCGGGCGCAAATACACTCGATTAATTACATAGACTGCAGTGTTCACTGCTTCAGCCCAAAAGTACAACGGTAAGTTCCGGCTGTGAATGTCACGCCCCGGGGGTTTTTAGGTAAAGATAAGCGGAAAAAGCGTATATTTTTTTTCTCTTTATGAATAAGCATCGAACTCCCCCAGTGCGTGTCAGACCCGCCACATATACAAATTCACTCTTCAATCGGACAGAGTCTCCTTTGTATATGCACGGCGTCACGATTACAACAACGACAATAACATCATCCTTCATGAAATCTTTAACCACACAGTCACAGTCAACCAATACGAGAGTGTAAAACATTCAATCACATTAAGTAGATTCTACAAGTTGCAATCGGTGTCCACTCGACACCCATTCCTTTAAAACGTCTACATATTCACAGTAAGGCGGCTACCTTGTTTTGAAAGGATAAAACCATAGGTTTCAAAGTAGTGCCCACACGACACTTGATTTTTGAAATACATTTTCGAAACCCCTTTTTATATCGTAAAACGGCCGCAAGGATTGAGAACAATAATTTAAATTCTACTATGATATCAAACAACTAGCCAACCATCCAGCATGATCCGCCACACAAATTAAACTAGAGAGAGAGAATAGAGATAACCATACTAAAAGTTTTAACCTAAGGCCTCATACGGCCGATAGTTAAGTCTGCGTTGCCTCACCACCGTCCCGATGAACATACCTATTTGAACCTGTCACGGAGTGGGTAAAGTCAGTGACAAATAAAGTAGATGTTATAACTTTAATGAACAGTAAATTCGAATGAAATACTCTGCACCGGAACCTTTCGCTATCCTTCGCCCTGAGTTTACTTTATTTAATTTAGTGACACCGTCGCGTCAGGGTAGTCGACGATCTCCCCACGCGACACTTGATGCTTTTACCCCTTCACGGTGCTGGTGTGCTATTTTCAGCTGGCGCGAAGGGGTCCTCACGGCTCCCACCCCTTTGTGAGGCACACGGGTCATTCAGACCACTTCTCCGGAAAAGTACACCTATGCGGGGGCCAAGCCGCCAGTGTACGTGCAGCATTCAACACCGGTTTGCCGAAGTCGGCGTAAATTAAATATTGCGACACTTGGTCGCCACGAACATCCACAAAAGAACGGTATATGGTAATGCGAAGGGTTAATTCACTGGAAACATTTCATCTACTTTATTAAACAGGTTAGCACGGACATTTAGATGATACACTGCACCTAATGCACTTACAGCACTTGTTGCATAAGAACCCACCTGGAATGAAGACAAACGACCGCTCCCGTGACCCTCTTAAGCGATCAGAACTTCTCGCGGCCTAATAAAACAACCAAAGGCACAATTTAACACTTTACCCTAAACAAGCAAGATCAGGGGTTCCGACCACTGTAACAATAAACTCACAAAAACCGAGATCACTACGCCTAGAGGACCGCGACGTCAATCAAAAACCAATAAGTCAAAATCGTCAAGTTAAACCGAAAACTCAGATCAAACCGGTAACCTCAAAGGCTAACCCCACCCGGACCGCGACTATTTCATCGCGAACTCCATCGGAACCCAAAACCGCTAACAGAAAACCGACAAAACCCAATTCTCAATCTATCGGAAATAAAGAACCGATCTTGGTTCTTGCGGCGTTGGAGATCCGGATCCGCTCCCCGTAGATGATGGCGTCTCGTTCTCCGGTCTCCGGACGTCAATCGGGGCGATCGGGTTCCTCCGCTTTCTCCTTCTTTCCTTCTTTTCTCCTCCGGTTAGGGTTTCCTTTTCTTTTCTCTCTTTTCCTTTCTCTCTTTTCAATTAGGGTTTCGTTTGGTTTTCGGTACGCACAAAAGAGGAGGTTTTGAGAAGGCGGTATTTTAAATTAGGGTTTTTTCCGCTTTCCGGTGACCGGGGTTTAAATATCCTCTTATTAATTTAATTTCTCCTTTTATTTTATTCTTTTATTTTCCTTTTATTATTCGTACGTAAAAAGGAAAAGTCCCGAATATTCGGATATTTATCTTCTAACAATAAATATCTAATCCCACGAGATAAACCCCACCTTTTTAAATCCTAGTCACCGATTAATTAATTTCCTAATTAATTAATATAGGGAATAAATTCCCAGATTTAATTTCACGTCATTGATTAATTAATTCCTTAATTAATTAATCACACGGAATATCCAAAATTCCTCAAAAAGCGTGCCGGATATTTTACACGGATTTCGATGCACACCTTAAGTCACCGCGATCTTAGAAACCCCATTCCGGGAGATCCGTAAGTCGGATTTTGGATCCGATTGCACCGCCGTTCATCGTTTTTCGAGCTCTATCATCGAGAAATATCCGCACCGCGTGTTAGTCAACTCTAAAGAGATATTTTAATTTCCTCTAACTCACACTCTATTAGCAAGCGGGTAAAATATCACTAGAAAAGTCGTGTCATTACACCACTCACACTTTATAAAAAGTTTCGTCCTCGAAACTTAAACTCAACCCTCGCTAAACAATTCTGGAAAAACTTCCTTCATTTTCGTCTTAAGTCCCCAAGTCGCTTCGCGCTCCTCATGGTTACTCCATTACACCTTTACGTAAGGGATTGTCCAGTTGCGGAGCTTCTTTTCCTCCCATGCCAGCCTCCGCTTCGAGGTTTGCAGTAATGCCAACCGGTATGCCACTGGGCCTACGCGCTCCAAAATCCCGAATATCGGGTCATTGATGTCACGCCCCGGGTGTAAACCAGAACCCGGGCCCGTCTACAGATCCGCCGTGCACACGGTATTTCCCGTGTACACGAAGCGCCAACAACCTGCTCAGATATAAAAGATATAATAAAAGAGCAATAAAAACAGAGCTGAACTAAAACTAATACATCTCAGACTGAAGCTGGAAATAAAGTACAATACATCTGTATAAATGATACATCAGTCTCTCCCAGCTCACAAAATAAAAAATACAACATGCTGGCAAAAGCCAGTTCCAAAAGTGAAAGTACAACCATCTGAGGAAAACCTGGGTACACCAACAGTCCAGCTAACACGCTCATCCTGCCTCGAGATCTATCTACTCAGCCGTCCTCTCACCTCGACCCGCCACTGAAAGTCTAGTAGCACCCGCAGAAGACTCTGCAAAACAAGGGAAAAGAAAAAGAGGAAAGAAGAATGGGGGTGAGAACTACTAGTAAACCAGTAGCCTCCCCTAGTGGGTAAAACCTCAAACTCTGACACGCCCACTAGGTCTACCAGAGGCAAAAGGAAACAAAGGCGGTATGCTAAAAAGAATAAGACTCCTGATGAAAAGCTACCACTAGAATGCCTCTAAAAATGCCAAGCTAATAGAATAGCTAAATGTATGCATCAGAAAATAAATGTCTGCCAGAATAACCCAATCTAACCACCAGTAACCACTGGTACTGCCTGCTCTGCCGCGACGGGTATGCCAGCCTACGCATAACACCGAAGCAAAGGAGTCCCAAGGACTCAAAACCCAGCATGGTGCCCGGCGCTCTGCACCGTGGAAAGCCTACTCCGGAGTGGCACTCGTGGGGAGCGACCCACACGAGGAAAAGTATCTCAGTAACCCAAGTATCATAAATCAGCAGGACTGGATCATGACTCTGATCAAAGTGGGAAAACCCATCCACGAAAGAAAGACCTGATCTCAACCCGATGCAAGATAGACAAACCGTGGGAAATCCATCCACCAAAGAAAGACCTGATACCCAATCTGATGCATAAGAAACCTCCGGTCAACCGCCCAATGTCCGCGGTTGCCGCAATACCCTGCCTGTCCCAAAAACCGAGGACCTGACTACACTATCCTATCCACCTGCTCGCGCACGAGCTGCAAATACCCTGAGCCTCAAATGAAAGGAGAAAAGAATAACAAAAAGGGTTTCTCCTATGTCAATTCCAGCATGATAGTGTAGCAGAAAAAGGTGGCCTATCTAGGTGACCATACAAGCATGCAAATGTCCCAAGATGATAAACATAAAATAAAGCAGATGTCGATATGTTTTTACCTTGCTAAAGCATGCTGATAAAAGTACGAGAGTAGTAAATAAAAGATAGCCTGTGCCTGTCTAAAATGCATGCCCAAAGCCCATAATTTATTAATCAGCCTTCTAATCATAGAAGCTACTCCAATGCCTAGAGGGTAATCAAAAGTAGGGGTTCACAACAACACCCATGATCACAAACATGTCCCACAATGATATCTGGTTCACCGCCTACTACCCGCGGCAGCCATAATACCCCAGAAGCTAAAATCTAGGCCCCGGCTACACAATGCCAATCCCCTGCTCAAACTCGAGCAACATATAGTCACCTGACTAAAGAATAGGGGGAGAAGAAGCAAATAGGGTTTCTTCTAAATCAAATCCCAACATAAAGTGTAGCGATAAGAAATGGCCCTACAAAATGTCCAAGTAAGCCAGCCTATGTCCTCAGGAGAGAAAGGAGAAAAAGTGACAAATAGTGGTTCGACCAGAATATCAATTAATAGCTTCACCTGGGTATAATCATCATACTAAAATCATAATCCGACCACACCTGTCCATAATCTGCTAATCATCCTCATATAAACCATCCCTATGCCTGTCCAAATAATATCCTCAAGTGGTACCCTTCCGCAAGACACCTCACAGTATCACCATATGAAAGTACATTTCCCCCCCCCTTTATGCAAGGTTAAATGCTAAAACGATGTCCATAAAGCATGTATAAGTTCCAACATATCAAGTTCTCAATATAACATATTTTCCATAAGATAGGCTCACAATTATTTAGTTAAGCATGCATGTTCATTAGGTGACCATTCAACATGTCCAATAAAGGGAATCACTCTAATACTCCTAGTGGGTATATCAGAAAAGAGGAGTAAAGCAACCACCCACCTGAAGAGCAACTGTCCAAATCCGTACAGCTGAAAATACCAAAAACTCCAAATCCTTGCTCCCACGATTTTAGCACACCCGTGATATTCCTGATACAATACAAAGCTCACTAATTACACTTAAGTTCCCAAATAAAGCTCTTATAACCACATACAACCTCGGATTCGAAACTGTTAAATTATCACCTGCAGAAAGTGCCCAGAAAATTCCAAGAAAAATATCACAGCGATCCTTGCGTCGCTAGCTTCGCAACGGTACCTTGCACGCCCAAATCAGAGTTCGGTAAGTCAAGATAAAAATCCGGCAAGGTGGTGATCCAAACAACAAACTGTGGAAAAAGACTGCGCACAGTACACTGAGAAAACAGTGATTTTCACCTCGAAATAAATCTCACGAAAATCCAATAAAATTACGAGCGCGTTCCTTACGATCTGTAGATGAAAAAGTTGTATAGGCTCGTCTCCGTATGACGCTCGAGCGCGAAGATATGGCCAAAATACTCCGATGCTGTCCTCACATTCCTCACAGAAAAAGGGGGTCCATTGTTACCTCGGGATCCGAGCCAAAGAAGCAAAATCAGAATGCGCGATCAAAATGAAAGATGAAGCCCTACCTGTCGTGAAGCCAATGGCGCAAAAATCACAGAAAAAGGAGCTCGGGGTAGGCCGGGGGAGCTAAAACACTGCTGCTGCGCCGAGGAAGAACACAGAAAACGCAACGTCGCGCCGCGCCGTAAAATCGAGATCTCGAAATCCGTGCCACCCGAAAATCTGAAACTTGGTAGGTGTAATCCTCACTTGAAGGAGAAGAAATCTCCCTCTCACCTCCCCTTCGAGCTGAGGTCTCGAAGGGGTCGAAAATCGCCCTTGAAGAGCCCTCGGGTTGCAGCTTAAAGGAAATCCAGAAATTCTTTTCAGAAAATACCCAACGTGTCGTGGGAAATTTTCGCTGCGCCCGGTGCACGTGAGCCACCCAATGGAGACGCGCCACGTGGCCCCAACCACCGTGCACCGCCCGTGCACCACGCACCCCGCACGTCGCGTACGGCACCTGCTACACCGCTTGCGTAGACCGGGAGCACCACACCGAGCCAATCAAATTCTGCCACGTGTCACCCTGTCGGTCCACCGTGCACCCAAGAAACTCCGTGGACCGCGCGCAGTGAGCCGCCCAACCATCATCCGCCACGTGGCAGCGCCCTGGTGCACGGCCGCCGCCGTGGACCGCGCGCCTGCCCGCGGCCCTGCGCGCTGCCCGCGCCCCTGCCCGCGCCGCGTGCCGCCGCTGCTCCGCCTGCCCGAGGCCGCGCCGCCGCCCGCCGGTGCTGCCCGCCGCCGGCGCCGGCGCCGGCGATCGCCGGAAAGTACTGTTCCGGCCATGAACAGTACCCGAGCACCAAAAATACATGTGGGTAGTCCGTTTTGACCGTTTTCGCGCGCTGATTCCAAATACGGCGTCCGTTTTGCCAAATTCCAATCCTAAAATTTGCCGGAGGCTCCCGGAAAGGTATTTTCATTCCGAATTTCGCGCCGAGTCCAAATTTGATATCCGATTTGCGCGAAAACACTTCTAAACATCCAACGGGGTCTTCCGGTTATCCACGTGATCTATTTAAGCCCCGAATCCATCACTTGAGTCCAAATTGGCGCGCGAACACCGCCGACATGCCCCGTAGGCCTCCCGAAGCTGCCGGTCACACCGTAGAAGCCCTGCAAAGATCCGGGTCACCACAATTGACGCCAACCAACAATCCCCAAAGCTCGAACTATTAGAAATACGCAACCCATTTACTTAAGGCGTACTGTCACAACGCCACAGATCCTTGCTCCTCTTTGTACCTCCGGAATGCGCGGTGTAGGAGGTATTATATGGTTTTGCTAGATTTTCTTCCCTCATTCCTAGCTTATCGGGTACACGAATTCGCCCCCGGATCCTTATTGCATCATCTGGGCCAATCATAAAAACTCCGCCTTGCTCCGAGGATATTCTATCTCGCACTAGTTGTAGTCGCGTGTCTGTTGGTTGGTCTCCCAAGATCCCCCTGGAGATTCCTCATACTAGATCTTATAGTCCTTTTCCGGGCTTCGGCTGTATGAGCACTGGCGCCTGTGTGTGTCTGTCTTTAAGTTCCTTGAAACTCTCCTGGCACTGGGCCGTCCAAACGAATCCCTCCCCTCTTTGGGTTAGTCGATTTAGGGAAGTGGCCTCCCACGAAGCGTCTGTAGTAGCCTGCCCGTCCTAAGAAACTTCGGATTTCCATTGCCGTTGTTGGCCGAGCCCAGTTGATCGCTGATTCAATCCTCCTTGGATCCACTGCAATTCTAGACGCCGAAGCGATACGCCCCAAAAAGTCCACCTCGCGGGGCCAGAACTCACACTTTATGAGTTTGGCATACAATTTCTGGTCCCGGAGGGTCTGGGGGATTACTCGCAAGTTTTCCCCACACCCCTTGTCTGTGCGAGAGTAGATCGGAACGTCAACTATATGACTATCACCGATTGGTCTAAGAAGGGCTTGAGTATCCTATTCATCATGCCCGTGAACACCGCTGGTGCGTTAACGAGTCTAAACGGTATAACCGTAAACTCATGATGTCTATTCCGAGCTCGCAGGGCTGCTTTCGGTGTGTCATCACCCCGGACTCCAGGCTAGTGGTGCCGGACCGCAGATCAATCTTTAGGAATGTCGTTGCTCCTTGTAGTTGATTGCATAGGTCATCTATCCGAGGTAGAGGGGTACTTGTTCTTCTCGTGTCCAGATCCCTACGGTACGCTACTCGACTGCCTTCTACCAAGCTTCTTGCCCGTAACAAAGAAGAGCGAGCAGAAGGCATTCCTACAAGCTAAGTTTACAAGTTCCGGTAAGTCCGGTTCCCAGAGACACGCTTGGAACTTCAAGCAGTCAACTATCGCTTAAAGATTGCCGCGACTGTCGGCCCCAAGCGTTACGCCGATAACCCTTAACGGAAACCCCACCAGTTCTTAGAGACTAAGAACCCGCCCCACCCTCGCTGGGCAGGAAGGAGTACAGCCGCCTGCCTTGAGGGGTAGCCTAAAGATTCGACCAAACTTATTTCTACGATGGGGATTTCTCCTAATAACTAAGATAGGGGCGAAAACATGAAACGAGGTGAGAGAGTGGGATGCTTAGGTGTTGACACAAAAGTTCTGGCACGATGATCTGAAATTCGAGTATTACCTGCTACATCGCGCTCTGTGGGTCCGTCCCATGGTGGGTCATCGTATAGACTCTCCCTCCTCTCGGTTGCTGAGACGAAGGTGCAGATGCTGCTACGGATGATGCCCCCTTTTCCGAAAGGCAGTTGAAACGGAAGTGCCCCGGTTTGCCGCATCGAAAACAGTGGTCTTGCTTCTGGGGACATTCGGTCACTTGGTGTATTCCATCGCAAATGATGCAAGACTTGTCCACCGGCCATTGTCCTCCCGTCGGCGCATTCTTGGTTCCTTGTTGCAATCTTAGGTATTTAGGAGGCCGGCTCCTCTTGGTATGCTCTCTTCCGAAGTTTGGCCGAGTTCGTTTCTTATCCCCGCTGTGTTCTGAGCTCTCCCGTCGGGCCCGTGAAATCGTAAATCTGCGCTCCACCGTGGTGGCTCTATCGACCGCCTCCTGGAAAGTGTGCAAATCCGCCGCTTGCACCACCTCGAAGATGTCGCTCCGTAAACCGTCCACAAAAAGACGGGTTTTGTGAGATTCATCTCTCATAACAAAGGGGACACATTTGATCAACCTCACAAATGCCCGTTGGTATCCCATAACTGTCCGACTCCCTTGCTTGATGTGCTTCAGGCCATCTTCCATCTGCTGTTTGATGCTGTCGGAGAGAAATGCCCCAAACAGTTTTTCTCGAAACGTGGTCCAAGATGGAAGGGCGGTGCCCTTCGAGAGGTGCGGGCGCACCGTCTTCCACCACAGGCGGGCGTTTCCCTCAAGAAAGTGTACTGCCAATGGGACCCGTTCATGTTCCTCCATTAATAGGTCTTCAAAAAGCTTCTCCATGGCATCCACCCAATTTTCCACGACCCAAGGGTCGGTCGTCTCACCCTCAAACACGGGTGGGTCGTACCTCTTGAAATTTGCCAAGTTCGCTGTCACCCTATCCCACTCGGTTTGCTTGATAGGGGATTCCCCTGCTGCGACGGCGGACACTCTGGGAGCAGGTGTCACCACGGTCTCTCTCAAGGGGTCTCCAATAACGGCTCCCAGCGTAGGTCCCAAAGTTGCTGGTGTTAGTGCTACTGAAGGCGTCGTCAGATGAACCGACGGTATCTCGATCACCGTGGTCGGAGGAGGGGCGACCGTAGTCTCGCTGTCCACCACCGGTGGTCCCGTCACTGGTGCGGCTGGTCCGAGCAAAGAAGCCTGGGCGACCTCCATTGGTATTGTCGGTTGTTGCGCCCACTACCGCATCTGTTCCATAAGGGTTGCTAACTGCCCGGCCATCTCTTGTAGTTGTTGTCGGAGCAGCTGATACTCCGCCGCGGTTGGCACCGTATGTTGGGTTATGTTAATATGGATCTAAATAGGGGAAAAACACCTAGAGGGGGGTGAATAGGTGTAAACAATAAACACTCAAAAAATCATTGCGCAAATAAACCCAATGCGGAAAAATAAAAGAACACGCAAGATTTTTACGTGGAAAAAACTCCAAACCGGAGTAAAAAACCACGGGACCGATAACACGGCGAAATCCACTAGAATTAAAACACGTACAAGGTGATATAGCGTACTCACAGACGACTCAACCTTTTACCATACGCTCCTAGTAGATCTTCCCGCTCGCTCCACGACGCTTCTCGAATCCACGATCCGCGCCCAACGCTGAGTCCACAGCGTCCAACGTCGAGTCCACGACGTCCGACCGAATCCACGGTCTTCACCCAATACCACGCTTCGAATCCACGAACGTAGTTGCACCTTGAATCCACAAGGCCACGCGAGTCCACGCGCCGATTTGGGGTAAATCGTTGTTTGTTTTGGGTGGTGATGATCCGCCGAATACTTAGATTAAAGATAGATCGGAAATACCATCTAAGTATTCATTGATTTGATTCTACTCAGAATGTGAGTATGGAAAACCTAGAATCAAATCAATCAATATAGATGAAGAAACATAGAATAAATCTATTGATTTCCTTTCTTCTCTATATATGTGGATTTTTCTTTTCGGCTAATTTTTTTTGTTATTGCCCTTGCCCTAGAAATGAATACAGGGCCTATTTATAGGTTAGAAACCATTGGAAGAAGATAGGAAACAAAAACTGCCTTTTCTGGAGATATTTACCGACGGCGATCCGGATTGGAATTGACGATCCGGATTGCAGAAGCAAGAAAGACGATTTCCAGAAAAATGGTAGTTCGGGATCCGGATCACAAAGTCCGATCCGGATCGTTCATACAGTTTTACCAGAACATCAATGTTCGGGATCCGGATTGCAAGCCCTGATCCGGATCGAGGAAGCAAACAGGTAAAACAAGTGTTCGGGATCCGGATCAGAGGATGCTGCGATCCGGATTGAACCAGTGTATGAACAAACACCCTTCGGGATCCGGATTGCCGAGTCCGATCCGGATCCTGAACATGTCCCATGTTCAGTTTTTGATGTTTAAGCAATTAAAAATTCTTCCAGGTGTTTCTACACTATAAGAAGTATTCGGATCATCAAAAATCTTTAGTTAAACGTACCTGATCCCTTTGAATTCTTCTTTCTTGAGATTGAGGTATACGATCCAAAGTTTCTTCATCTTCAATCTTCAAGACTTAATACATTCACGAAATACGCCAACTCAAATTCCGTAACAATCTCCCCCTTTGGCGGTTTCGTGACAAAACACAAATCCACAAAAGAAAATTCAAAAAGATATTTTTGTTGCTATCACCATACAACAAAAATTTACAAAAGAGATCCAGAAATTAAAAACATGAGATAAACTCCTAAAACAGACTCTAGACTTAGACATCTGTACTCTCTGCACAAATAAAGCATTCTTGACAAACAAACGCGTTAGATACCTCAAGAATTGAAACATACAAAACCAAGTACAGAGATAGAGTTTATTCTCATCATGACATTTGAAGAATTCAGATATGTAAGAGAATCATAGATAAAACCAACATATCTTCTAAGCATTCAAAAACCAAATGTCACAAAAAATTAGTCCAACATCAACTTGTTAGTCATATTACATGCCCAAATAGTTAGTCGAATAGTTAGTATAGAGGCATGTCACAAATCACAAGAGAAAAACCAAAGTTGAGTTGAAGACATACTTACCTTGATAGTCACACCAAATTCACATCATTGTCAACTGTTCATCATTGTTCAAAGTTCTCTCTAACTCTCTCCCCCTTTTTGTCACAAAAGAAAGCCAAAACGTAGCAAGAGCTACAATATGTAAGGAGAGTTAAAAAGTTCTATCAATATGCACAACCTGAGAACTAAACTACAAGTTAGAACAAAAACTAAGTCCCAAAAAAAGAAATTCAAGGTCTGCAAGAGAGTAAAGCCATAGAAAAAGTGAACAGAAGGTCCTGCTCAGTCTGATGAATCTGAACTGGTACAGCTCAGCTTGTTCAAAATCCCCTTGAACAGTTTCGAAATGTTTGAATACTTTTTCTTGATCTTCTTGTGCTGAGAGGAAAGTTGCTGAAGTTCTGTCGACATTCTTTCTTGTGCAGCAAAGAGTTTTCGCTGTTCCTGACGAAGCAGTTCCAATTCATCTGTGTCTGTAGTCCCTTTCTTCGAGTGTGATGGGTGCTGTGTGGATGCAGATGGTGCATTCATTCCCGTAACCCATGGAGATTCAGTTTGAAGAATTCCAGAAAGTGAGCGTGCTCTGGTGAGAGGCCCACTATGCTGACTCGCACTCCTTTGGACATTTTTCCTTCTCGTATACTGTTTGGTTGTTGAGGCTGATTTCATTAGTCTTTTTCCTTTGGTAAATCTCCTGTCCTCCTCATCAATTTTTCGTTGAACATCTTTGAAGAATTCGTCCCATTCTTCTTCATCATAGTCTGAGCTCTCTTCCTCTGCGTCCTTCGTCTTGATTTGAGTTGAATCATCCTGTTCCGTTTTAACAGATATACTCGTGTGCACCATAGTGACTAACAACAGAAAGAACCAAGAGAGAGCCATTGAACCGGGTGCTATGAGTTTTGGAGAAAGTGTCCTGTGAAGAGCCAACTCAAGAACACATGAAAAATCGTCAATTTTGAAAAATTTGAAAAATTGTACCTAGACAATCATAATCATGTAGAGAAGCTAAGAATCAAATTCGTTTTGCAAAAAGAAATTTAAAAATAGATCAATCCCATGATTTCCAAAAATTCCTCTTTTATGCCCTAAAACAGAATTTTTAGAAATCGAAGCCTAAAAACTCGTTAATCAGGTAAAAACCCAGCATAAAAGCAAAACTAATCGACCCAGAGTTCTTATTTCAAAAGAAATTTGATCAAAAACCATTCACAAACGAAAAAGATCCAAGTTTTCAACTCACGTTTGATGAAAAACCATAAAAACTGTGAAAAACCGAGATTTGATCAACAAAACTTACTTGGAATTGAAGAACTTTGAGTTTGGAAGCTCCAAGATGCAAGAAATCTAGAGAGAGAAACTCTAGAAGCTTGGGAACAAAAGATTAGGGTAAAAGAAATCAAATCCTCTTTGTTCTTATAAAAACCCTAGCCGTGATCCGGATCGGATCGTGATTGTGATCCGGATCGGCTACCCGCAGGAAGAATCCTGCGTTCGGGATCCGGATCACTTACCCCGATCCGGATCGGCTTCCACTTTTTCTCCAGAAAAATTCAGAAAAATTCCATAAAATCCAGAAAAAGTATGTAAGCACTTTACCATGTCAACTTTAAACAAAAGACATCGTTTCATACAACAAGAAATAGATTATGCAAAATCTATCAAAAATACCCAAAAATGAAACGAAAATTTACGAAAGTTAAAACACTTAAAGTTGAACAACTTCAATTACATCTATCCTGATCTTATGTGTAATGCCTTTATCAAATCATCAATTTTGGTAAAGAAAATGAAATACCAAGATCAATAGATGTTTGAAATCCCAGATAAGTTAGATAATATATCTAGACAATCTGTTGAAGGAGTGGCTCTTTGAGCATCTTAAATCAAAAATCCCACCTTATACCAACCATGAAATATGACTGAGTCAAATATTTCAATATGCATTTTGTCAACAAAAAAAAAAAAAAATTTGCTTTGCATTCATGGAGTATCTTTTTCTTTCTTTCATTTCCTCCATGTGGTGGTAGTTTTCACACTCCTCATTGGGATGTAACTCTTTCCACATCTTTTGAGCATTTTACATTTCATTGACTCCCCCTCAATTGGCTATCAATTATTTAATATATAAGGTATTCAACCAAACCATTGATCTCGAATTCATACTCGACTAAGCAATCAAATATGATAATGACTATACCAAGAGATCATTGAGAGAGAAATTGACTTTGATCACTTAAAAGATGGTTTAATTAACGTAAATGATCATTGCAACATGAAATATTATGATATCAAAAGCATAATAAATTTCTAAGTACATAAAAGGATGCAATTAAAGTCAATTATGATTTATGCTCAATTAATGTCCTATGTACAAAACATAGATAATGAACAAAACAAAAACAAAAACAAAAACAAAACCTAACCTAAGCAAAGGTTTCAAAAGAGTTTATTTCAAGGAAAGCATGCCAATTGCTTTACGCAAGTGAATAAAACGTTTTTGATCCAAAGGTTTTGTTAAGATATCAGCTAATTGATCCTCAGTTGAAATATATGACAGTTGAAGAATGTTTGATTCAACTAGCTCTCTAAGAAAATGATATCTAAGTTCAATATGTTTTGTTCTAGAGTGCAACACAGGGTTTTTTGAAATGTTAATAGCACTAGTGTTGTCACATAAAATGGTTACCGAAGTTGCTGAAATCCGGAAATCGCTCAACACGCTTTTCATCCATAACAACTGAGTTGAACAACTTCCTGCTGAAATGTACTCCGCTTCGGCCGTCGAGAGTGCTATGCAGTTCTGCTTTTTACTGTGCCATGCAACAAGGCAATGACCAAGATAGAAGCATGCACCACTCGTGCTTTTCCGATCATCCACCGATCCAGCCCAGTCGGCATCTGAGTATCCAACTATATCCAAAGTCGTTCCCATAGGATACCAAATTCCGAAACTGATTGTACCTTTGATATATCGGATGATCCGCTTCACCGCTTTCAGGTGAACCTCCTTCGGTGCTGATTGATATCTCGCACAAATCCCAACACTGAAGGATATATCCGGGCGACTAGCCGTGAGATATAGTAGTACTGCGATACAGTTTCTCGTCTACATTCTCACTATGTGATTCACTTCCAAGTCCCTTATGGCTAGTTCCCATTGGAGTCGGAAAATCCTTAGAATTTTCAAGATCAAACTTTTTGACCAACTCCAGTGCATACTTGGATTGACACAAGTGAATACCTTCATCGTTTTGTTTAACTTGTAATCCAAGAAAATAAGTCAATTCGCCCATCATGGACATCTCAAATTCGCTTTCCATGGTCTCCGCGAATTTGGAAGCATCATTATCTTTTGTCGCACCAAATACAATGTCGTCGACATAGTGTCACGCCCCGGGTCGGAACTGCGACCCGGACTCGCCAACAGATCCGCCGCCATACGGGCACCCCGTATAGACGAAGCGATTAACCTGCAAAAGTATCAACTACAGTATACAGATATCGGAGCTGAAAAGTACACTACTGTAAGACTAACATCAATCACTGTACAACAGAGAATAAAACTACCATGTCCACCTCCCAAATATCATCATATACAAAGTCCTCTAATATATAAAACCCCAAAAGGGAGATATCTCCAATAAATACATCAGTATACCCGCTCTCAATACACAAATGTCCTCACTACATCAGTCTCTCAAGGTGTAAAGTGAAAATACAACTCTATCCTCACTACAAGATCACTCAACAAGAACTCTCAATATATGCAGGGGTACAGCTACTCTCAGGACGACATCTGGTAGGGATCTAACTCGCGACTCCCTTACCTCGATCAGTTGCTGACGGCCCAGCAACCCCCACTGAGGGCTCTGCAAAACAAGGGGAAAGAACGAAACAAGAAAAACAATGGGGGTAAGTACTACTATAAACAGTAGCCTCCCCTAGTGGGTAAAGCCTCGGCTCAGATATGCCCACCAGGTAATCAGAGGCAAAAGGGAAAGGAAAGGAAAGGGGGTGTAGATAAATGAGCAATTGATAAAATGCCATACCTAATATGCCTCTATATGATAACTCAACACGGATGGAAAAAAAAGAATGCATCAGTATAAAGAAGCCTGTCCAAAGGACCCAATCTGACCGCCAGTGGACACTGGCACTGCCTGCTCTGCCGCGACGGGTATGCCAGCCTACGCATAACACCGAAGCAAAAGGAGTCCCCAGGACTCAAAGTCTGTCTGCCGCGCACTCCGGAGTGCACTCGTGGGGAGCGACCCACACGAGGAAAGTAAGTAACCACAAGTAACCTGATATAGCAGGACTGGATCGAGACTCAATGAAGTGGGCAAGACCCTCCACTAAAGAAAGCCCGATCCCCAAAACACCCAATCTGATGCAATAGTAACAACCCGGTCAACCACCCAAGATCCGTGGTCGCCGCAACCCCCTGTCAAAAACCCAACCTGTCCCAAATCCCCAATACCTGTCTACACTGTCCAACACCCGCTCGAATCCGAGCAACTATGCCTCGAGCCTATCACTAATAGGAGAATAAAAAAAAATAGATGCATGATTTCTCCTAAGTCAAGTCCCAAAAGATAGTGTAGCAGTAAAAAGATGACATAATCATATGATCCGTTTATTCATGCATTATTCCAATAATTTGTCCATTTTCCAAGAATAATCAGTTTAGGGAATGTAGGCTAAGGTGACAGTCACATATGAACAATCATCACCTTTATAGTCCTCGATTACTATTTTGCCCCTAAGCATGCAGTCCAGAATCATTAAACGCTTAAATAGAGTATTCATTCTAACACAATTTATCAGGAATTAAATAACTGAGAATTAACTTCCTAGAGCATGCAGGTCTACCAACAACAGTTAACATCATCAAATCAGGGAAACTCTGGCATTCCTAGTGGCATATCAAAGGAGAGGGTACAACAACCACCCACCTGGAAAGTCGAACCGCCAAAAGTCCTACAGCTGATAATACCCGAAAAACAGCAACTCAAAGTCCAGCGGGTCCAGAACTGTCCGCAAACCTTCCTGATACAACACAAAGTTCTAGTTACCCCTAAATCCCCAAAATCTGCCGAGAAAAACACCCTAAAAGTTCAGCGGTAAAGATGCGAATAATCCACCTGCTAAAAGTGCATGGAAAAAATCCAAATAAAATATCCCTGCGATCTACGCGTCGATAGCTTCGAAACGAATACTTGCACGTCCAATTCCGAGTTTCCTACACTGAGATATAAATCCGGCAAGAAAATCACCTCAAACACAACTGTAAAAATTCCACAGATAAGCATTCGGGAAGAAGGAAGATTCTCACCTTTGAAGAAACCTCATAAAATCCTGAGAAAAATCCAGGAGATTCCTCGCGAAGAGTAGATGAATTTTGCCTTTTGAATCACCTCGATCCGATATCGGTACGCGAAGTTATGGCCGAAACCCCGCGGCGCTGTCCAAACATGCAACTGAACCAAGGGCTCCAAAGATGATGAATTTCACCTGATTTGTAGCAAGAGTTAGCCTTTCTCTTCAATATGAAAAATGTAGGTCTCCGAGTCCTGGTGAATTCCTCGCAAAAATCATCTTAAAATTCCACTTCTTCAATCCTAGGGGCAAAAACACTGAGCATTGCTCAAAACCACATCCAAAATCTCAGCTGCACACCACAATCTCAAAGATGGCTCAATTTACCTAACTTAGAGTCCAAATTGGAAATTCCACAAAATACGAAAGTTGGAACTCTGTAAGTCCTGGAAATTTACCAACAAAAATCAACTTAAAATTCCATTTATACATCCCAGGGGAGTAAAAACACTACCCTCTGCTCGAAAACCTCCACAGAAAATAAGTGTCTCAAAGATAGCTAAATTTACCTTGTTTAGAGCTCCAATTAGGTTCCACCTTCAATAAGAAAGTTGTAGGCCATGAAGTTGTGAAGAGAACCACGGAAGAACCATCCCAAAATTCCATTTCTACACTTCTGGGGACCTCCTGGAAGAAAATGCGACGCAGTTGAACCCAACACCAGCCATGACCAAGCTCCAACAATGGTGGATTCCTTGATGAAGAAGGAGAAGATGGAGGCTGCTACTAGGATTCCTTAATAGCCAAGAGGGAGATGAAGATCCAAAAGAGAAAATTCCAGTCTTAAAGCTCCCTTAAGAGGCTTAACAAGCTCTAAACTAGGCTTAGGTGCACCCAAAACTCATTCACTCCCCCTTTAATCTCACACCGGATCCCTTGCACCAATCGGGTGCGAGGCGGGTCGGACCAAACGGTCCGACCGACCGGGCTGACGACACGTCGCACAGCCAGGCCACGCGCGCGCGCGCGCGCGCGCGCGCGCGCACGCGCGCGTCCATGCGCGGTGCGGTGCCCGGTGCACCGCGCGTGCACCGGGCGCCCGCCCGAGATCGTGGCCCGGGTGCAGCGCGGCCGTGGACCGCGCTGCACCGGCCGGTCTACCCCCGTGCACCCAGCCGTCCGCGTCGCCCCTGCACCGGGTGCACGCTTCCTCCCATGCACCGGGCGTACACCCACCGGTGCATGGTCCGTGAGCCGGCCGCCGTGAGCCCGGTCCACCACTCCCAGCTACACCAAACTCCTATTTAAGGCCCAAAATGTCCAGAAAAAGCCTATTTTGCACAGTTTTTCACCCTGAGTTCATTTTTCTCGTCCATTTGGCGAACTGAGGCTTCCGACACACCGAAGCAGCACACTCGAAACTCTCCAAAACATAATTGTACAACCACCGCACTTCCGCACATCCCCGTTATGCGGTTTTTCGCACTGGATTCGATTTTCGTGTCCTCTTCGCGCACCGGCGACTCTAACACACCTAAAACATACCGACGAGCTACCCATCCATTAGTAACCCAACTCACAAGAATTTCGGGTCTTCCACTTACCCACGCGATTCCACTTTAAACCCGAAGTCCACCACTTGTGTCCAAAATGCACACAACCACTACCGACACACCACGCGGCCTCCAGTGATGCAACTAAATTCCAAACTGCATCCCAAATCCCTTTTTCAGGCCCGACAAGCGCACAAACACTCCCAACGGCCACTAAAAGCTGCCCCAACAACCAGCAA
Source organism: Tillandsia fasciculata (assembly GCA_029168755.2). Lineage (NCBI taxonomy): Eukaryota > Viridiplantae > Streptophyta > Magnoliopsida > Poales > Bromeliaceae > Tillandsia > Tillandsia fasciculata. The sequence goes on along the minus strand of JAQOTM010000061.1, from coordinate 162,032 downwards.
CCCTACGCGGGGTTCCGGGACCTCACATCCTCCCCCACTAAAAGAAAGTTTCATCCTCGAAACTAGATCAAGACCATCAGGAGTCACAAATACCACTGTTAGGTATCCAACAATACGCCTCCAGCTCCCAAAACACCACACACTCCCCGTGATTACTCCGCGACAACTAGAACAACAACAAGTACAGTATGGCCCGATGTGCAATTCTCTCGTCTCTCGAGCCAGCAATTGCAACGGGCGTCCCTCGTACTCCAACAATCACAAATCTCGAAGGGGCAAGTCAATCACGGGCGAGGAAAACACATCACTCCTGAGCTGCGACGTGAAATGCCGAAAACTCCAATACAAGGCTGGGGGGAAACTGAAATAACCACTAGTGCAACACGCACCAGACCACCACAAATAGGGGTCCTCACTCTGTGTCACACAAATCCTGTCCAACAGAGTGGGTTGCAAGACCAAAGACATGAGTCTAGCGGATACCCCAGGGAATACTACCTCGATCAGTAGACGCCTCAACTGCTCCACAAGCGATGCCTGCTGAGTGATCAACATGCTCAAGCTCTGCGCTGATCTCCTATTCCAAGCGTCTGCTACAACATTGACTTTGCCGGGAAGATAGAGGATGTTCACATCATAGTCCTCTAATAGCTCCAACCACTGGCGCTGCCTCAAGTTCAGCTTCTTTTGGGTAAACAAATACTTTAATCTCTTAAGGTTCGTGTAAAAACTCACAGTGCTCCCTGTAGAGATAAAGCCGCCATAACTTCAGTGCGAACACCACAGCTGCAAGCTCCAAATCAAGAGTAGGGTAATTCTTCTCATAATCCCTTAATTGTCGTGAAGCATAAGCAATTACCCTACCATGCAGCATCAGGACACAACCAAAGCCACTGTGAGAGGCGTCACCATAAATCATGAATCCATCGCCCATCACTGGTAGTGCTAAAACTGGTGCCAAAGCCAATCTTATCTTTAATTCCTTAAAACTCTCCCGGCACCACTCAGTCCAGACAACCTTCATCCCCTTTCTAGTCAAGCCGGTAAGGGAAGTAGAGAGCTTCGCACAGCCCTCTACAAACCGACGGTAATATCTTGCTCATCCCAAAAAGCTACTAACCTCCGTAACCGTCGTCGGTCTAGGCCAATCCCGAACTACATCAATCTTCATCGGGTCCACTGCCACTCCTGCGGCTGAGATAACATGGCCTAGAAAAGCAACCTCCCGAGGCCAAAAGTCACACTTCTCAAGCTTGGCATACAGCTTCTTCTCTCGCAGAAGTTGTAGCACTAACCTTAACTACTCCTCAAGCTCCATATCACTTCGGGAGTAAAACAAAATGTCGTCAATGAATACGACGACAAACCGATCCAAGTACGGCTGAAACACCCGGTTCATCATATCCATAAATGCAGCAGGGGCATTAGTTAAACCGAAAAGCATAACTGTAAACTCATAATGCCCGTACCGGGTTCTAAAAGCCGTCCCAATCTCGCGGTCAAAAGTCCGAGCCATCAACGACAATCCACGTAAATCCCACTCAAAATGCCGAAAGCTGTAATCTCCACCGATGCTACAAGGCAGAGACTGTAAACTGACGCTGAATCTTAACCTTTCATAGTGGAGCACAGAAATGCTGAGAAATCAGAACTGATAGCCCCGCAGGCATGGCCTACGCCCAGGTATATCAATCGAAGCTGGAAATCATGAGCATACCGAAAGGTTCAACTGTGGAATCCAAGCTGCCTACAACACCGCGGTTTGTCCTGCCTCCAAACTCATGGGGTGGGACTGATGAAGTGCGAACCGAAAATCAACCCACGGTACTCCACAGCCACAAAGGAAGGCATCACTATAATTCGCAAATCCAACTCCCAACACCAGAATACTAACATTGACGCTGGTGTTAGTCTCATTATCCATTGGCCATGTGTAGGGTTTAGGTTAATAAGGATCTAATAGGGGAAAAAACACCTAGAGGGGGGTGAATAGGTGTAAACAATAAACACTCAAAAATCATTGTGCGATAAAACCCAATGCGGAAAAATAAAAGAACACACAAGATTTTTACGTGGAAAACTCCAAACCGGAGTAAAAAACCACGGGACCGATAACACGGCGAAATCCACTAGAGTTAACACACGTACAAGGTGATATAACGTACTCACAGACGACTCAACCTTTTACCATACGCCCCTAGTCGATCTTCTCCGCTCGCTCCGCAACGCTTCTCGAATCCACGATTTGCGCCGCCAACGCTGAATCCACAGCGTCCAACGTCGAATCCACGACGTCCGACCGAATCCACGGTCTTCACCCAATGGTACGCTTCGAATCCACGAACGCACCTCGCTCCGAATCCACGAAAGCGATAACACCTTGAATCCACAAGGCCACGCGAGTCCACGCGCCGATTTTGGGGTAAATCGTTGTTTGTTTGGGTGGTGATGATCCGCCGAATACTTAGATCAAGAGTAGATCGGAAATACCATCTAAGTATTCATTAGTTTGATTCAACTCAAGATATGAGTATGAAAATCCTAGAATCAAACTAATCAATATAGATGAAGAACCATTAAATAGATCTAATGATTTCCGTTCTTCTCTATATGTGGATCTAAGGCCGTATAAAATGATATTTGAAAATGACGGCTCTTTTTCCGATGTGTGGATTGCCCTAGAAATGAAAAGGAAGGGCTATTTATAGGTTAGAAACCCTAGGAAGAATATTCGGATCAAAAACAAACTTTTCTGGAAAGTTTTACGGGCGACGATCCGGACTGCGCAAGTCACGATCCGGATCGCTTACGCGTAGAGAGCAATTTCCAGAAAACCGCCTGTTCGGGATCCGGATCATAATCTACGATCCGGATCGTTCATACAGTTTTACCAGAACAATGTGTTCGGGATCCGGATTGAGATTCCACGATCCGGATCGTTCAAGCCAACAGGTAAAACTCATGTTCGGGATCCGGATCATCAAATGCCATGATCCGGATTGAACTAGTGTATGAACGAACACCCTTCGGGATCCGGATCGAAACGACATGATCCGGATCCTGAACATGTCCCATGTCCAGTTTTTGATGAATATGCAGTTAAAACCTCTTCCGGGTGTTTCTACACTATAAGAAGTATTCGGATCATCACAAATTATTTAATTTAACGTACCTGATCCTTTTGAATTCTTCTTTCTTGAGATTGAGGTATATGATCCAGAGTTTCTTCATCTTCAATCTTCAAGACTTAAACTATTCACGAAATACGCCAACTCAAATTCCGTAACAATCTCCCCCTTTGGCGGTTTCGTGACAAAACACAGATCCACAAAGAAAATTCAAAAAGGATATTTTTGTTGCTATCACCATACAACAAAAATTTACAAAAGAGTTCCATGAAAAATAAAAACATGAGATAAACTCCTAGAACAGACTCTAGACTTAGACATCTGTAACTTCTGCACACAGAAAACATTCTTGACAAACAAAATCGTTAGATACCTCAAGAATTGAAACATTGAAAACCAAATGCAGAATTAGAGTTTGATCTCATCATGACATTTGAAAGAATCAGATATGTGAAAGAACATAGTTAAAACCAACATATCTTCTAAGCAGTTGAAAAACCAAAATGTCAAAGTATGTTAGTCCAACATCAACTTGTTAGTCATATTACATGCCCAAATAGTTAGTCAAATAGTTAGTATAGAGCATGTCACAATCCACAAAAGAAAACCCAAGTTGAGTTGAGATTCATACTTACCTTGATTCATTCCTTGATTCATTCACAGTCATTGTTCAGAGTTCATTGTTTTTCATTGTTCAGAGTTTATAACTCTTCAACTCTCACTCTCATTCTCTCCCCCTTTTTGTCACAAATAAAGCCAAAAATGTAGCATGAGCTACAATATGTAAGGAGAGTAAACAAAAAGTTCATAAGTTTCTAACAATATGCACAAAAAGAGAATTAACCTAAGAATATGCACAAACTGAGAGATGAGTAAAGAAAAGTAATGTCCTGAAATCTAAAAACCCAAACAAAAGTGTCCAACTCTGTTTTTCAGTCTGACGAGCCAGAGCTAGAAGAGCTCAGCTTGCTTAAAAATCCTTTAATCAAGCTCTTAAGATTTGAGTATTTCCTCTTGAGTTTCTTGTGTTCAGCAGAGATTTCTTGAAGTTCTCTCAATATCCTTTCATGTGTAACCGAGACCCTCTGTTGTTCTCGACGAATCGATTCCAAAGTTTCTGTCTCTGTTGTTTGCGTCCTTGGAAAAGATGAACGCTGTCTAGATGCAGATGGTGCATCAGGTCCAGCAGTCCACGGTGATCCAGTTTGCAAGGATCCTGAAAGTGAGCGTGCTCTAGTTAGAGGCCCACTCCGTTGGTTCGTGCTTCGCTTCACACTTTTCTTTCTTGTGTATTGTTTGGTTGTGGAGGCAAATTTTGCCAGCTTTTTCCCTTTCCTGAACTCTCTTTCTTCTTCATCAATCTTTTTCTGAACGTCTTTAAGGAACTCATCCCATTCTTCACTATCGTAGTCTGAGCTGTCTTCATTTGCTCCTTCGGGCTTGTCTCCAGTTGAGACGCCTGGTTCTTCCTTAACCGATGAACCCCCGGGTAGCATAGCAACCAGCAGGATGAGCAACCACGAAAATGCCATTGACTATAGTGCTTTGAGTTTAAACGAGAATGTCCTGTGAAAACCAACTCAAGAACATATGAAAAATTGTCAATTTTGAAAAATCTTAACACATTGTACCTAGACAATCATAATCATATAGAGAAGCTAAGAATCAAATTAGTTTTCCAAAAAGAATGTTAAAAATAGATCAATTTCATGTTTTACACAAATTCCTCTTTTATGCCCTAAAACCGAATTTTTAGAAATCGAAGGCTAAAAACTCGTTAATCATGCAAAAACCCAGCATAAAAGCAAAACTAATAGATCCAGAGTTCTTATTTCAAAAGAAGTTTGATCAAAAACCGTTCACAAACGAAGAAAATCCATCTTTTCTGCTCGCGTTTGATGAAAAAACCTAAAAACTGTGAAAAACCGAGTTTTGATCATGAAAACTTACTTGAATCCGAAGAAGCTTGAGTTTTGAAGCACTAGGAAGCAAGAGATCTAGAAAGAGAAACTCTAGAAGCTTGGAAATCAGAAATTTTGGTAAAGAAATCTTGAATCTGAAAGTTTCTATAAGAAGCCCTAGCCGCGATCCGGATCGGTCGTGAATGAGATCCGGATCGGCCACATACAGGGAAAATCCTGCATTCGGGATCCGGATCACTTTGCCACGATCCGGATCGCCTACACCTTTTTCTCCAGAAAAGTTAAAAAAATACAATAAACTCCAGAAAAAGTATGTAAGCACTTTATCATGTCAACTTTAAACAAATGAGCATCGTTTCATACAACAAGAAATAGATTATGAAAATCTATCAATAATATCCAAAAATGAAACGAAGATTTACGAAAGTTAAAACACTTAAAGTTGAACAACTTCAATTACATCTATCTTGATCCTATGTGTAATGTCTTTATCAAATCATCAATTTCAGTAAAGAAAATGAAGTACCAAGATCAATAGATGTTTGAAATCCCAGATAAGTTAGATAATATATCTAGACAATCTGTTGAAGGAGTGGCTCTTTGAGCATCTTTTACTAAAAATCCCACCTTATACCAACCATGAAATACGACTGAGTCAAGTATTTCAATATGAGTTTCATCAACAATTTTCAAAACAAAAAGTTTGCTTTTCATTCATGGAGTTTCTTTTTCTTTCATTTTCTCCATGTGGTGGTAGTTTTCACACTCCTCACTGGGATGTAACTCTTTCCACATCTTTTGAGCATTTCAGATTTCATTGACTCCCCCTCAATTGGCTATCAATTATTTAATATATAAGGTATTCAACCAAACCACTGATCTCGAATTCATACTCGACTAAGCAATCAAATATGATAATGACTATACCAAGAGATCATTGAGAGAGAAATTGACTTTGATCACTTAGAAGATGGTTTAAATAACGTAAATGATCATTGCAACATTGAGATATTATGACATCAAGGACATAATAAATTTCTAAATGCATGTCAAGGTGCAAGTAAAGTCAATTATGAAATGTGCTCAATTAGTGTGCTATGTACAAAACATAGATAAAGAACAAAACAAATACAAAGAACAAAAACAAAACCTAATCTAAGCAAAAGTTTCAAAAGAGGTTATTTCAAGGAAAGCATGCCAATTGCTTTACGCAAGTGAATAAAACGTTTTTGATCCAAAGGTTTTGTCAAGATGTCAGCTAATTGATCTTCAGTTGAAATATATGACAGTTGAAGAATGTTTGATTCAACTAGCTCTCTAAGAAAATGATATCTAAGTTCAATATGTTTTGTTCTAGAGTGCAACACAGGGTTTTTAGAAATGTTAATGGCACTAGTGTTGTCACATAAAATGGTTACCGAAGATGTTGAAATTCGGAAATCACTCAACACGCTCTTCATCCAAATCAATTGGGTTGAGCAACTTCCTGCAGAAATGTACTCCGCTTCGGCAGTCGAGAGTGCTATGCAGTTCTGTTTCTTACTGTGCCATGCAACAAGGCAGTGGCCGAGATAGAAGCATGCACCACTCGTGCTTTTCCGGTCATCCACCGATCCAGCCCAATCGGCATCTGAGTATCCAACAATATCCAAAGTCGTTCCCATAGGATACCAAATTCCGAAATTGATTGTACCTTTGATATACCGGATGATCCGTTTCACCGCTTTCAGGTGAACCTCCTTCGGTGCTGATTGATATCTCGCACAAATCCCAACACTGAAGGATATATCCGGGCGACTAGCCGTGAGATATAGTAGACTTCCAATCATACTCCGGTACAGTTTCTCGTCTACATTCTCACATTGTGATTCACTTCCAAGTCCCTTATGGCTAGTTCCCATTGGAGTTGGAAAATCTTTCGAATTTTCAAGGTCAAACTTTTTGACCAACTCCAGTGCATACTTGGATTGACACAAGTGAATTCCTTCATCGTTCTGCTTAACTTGTAATCCAAGAAAGTAATTCAACTCGCCCATCATGGACATCTCAAATTCGCTTTCCATGGTCTCCGCGAATTTAGAAGCATCATTATCTCTCGTTGCTCCAAAAACAATGTCATCGACATAGATTTGAGCAACTATGAAATTGTTTTGATAATGCTTCACAAAGAGAGTCCTGTCAGCTCCCCCTCGAGTGTAGCCCTTTTCCAAAAGGTGCTTTGTCAACCTTTCGTACCATGCTCGCGGTGCTTGTTTCAGACCGTAAAGAGCCTTTTTCAGTCGAAAAACATGGTTAGGTAGTTTATGATCCACAAAACCTTTCGGTTGAGCTACATAAACTTCCTCATTTAAAAATCCATTTAAAAAGGCGCTCTTAACGTCCATTTGAAATAATTTGATTTTAAAATGACAAGCAATAGCAAACAGTATACGAATGGACTCGAGTCTAGCTACTGGGGCGAAGGTTTCATCAAAGTCTATACCTTCTACTTGAGAATAGCCTTGAGCAACTAACCTTGCTTTGTTCCTGATGATAGTACCTTCTTCGTTTTTCTTGTTCTTGAAGATCCATTTGGTACCTATCACATTGTGTTGCTTCGGAGGCTTCGTCAGTTCCCAGACTTTGTTTCGCTCGAATTGATGGAGCTCTTCCTGCATTGCTTTAATCCAATAATCATCTTGGAGAGCTTCATCAACATTCTTGGTTCGATTTGAGATACATAGCATGCAAATCCGCAAACCAATTGTCTCCGTGTTCTAACTCCTTCTTGTGGATCTCCAATTATGTTCGACTCAGGGTGATCCTTGGAGATGCGTAACGTTTGAGGTAGAGGAGTAGGCGGAGGTACACGAGATGATTCCTGCACATCAGATAAGCTTGAAGAACCGTTAGATGCATCAACATTATTATCGAAAGAATTGTTAGAAGAAGATGCATTAGCAGGTGTATCATCATCAAGAGAGATATCGAGGGTAGATTTTTCAGATTCAAAGTGAAAAGCTTCATCTACCTTAACATTTATCGATTCTACGATCGTCTTAGATTGTAAGTTAAAAACTCGATATGCTCTGCTGTTTGTAGAATAACCTAAGAAAATCCCTTCGTCACTTCGAGAGTCAAATTTTCCAAGATTTTCACGATCACGTAAAATAAAACACCGACTCCCAAAATGCGAAAATATTTGATGTTAGGTTTTCTACAAAACCAAAGTTCATATGGTGTATTCAAAGTCCCCGGGCGCAAATACACTCGATTGATAACATAGACAGCAGTGTTCACCGCTTCAGCCCAAAAATATAAAGGTAAGTTCCGGCTATGAAGCATAACACGTGCCATCTCCTGTACGACCCTGTTTTTGCGCTCGACTACACCATTTTGTTGAGGTGTGTAAGGTGCGGAGAATTCATGTTTAATGCCATTAGAAGTGCAAAAATCAATGAATTTGGAATTTATGAATTCCCCACCTCTATCACTCCTAACTCGAGTAATCCTTTCATTCTTTTCTATCATAATACGATTGCAGATTTCGAGAAAAGAATCAAAGGTATCAGCTTTTTCTTTTAGAAAGGCTACCCAAGTATATCTAGAAAAGTCATCAACCAACAAAAAATATACCATTTACCTCCCAGAGATGGTTGACGAGTTGGCCCCATTAAGTCCATATGCAAAAGTTCCAAAGGCCGTTTTGTACCTATGTGGTTCAAATTCTTGTGTGCAGTCCTAGACTGTTTTCCCTTTTGGCAACCGCCACACACAAGGTTTTGTTCAAAAGAAAGTTTCGGAACCCCCTTGACCACATCTTTATTTGAAATTCTAGCAAGTTCCTTAAAGTTTATGTGACCTAGCCTTTCATGCCAAAGTGTTTCATTTTTCAAAGATGCTAGGTTACATTTTTCAGAAATCTTAGAAGGAACTACATAACAATTGTTTTCTGATCTAACCCCCTTTAAAAAGAAAGCATGGTTCATGTCAGTTACAGTGCATTTATCAGATGAAAAATTAACTGAATAACCACTATCACACAGTTGACTTATGCTTATGAGGTTAGTCTTAAGGCCATGAACAAATAATACATTATCTAGAACCGGGCCATCTGGAATAGCTACCGTTCCCTTTCCAACAATTTTGGAAGACCGACCATCTCCGAAAACAACAAGTCCTCCGGAGTTTTTCTCAAAAGTTTGAAAACAGTTTTTATCGCCGGTCATATGACGGGAACACCCGCTATCCAGATACCAAGACGAACTATCATATGCATGCAAGGAAACATTGGTAGCAAGACAGGGAAAGATTTCACCTTTGCGCACCCAAACCTTTTTGGAATGCGTCGGTAATGGTCGTGAAGTTGATTTCCTAGGTGAGGGCGTCTTGCTTGAAGAATTGCTGCTCCTTGATGATGTCGTCTTGAGCGGTGTACTACCAAGGCTCTTTTCCGTCAATTTGGTTGCAGTTGTTTTCCGAGGAATAGCCCTTTTGGTAGTCATTGCAAGATGTGCTTGAGGTGTGCGTTTGGCTCCAGTCTTGCAATTTCTTCTTATGTGCCCTGAAATGCCACAACGAAAACATACCTTGGTTCTTGTCGATTCCGAAGAGGATGTAGTAGGTTCGTTGTCGTTGCTTGTCGTGAACACCGGTGTCGGAGGAGGAGATACCGACTGAGGCACAAATACTGTACCACTCGAACTTGGAATGTCTCCAGTTTGAGTGTATCCGAGGCCGAACTTGTTTCTTTGACCGAGACCAAGAAGTCTGTCCAACTTACTCCTTCCAGAAGAAAATCTCTGTAAGTCATCCTTTAGTTGGCGTATGGTCTCTGTCATTTCAATTTTTCCTGTCGGGCCTCGCCGTAGAGCTTCAAGAAGTAATTCGCTTTGTTCACCATATCTATATAACTCTTCTCGAAATGCTCATTGGACTCTTGAAGGGAAACATTTGTCTTAATCAGATTGTCCCTTTCCACTTCAAGATCGGTTGAGATAGAGGTTACTCTTTTTACTTCTTCTTCAAGATCCTGTAATCTCTCTTTCAACCCCTTGTTTTGTTTAGCCAGTTTCTTTGAATCCCTCAAAAGTTGATGGTAGGCTAAAACAAAATCTTCACCTTCCGAATTATCTGATTCATCGTCCGTTGCAATCTTTTCCACAGTGGAGTTGGACAGTGAGTCGGATGTACTTGCCATTAAGCACATGAAGGATGAAGATGTGGTGGACGCGTGGAAAGCTGTCGCGTTGTCTTCTTCATCACTTGACGATGACTCATTTGACGTGGAGTTGTCATCCCAAGTGACTGCTTGCATCGCTTTCTTCTTAGCCGGATTCTTGTTGGGACATTCCGTTGCTATGTGGCCGTAGCCTCGACATTTGAAACACTGAACTTGTCCCTCAGAACTTTTCTTATCCTTTGAGAAGTTCTCTTGGCTTCTTGACTTGTAGCTTGAGAACCCTTGCCTTTCTTCGACTTTCCGAAGGATGGAGTTTTGCTTGAATTTCCCCTTCGAAAGTTGCGGCGAAACTTCCTTGTCAAGAGAGCGAGCTGCTTCTCAAAGTCCTCCATAGAAATGTTCTCGTCGTCGTCCGAGGAGGATGAATCCGCGTCTTCTTCTTTAGTTGATTTCAATGCGTAACCTGAAGACTTAGAAGAGGATGCCTTTCCAGAAGAATAGTTAGTAGGAAAAGTCATTTCATAAGTTTGTAAAGCACCTACTAATTCTTCTACACGCATTTCGTCCGGGTGTTTAATTGTTTCAATGGCTGCAACCTTCGGGCGAAATCGTTCAGGAAGAGTTCTTAGAATTTTTCTTACAACTTTAAATTCTGGAATCTTCTCTCCCAAGTTAGCACATGAGTTCACGATGTCTTGCAATCGTGTGTAATAGTCAGTGAAGGATTCATTCTCTGCCATAGAGATAGAGTCAAACTTGCTCGTAAGCATTTGCAGTTTCTGAATCTTCACTAGGTTAGTTCCCTCATGCGTAACTTGAAGAACATCCCAGATTTCTTTCGCAGTCTCACATGCCGAGACGCGAGAGAACTCAGTTTGTGACAAAGCATTAAATAGAGCATTAATCCCTTTGCCATTGTAAGAAGATAAGTCTATCTCTTCCTTGGTCCATTTCGACCTAGGTTTTAAGGTGCGAACATCATCTAAAATTTCAGTTGGATTAGACCATCCTAATTCAATTGATTGCCACACCCTTTCGTCGATGGAAATTAAGAAAGCTTTCATCCGTACTTTCCAGTACGCATAATTAGTTCCATCAAAGAAAGGGGGTCGATTGATGTTTCCACCTTCAACCATTGTTTACAACCCTATTCCCGCTCTGATACCACTTGTTGGGTTTAGGTTAATAAGGATCTAATAGGGGAAAAAACACCTAGAGGGGGGTGAATAGGTGTAAACAATAAACACTCAAAAATCATTGTGCGATAAAACCCAATGCGGAAAAATAAAAGAACACACAAGATTTTTACGTGGAAAACTCCAAACCGGAGTAAAAAACCACGGGACCGATAACACGGCGAAATCCACTAGAGTTAACACACGTACAAGGTGATATAACGTACTCACAGACGACTCAACCTTTTACCATACGCCCCTAGTCGATCTTCTCCGCTCGCTCCACGACGCTTCTCGAATCCACGATTTGCGCGCCAACGCTGAATCCACAGCGTCCAACGTCGAGTCCACGACGTCCGACCGAATCCACGGTCTTCACCCAATGGTACGCTTCGAATCCACGAACGCACCTCGCTCCGAATCCACGAGAGCGATAACACCTTGAATCCACAAGGCCACGCGAGTCCACGCGCCGATTTTGGGGTAAATCGTTGTTTGTTTGGGTGGTGATGATCCGCCGAATACTTAGATCAAGAGTAGATCGGAAATACCATCTAAGTATTCATTAGTTTGATTCAACTCAAGATATGAGTATGAAAACCTAGAATCAAACTAATCAATATAGATGAAGAACCATAGAATAGATCTAATGATTTCCGTTCTTCTCTATATGTGGATCTAAGGCCGTATAAAATGATATTTGAAAATGACGGCTCTTTTTCCGATGTGTGGATTGCCCTAGAAATGAAAAGGAAGGGCTATTTATAGGTTAGAAACCCTAGGAAGAATATTCGGATCAAAAACAAACTTTTCTGGAAAGTTTTACCGACGGCGATCCGGATTGCGAAGTCACGATCCGGATCGCAGACGCGTAGAGAGCAATTTCCAGAAAACCGCCTGTTCGGGATCCGGATCATAATCTACGATCCGGATCGTTCATACAGTTTTACCAGAACAATGTGTTCGGGATCCGGATTGAGATTCCACGATCCGGATCGTTCAAGCCAACAGGTAAAACTCATGTTCGGGATCCGGATCATCAAATGCCATGATCCGGATTGAACTAGTGTATGAACGAACACCCTTCGGGATCCGGATTGAAAGACACGATCCGGATCCTGAACATGTCCCATGTCCAGTTTTTGATGAATATGCAATTAAAACCTCTTCCAGGTGTTTCTACACTATAAGAAGTATTCGGATCATCAAAATTATTTAGTTAAACGTACCTGATCCTTTTGAATTCTTCTTTCTTGAGATTGAGGTATATGATCCACAGTTTCTTCATCTTCAATCCTCAAGACTTAAACTATTCACGAAATACGCCAACTCAAATTCCGTAACACCATGCTCTTCCGGCACTGCCGGGTCTAAGAAGCTCCTCACTTCCAGAAAGAATGTTGGTCTCCGCCAACCTTAAATCGCGTCCATTAGGTTGGGTTCCCTCGCCGCCCCAACGGCTAGAATAAGGTGACCCAAGGAGGCACGCACTTGGAGCTAAAGCTCGTACCTCAAAACTTGGCCTACAGCTTCATCCACACAGGTATGGTAGCCTATCCACAAGTGCTCCAAGGCGCTCATGGAATAAATCAAATATCCCTGGAGAATGCCACTCCCAACCGTCCAGGTACAACCGGAACACCACCTCCCAAATCACAAAGACAACAGGGCATTAATTATTCCATTAGCCTCACTAAACTCTTCTAATGCCCTTGCCGTGTTCCGAACGCCATCTAGGCGAAGTCCTCGGCTGTCAGATTCCAAGTAGGGGCTCAAATCATACCCCAACTGCCGGGATATAACTCCCTCAAAAGGTTCTAGATACCACCCGGTCCTGTCTACACTCGGAACATAAAAGGACTCTCACAGTCGTGTATCTACAACGTGGCATCACCCCCGTGTACCACCGGCATGGCACTAGGTCCATTAGACCCCTCGATCCATCCGATCCTGCAACTACACCATCAGTCCTCTCAACTCCACGGGTGATATCCATTGAGGTGCTGTCGAGGGTGGCGCGGTTCCGTGAACCACGTCAAACGCAATCCCTATCTCCCTTATTGGCGGCATTAACCATAGCTCAAATGAAATCACACCCGGGATCTCATGGGCACCCAAGATATCCCTGAGTCCCAGTGCCGCTGTAAGCACCTTTCTCACTGTCGCTAAACCTGTGTGTTCTATGTCAACCAATCCCCAAGCGGTGGGTCAAAACACCGAACTGCCACCGTTTCCAACAAGTCTACTGATGCCACTCACGGCCTCAACTACATTGGGCAACCTCCACAGGTCTTCTCCACATGCGCAACACCAACGGGAACCTGTACCTCAGGTGCGCATGGTAATGAATCTTCCTCTAGTTCCTGCAGGAATGCAACCTACTCTAATTCCGACTGCTGTGATGGAATCACACCTGCGGCAATTCAATCCCCTGCTGTGGCGCCCCCCCCCCCCAACCGGCGGCACAGATTCATCTGCTCGATATAAGTGGTCGTCGCTCAGTCTGCCACAACAAATCTTGATTACCCACATAGGAAGCATGACCTCTGCCTCTGCTCACATCGAGGCAACGAATAAAATCCTCCGCAGATAACAAATCCACGCTACCGCTGCGCCACTCTGATAAGGACGCAGATACTGCCCTCGGGGTCTACCCGATCTCTAATATCTCAGGGACTCGTTATCCTAGAAAAGAAGTCAGAAATGCCCCTGCCGGTCGATCTGTCCTCCATCCCCCGACGCCAAGCGCCAAAATCCAAAACTCGCCTCTAGCGGCAAAACCCAATCCAAAGGAACTGCAACGCCACGCTCCAAACTCAACGCCTACTCCATCGAGGCGTCAAATCTAAAATCCCAACAGGAGGGACTAAATAAACCGAAAGGTATCCTGGGGCAATCCACTCCCGGTCTCACCTATCCTATGCGCCTCGTCCCTCAAAACCTGGAGCGCTCAGTTCAACAACTGCCCAAAAACTCTCTAGCACATGGAGGCTCTTAATTGGTCACTCCATCACCACCAACCACGACTCTGCCTCCAAAGACTCCAAACTCAATCTTACGAGTTGGGGTAGTTCATCCGCCCAATCTGGCTCCATAGATCAAACATGTCCCACAGCTCCTCTGCTGTCCACTATCCACCCTGCCTCGGTGCCTCGGCACTAAACGTTGGCACGGAGGGGGTCACTCAGTGCTCCGACAACTGTGTCACCAAGACCCGCTGCTCACTCTGCCGCTGATAAGCCTTTGACAATCCTATCATCTAGGTCCAACATTCTCTGACCTCAATCCAGGTATCCGGCCCAAAACCAACCGCTCAAGTTCAACTGCTACGATCGGAAGCACACGGGTCAACACCCAGCGTCGGGGAGACACTGCTCGCCACGACGAAACCACAAAACAGCACACAACAGCGCTCGACCCAATCCAGCGAAAGTCTAAAGCATGTCACCCGTTCCACAGCATTATGTTGTCTGCAGCCAACATAATCACTTAGGAGAATAAACATGCCAATCACTCCTCCCGTCCCTTGAGAGGGGTATAAAACTCAATCAGGACTCTCGCTACAAGTCACGACTCTCACGTAAGTCATCCTAGGGTCCAACCACAAGCCTAGGGTTTCTAAGTCAACCATGACCTACAACCTAGGCTCTGATACCACTCTAATCTGTCACGCCCCGGGTCGGAACTGCGACCCGGACTCGCCAACAGATCCGCCGCCATACGGGCACCCCGTATAGACGAAGCGATTAACCTGCAAAAGTATCAACTACAGTATACAGATATCAGAGCTGAAAAGTACACTACTGTAAGACTAACATCAATCACTGTACAACAGAGAATAAAACTACCATGTCCACCTCCCAAATATCATCATTTACAAAGTCCTCTAATATATAAAACCCCAAAAGGGAGATATCTCCAATAAATACATCAGTATACCCGCTCTCAATACACAAATGTCCTCACTACATCAGTCTCTCAAGGTGTAAAGTGAAAATACAACTCTATCCTCACTACAAGATCACTCAACAAGAACTCTCAATATATGCAGGGGTACAGCTACTCTCAGGACGACATCTGGTAGGGATCTAACTCGCGACTCCCTTACCTCGATCAGTTGCTGACGACCCAGCAACCCCCACTGAGGGCTCTGCAAAACAAGGGGAAAGAACGAAACAAGAAAAACAATGGGGGTAAGTACTACTATAAACAGTAGCCTCCCCTAGTGGGTAAAGCCTCGGCTCAGATATGCCCACCAGGTAATCAGAGGCAAAAGGGAAAGGAAAGGAAAGGGGGTGTAGATAAATGAGCAATTGATAAAATGCCATACCTAATATGCCTCTATATGATAACTCAACACGGATGGAAAAAAAAGAATGCATCAGTATAAAGAAGCCTGTCCAAAGGACCCAATCTGACCGCCAGTGGACACTGGCACTGCCTGCTCTGCCGCGACGGGTATGCCAGCCTACGCATAACACCGAAGCAAAAGGAGTCCCCAGGACTCAAAGTCTGTCTGCCGCGCACTCCGGAGCCGCACTCGTGGGGAGCGACCCACACGAGGAAAGTAAGTAACCACAAGTAACCTGATATAGCAGGACTGGATCGAGACTCAATGAAGTGGGCAAGACCCTCCACTAAAGAAAGCCCGATCCCCAAAACACCCAATCTGATGCAATAGTAACAACCCGGTCAACCACCCAAGATCCGTGGTCGCCGCAACCCCCTGTCAAAAACCCAACCTGTCCCAAATCCCCAATACCTGTCTACACTGTCCAACACCCGCTCGAATCCGAGCAACTATGCCTCGAGCCTATCACTAATAGGAGAATAAAAAAAAAATAGATGCATGATTTCTCCTAAGTCAAGTCCCAAAAGATAGTGTAGCAGTAAAAAGATGACATAATCATATGATCCGTTTATTCATGCATTATTCCAATAATTTGTCCATTTTCCAAGAATAATCAGTTTAGGGAATGTAGGCTAAGGTGACAGTCACATATGAACAATCATCACCTTTATAGTCCTCGATTACTATTTTGCCCCTAAGCATGCAGTCCAGAATCATTAAACGCTTAAATAGAGTATTCATTCTAACACAATTTATCAGGAATTAAATAACTGAGAATTAACTTCCTAGAGCATGCAGGTCTACCAACAACAGTTAACATCATCAAATCAGGGAAACTCTGGCATTCCTAGTGGCATATCAAAGGAGAGGGTACAACAACCACCCACCTGAAAAGCCGAACCGCCAAAAGTCCTACAGCTGATAATACCCGAAAAACAGCAACTCAAAGTCCAGCGGGTCCAGAACTGTCCGCAAACCTTCCTGATACAACACAAAGTTCTAGTTACCCCTAAATCCCCAAAATCTGCCGAGAAAAACACCCTAAAAGTTCAGCGGTAAAGATGCGAATAATCCACCTGCTAAAAGTGCTCGGAAAAAATCCAAATAAAATATCCCTGCGATCTACGCGTCGATAGCTTCGAAACGAATACCTGCACGTCCAATTCCGAGTTTCCTACACTGAGATATAAATCCGGCAAGAAAATCACCTCAAACACAACTGTAAAAATTTCCACAGATAAGGATTCGGGAAGAAGGAAGATTCTCACCTTTGAAGAAACCTCATAAAATCCTGAGAAAAATCCAGGAGATTCCTCGCGAAGAGTAGATGAATTTTGCCTTTTGAATCACCTCGATCCGATATCGGTACGCGAAGTTATGGCCGAAACCCCGCGGCGCTGTCCAAACATGCAACTGAACCAAGGGCTCCAAAGATGATGAATTTCACCTGATTTGTAGCAAGAGTTAGCCTTTCTCTTCAATATGAAAAATGTAGGTCTCCGAGTCCTGGTGAATTCCTCGCAAAAATCATCTTAAAATTCCACTTCTTCAATCCTAGGGGGCAAAAACACTGAGCATTGCTCAAAACCACATCCAAAATCTCAGCTGCACACCACAATCTCAAAGATGGCTCAATTTACCTAACTTAGAGTCCAAATTGGAAATTCCACAAAATACGAAAGTTGGAACTCTGTAAGTCCTGGAAATTTACCAACAAAAATCAACTTAAAATTCCATTTATACATCCCAGGGGAGTAAAAACACTACCCTCTGCTCGAAAACCTCCACAGAAAATAAGTGTCTCAAAGATAGCTAAATTTACCTTGTTTAGAGCTCCAATTAGGTTCCACATTCAATAAGAAAGTTGTAGGCCATGAAGTTGTGAAGAGAACCACGCAAGAACCATCCCAAAATTCCATTTCTACACTTCTGGGGACCTCCTGGAAGAAAATGCGACGCAGTTGAACCCAACACCAGCCATGACCAAGCTCCAACAATGGTGGATTCCTTGATGAAGAAGGAGAAGATGGAGGCTGCTACTAGGATTCCTTAATAGCCAAGAGGGAGATGAAGATCCAAAAGAGAAAATTCCAGTCTTAAAGCTCCCTTAAGAGGCTTAACAAGCTCTAAACTAGGCTTAGGTGCACCCAAAACTCATTCACTCCCCCTTTAATCTCACACCGGATCCCTTGCACCAATCGGGAGCGAGGCGGGTCGGACCAAACGGTCCGACCGACCCGGGCTGACGACACGTCGCACAGCCAGGCCACGCGCGCGCGCGCGCGCGCGCCACGCGCGCGCGTCCATGCGCGGTGCGGTGCCCGGTGCACCGCGCGTGCACCGGGCGCCCGCCCGAGATCGTGGCCCGGGTGCAGCGCGGCCGTGGACCGCGCTGCACCGGCCGGTCTACCCCCGTGCACCCAGCCGTCCGCGTCGCCCCTGCACCGGGTGCACGCTTCCTCCCATGCACCGGGCGTACACCCACCGGTGCATGGTCTGTGAGCCGGCCGCCGTGAGCCCGGTCCACCACTCCCAGCTACACCAAACTCCTATTTAAGGCCCAAAATGTCCAGAAAAAGCCTATTTTGCACAGTTTTTCACCCTGAGTTCATTTTTCTCGTCCATTTGGCGAACCGAGGCTTCCGACACACCGAAGCAGCACACTTGAAACTCTCCAAAACATAATTGTACAACCACCGCACTTCCGCACATCCCCGTTATGCGGTTTTTCGCACTGGATTCGATTTTCGTGTCCTCTTCGCGCACCGGCGACTCTAACACACCTAAAACATACCGACGAGCTACCCATCCATTAGTAACCCAACTCACAAGAATTTCGGGTCTTCCACTTACCCACGCGATTCCACTTTAAACCCGAAGTCCACCACTTGTGTCCAAAATGCACACAACCACTACCGACACACCACGCGGCCTCCAGTGATGCAACTAAATTCCAAACTGCATCCCAAATCCCTTTTTCAGGCCCGACAAGCGCACAAACACTCCCAACGGCCACTAAAAGCTGCCCCAACAACCAGCAACCCTACGCGGGGTTCCGGGACCTCACACATAGATTTGTGCTACAATGAAATTGTTTTGATAATGCTTCACGAAGAGAGTCCTGTCAGCTCCCCCTCGAGTGTAGCCCTTTTCCAAAAGGTGCTTTGTCAGCCTTTCGTACCATGCTCGCGGTGCTTGTTTCAGACCGTAAAGAGCCTTTTTCAGACGAAAAATATGGTTAGGTAGTTTATGGTCCACAAAACCTTTCGGTTGAGCCACATAAACTTCCTCATTTAAAAAACCATTTAAAAATGCGCTCTTAACGTCCATTTGAAATAATTTGATTTTAAAATGACAAGCAATCGCAAACAATATACGAATGGACTCGAGTATAGCTACAGGGGCGAAAGTTTCGTCAAAGTCTATACCTTCTACTTGAGAGTAGCCTTGAGCAACTAACCTTGCTTTGTTCCTGATGATAGTACCTTCTTCATTTTTCTTGTTCTTGAAGATCCATTTGGTTGTCACGCCCCGGGGGTTTGTTTTAGCGGAAACGGCTTGCAAAGGTCGTACATTTTTTTTTTTTTTTTTTTTTTTTTTTTAATAGCAAAGAGAACCCCACATCCCCGGCGCGTGCCCAGACCCGCCGCACATACAGGATCTCTCTGCAAACAGACAGAGCCTCCCCTGTATGTGCACGGCGTAACGTTCAGTACATATCCCAACATGCACATCCATTCAATCACAACAATTATTCACATACAACCAGCATTCTAATTCATTAAAGTACATGGCCGATTAGTTTGAAAAGGATAAATCCACAGATTTAAAAGAGCGCCCACTCGGCGCTTATGTTTTGAAAATGGGTTTCGAAATCAGCATAAATCCACAAGGTTTTGAAAACGGTGCCCACACGACACCCAAGTTTTGAAATCCATTTCGAAATCCATAAATCCACAGGGTTTTGAAAACAGTGCCCACACGACACTTAGATCTTTTAAAAAAACGGTTTTCGCAATCCTTTCTTTGGTTTAGTTTTCTTTTTTTTTTCAAATGGCCAACAGAAATAGACGTAATAGTAATGCATAAAAGGATAACTAAATGCAGCTCATACCGACATCCATGTCGACCCCACGAGGGTATCGGGAACCTCACACACACAACTACAGGGTAAATGAAATGCAAGAAAATAAAGAAGAAGTACAGTCCAGGGTTCCCAGCAACCCAGAAGCTCCCGCCCCGTCCTCACTGTCGCCTACCTCTCTCCTCGTCTGGTCCCTGTCACGAAGTGGGAAGTCAGTGACGCATAATAGTAAAGCAGGAAAATGCAGTAAAACAAACCGTGAAGATGACTGGGGCAACCACCCTCTCAAGAGGGTAACGATAACCTGTACTCCCGTGCCCTGCAATACCCGGCCACGTCGGACAACTAATAACCGACGGGTCGCACCGTACCTGCTACAACCCGACCACGTCGGACAACTAATAACCGACGGGTCGCACCGCTCGCACCTCGGCGCCTCAAACCCCACGACTAATAAGGGGCCCCACTACGTCACCTCGTGGGTATACACGGGTCATAGACCACTTTTCCGGAAAAGCGCACCCTTTGCGGTGGCCAAACCGCGGGTGCGCGTGCTGCAGCCTCGAGCCAAGTAACCATGATGTATGAACAAGAGCAAGATAGTAGCATGTGTAATCAAAGTACCCTACTAACAAGTATAGTCGAAGTAAAGCGGTAACATGTAACAACTAGAGTGAGGCGGTAACATGCAACAACTAAAGAAACGATAAACGGTAGCATTTAAAGTGGAACGATAATATGTAATATTTAAAGTAAACAGTCCTCGGGGATCGACGCTAAACACCCCACTCAACCCACGTACGCACTTGCTTGTCCCCATCCAACATGATAGAACTAAACGCTAGAACTTTCAAAATCAAACCCACACTGTTTTAATCCAAGCACGAGGTCCATATAAAGTTTAGAACATCCCTCCTTTTCTACATTTTCTTTTTCTCTTTGTTTTAAACGTTAGCACAATCAAACAAGTAATGTCTATCACCCTTCGATCTTTAACCCAAGTACGCACAAGATTGACCCCACCCAGTTTAATAGAATTAAATGCAAGGACTTAAAACAACAACCCACATGTAGAGCCATCAGATACACCATCTATATATTAAAGCAGAACAAACATATATCCACTGACGATTAGTAAATGCTTTCTCCCGATGTCCTAACCCAAACGTGGCACGTAATTTTAGAGCAGCGACCAGTAACACCATCAATAATTATTTGGTGTTTTCCTCTGATGTTCTAACCCGAGCATGGCATATCATTTGTTTACTTTTTCCCTTTAATTAAAATGTTGGTACATGTAAACGTTAGGACTTAAAGCAAAACCCACCTCAAATACGAAGAAGGAGACGTGCGGAAAATCCGACCGAGAAAATCCTCACCGCGGGTCTGAACAGCTGTAACACAATTTTGTTCGTCAAAAACGTCGTCACGGTTCAAAACACTCAAAAACGGGGCGAAACGGACTAAAAACGGAGCTCCTGGGCCCTTTTTCTGGAAGCAGGTGCACGGATCCAACCGTGGACCGGGTCCACGGCGGCGGCGGCATGGGCGTAGGCCGGGAGCACGCGGCGCGGTGGACCAGCGCCGTAATGGGCCGGGCCGCGCACGGGCGCGGGCGCGCGCCGGGTCCACGGCCCCGCGTGCTGTGGCGTACGCCGGGTGCACGCCCGGGCGTGCACCGCGCGGCCTGGCGCACCGGGCCGTGCGCCGGGTCCGCGTCCCCGGGCCGCAGGGGCGTGCGCCGGGTGCACGCCGGCCCGGTGGACCGCGCGGCCTGGCGCACAGATTTGTGCGCCGGGTCTGCGGTCCCGGGCCGGGACGGCATGCGCCGGGTGCACGCCGGCCCGGTGGACCGCGCGGCCTGGCGCACAGGTCCGTGCGCCGGGTTCGCGGCCCCGGGCCGGTGCGGCGTGCACCGGGTGCACCCGGACGGGTGGACCGCGGCCAGAAAACCCCTACATCGTGTCCGTTTTCGACTCCGGTCGCGACTCCGCGCTCCCGGCGGCTTCGGCGATGACCCCGTGAACACGGTGACGGCGGCGGCGGCCTCCCGTTTAACCACGGCGGCGGCGGCCTCCCGTTTTGGTCCCCGAAATCGCCTCGCACGCGGCACAAGACCCCCGACGATTCAAGGGATTTCCCTCCCCTTGCCCGAAACAAGAATCGACACAAAAGCAAAACAAGAACGAAACAAGAAAGCGAAAGCACGGCTCACCTTGTTTCCGTCGACGCCGGGTGAGGGAGAGGGATCGTCCTTTTCGCGCTCGTCGGATCTTGCGGGGAGGCGATCAATCTCCTCCTTCTCCTCGTCAAGACCCCGGCTCTCGCGTCGCCTCGGTACGGGTGGGGGAAAGGGCTTGGGGTTTTCTCGCGTACGAAAGGGGAAAAAGAAAAGAGCGGGGAACCCTAATCCCCCCCCTTGGAGTTTAAATTCGTTGTTTGGTCGTAGCCGACGGGGATTTGGTTCCCCAAGCCCCCAAATTAAACTACATTAAATTAGATTAACGTCGTTCAAATACGAAATTACATTGAGTCGAGTTAGACTGATTTAAATCCACTTAAATTAAATTAAATCGAATAAAAATTAAATCGAATAAAAATTAAATCCGGGTCTAGTTTATCTCAGCGAAGGCGTGCTGACCCCGCGAACATCAACAACTTCAGGAATTTATTCCGGGAGCTTCCGGGGTCAGAAAACCGATCCGATCGCGCCGCCAGTTTTCGTTTCGCGGGCTCTATTCTCTAAAAATATCCTCGAGCCCCGACAGCCTACCCAAAACGACGCGAGAAAAATCGTACCCCGGTCCCCTTAGTCGAAAAGCGGTTCGAAATTAATTCACAGGTAAGACCAAAAAGGAAAGTAAACCCGCGGTTATTACACCACTCACCTCTAAAAACGAGTTTCGTCCTCGAAACTCAAGCCCGGGTGGGAGTGAAAAGGTCGGGATAGCACTCCCTCATCTTGGACTCCAGTTCCCAGGTTGCTTCCCGCTCCTCATGGTTGTTCCATAGTACCTTCACGTAGGGGATAGTTCGGTTTCGCAGTGATTTGCTTTCCTTTGCCAGGATTCTCACCGGGGTTTCTTCGGAGCTTAGGTCCTCCTCAAGTTCGAGTGCTGAGGCGTCCAGAACGTGTGACGGGTCGGGGAAAAATTTCCGAAGCATCGAGACGTGGAACACGTCGTGAACTCGGTCGAGGTTTGGTGGTAGGGCGAGGCGGTAAGCTACTGAGCCAATACGCTCTAGGATCTCGAATGGCCCCACAAACCGCGGGCTCAGCTTGCCTTTCAGTCCAAAACGCTTAATTCCTCTGGATGGCGAGACCCGCAAAAACACGTGTTCCCCCACTTGAAATTCCAAGTCTCGGCGCCTTTGGTCTGCGTAACTCTTCTGTCGACTCTGGGCGGTCAGCAGGCGCTGTCTGATCAGGCGTACCTTCTCTTCAGTTTCCTCCACTAAATCGGGCCCCAAGAGTTTCCGTTCTCCCAAGTCGTCCCAACAAATCGGGGACCGGCAGCGCCTTCCGTATAAGGCCTCGTAGGGCGCCCTCTGGATGCTGGCCTGGTAGCTGTTGTTGTAGGCAAATTCCACGAGAGGTAGGTAGCGTGACCAACCGATTCCCCAATCAAGCACACACGCGCGAAGCAGGTCTTCGAGGGTTTGTATCACCCGTTCCGACTGTCCGTCCGTCTGAGGGTGGAAGGCTGTGCTGAACTGTAGTCTGGTGCCCATAGCCCGCTGAAGGCTCTGCCAAAACTCCGAGACAAAGCGCGCGTCTCTGTCCGAGATGATTGATGCCGGCACTCCATGTAGTCTCACGATCTCGCTAATATAGACTTGAGTTAGCCGTTCGCGGGTCCAAGAGGTGTGAATTGGTAGGAAGTGTGCTGACTTGGTTAACCGGTCGACAATGACCCAGATCGCGTCGTGGCCCTGTTGTGAAAGTGGGAATCCCGTGACAAAGTCCATAGTGGTCTGGTCCCATTTCCACTCTGGTACCGGTAAGGGCTGCAGCTTCCCTGCCGGTCGCTGAGGTTCGGCCTTTAGCTATTGGCATATTCGGCAGTGAGCCACGTGTCGCGTTACGTCTTCTTTCAACTTAGGCCACCAGGAGGTCTGTTCGAGATCTCTGTACATCTTCGCGCCCCCCCCCCCCGGGTGTGCCGCAAAAGGGGCTCGGTGTGCCTCCGCTAAGATCTCTTCTTTCAACTCTGATGAATCTGGCACGCAGATCCGTCCGCGGAACCGTAAGGTGCCGTCGTCTTCCACCGCAAAAATCGCTCTCTTGGCCCAGGGGGATCTTGTCTCGAACGCGCTGTATGTGTGGGTCGGTCTGCTGTCCCTCCCGAATCTTCTCAAATAACGTCGGCTTGACCACCAAGGTTAAAAGTCGCGTCACTATACCTGCTGGCACCACTTCCAGCTGCATTCGGGCGAACTCCGCGATCAAGTGGTTCTGTTCCGTTATCGCGCTCCCTGACGCTCCTTCTTGATGCCCTTTCCTGCTCAAGGCGTCTGCCACCACGTTCGCCTTCCCGGGATGGTATTGAATCGTCAAGTCGTAATCCTTCAACAGCTCTAGCCACCGCCTCTGCCACGTATTTAGTTCCTTTTGTAATCCTTCAGCTGCCTGGAAAAACTAGTTCGGACCTCGGAGGTAAAGGAAGAAAAACTAGGCTGTGCGCAAAGCTAGGTAACCACCCATAGTGCTCGCTTCCGATTTAGTGTGGAACCCGGGACGGTCAGAAAAAAAAGAATTGAAAGGTAAAACTAAAGGTGGGGGAGGCTCGCAAGGGTCAAAGAGGGAGGGTCGCTCCGGCTCGGAGAGTACTCCTATCTAGACAAAGGAGGAAAAGAAAACAAAAACAAACAAGTACGTACCTGTCACTCCCCACTTTGGGAGGTCGCGTCGTCCACCGGAGCGGCCGAGGAAGTCCGCCCACAACCCTTGGGCCAGCGCCGCACCGCGGATTGGGGCAGGGGTCTGCTGTCAGAAGAGTTCGCGGATTGTTGGTTGCCGGGCGTGTCCTTTGTCCGAACAGGGGCCGCAGTGCTCTTCGGTCCTTGTTGCGGTGGTGGTGCGGTGGCGGAGGCATGGGTTGGTCCCTGGGGGCAGGTGGCATGGGTGTGATCTGGCAAGCCGCACCGGTTACAATAGTGGTACCTCCAAGTGCACTCCGCCACTGGGTGCGCCCCCCTGCAGATGATGCAGACTCCTGGTTGCACGTGTGCGCTCCCCTTAAGCCCTCGCTCGTCTTCCGGTGCATGCTTCTGGCGTGGGTTTGGCCGGCTCTTTGGTTCGGTGCCCCCCGGGGAGGTAGGGGCAGCAGTTCCCTTAGGTTCATCACGCCGCAATGCCGGGGGTCTATTGGCACCCGGCTTTGAAGGGCAGTCGTAACGCGTGTGGCCCGGCCTGCCACATCGGAAGCAGTGCCCGTCCCTCCACGGGCAACTCGTCACGAGGTGCGCGTTGCCGCAAATGCCGCACGACCTCGGTGGCCTAAGCTCCTCTGTCGTCTGACCAAGGTTCCGCTCGGCTCTCGGGCGTTTGTTCGCCCGGTTCTCCCGCTGGGGGTCCCCTGCCGGCCCGGGATGAGAGTATTCCTGCCGGGCGCGCTCAGCGTCGGTGTACACGGCCAAATTAGCCGTCTCCTGGAAGGCGGGAGGGCCCGTCGGTGGCGTCCCGAGAGGGGCAACGCCTCTGCTGCCGCCCCGGAATCGATCGACGCCCTCGAGTTCCTGTATCAG
Source organism: Tillandsia fasciculata (assembly GCA_029168755.2). Classification (NCBI taxonomy): domain Eukaryota; kingdom Viridiplantae; phylum Streptophyta; class Magnoliopsida; order Poales; family Bromeliaceae; genus Tillandsia; species Tillandsia fasciculata. The sequence goes on along the minus strand of JAQOTM010000061.1, from coordinate 136,463 downwards.
CATGCTCAGGCGCTCCGCGAGTGTTAGCAGTTGCCCAGCCACGTCGCGCAGCTGGTTGCGGAGCAGGCGATTGGCTTCGTCGGCGATGTCCATTTCCGTCGTCGGTTGCCTGCTGAGTCGGCCCTCTATCTGTCACACAAGGAAAGTCAGTTCTAGCCTTTGCTAATAAGCAACCGAACAACGAACCACAAAGCGAAAGAAAAGACTCGGACTCTTCCCTCCCCTCGATCGCTCGCGTTCTACATTCCTATGCCCTACTCATTTCATTCATTTGTAGGCAAGTGAGGCGTCCCCACGGATGTCGGCGCTAACTGTTGTGATTGAATGTACGCTCTGATACCATCTTAATCTGTCACGCCCCGGGGGTTTGTTTTAGCGGAAACGGCTTGCAAAGGTCGTACATTTTTTTTTTTTTTTTTTTTTTTTTGATAGCAAAGAGAACCCCACATCCCCGGCGCGTGCCCAGACCCGCCGCACATACAGGATCTCTCTGCAAACAGACAGAGCCTCCCCTGTATGTGCACGGCGTAACGTTCAGTACATATCCCAACATGCACATCCATTCAATCACAACAATTATTCACATACAACCAGCATTCTAATTCATTAAAGTACATGGCCGATTAGTTTGAAAAGGATAAATCCACAGATTTAAAAGAGCGCCCACTCGGCGCTTATGTTTTGAAAATGGGTTTCGAAATCAGCATAAATCCACAAGGTTTTGAAAACGGTGCCCACACGACACCCAAGTTTTGAAATCCATTTCGAAATCCATAAATCCACAGGGTTTTGAAAACAGTGCCCACACGACACTTAGATCTTTTAAAAAAACGGTTTTCGCAATCCTTTCTTTGGTTTAGTTTTCTTTTTTTTTTCAAATGGCCAACAGAAATAGACGTAATAGTAATGCATAAAAGGATAACTAAATGCAGCTCATACCGACATCCATGTCGACCCCACGAGGGTATCGGGAACCTCACACACACAACTACAGGGTAAATGAAATGCAAGAAAATAAAGAAGAAGTACAGTCCAGGGTTCCCAGCAACCCAGAAGCTCCCGCCCCGTCCTCACTGTCGCCTACCTCTCTCCTCGTCTGGTCCCTGTCACGAAGTGGGAAGTCAGTGACGCATAATAGTAAAGCAGGAAAATGCAGTAAAACAAACCGTGAAGATGACTGGGGCAACCACCCTCTCAAGAGGGTAACGATAACCTGTACTCCCGTGCCCTGCAATACCCGGCCACGTCGGACAACTAATAACCGACGGGTCGCACCGTACCTGCTACAACCCGACCACGTCGGACAACTAATAACCGACGGGTCGCACCGCTCGCACCTCGGCGCCTCAAACCCCACGACTAATAAGGGGCCCCACTACGTCACCTCGTGGGTATACACGGGTCATAGACCACTTTTCCGGAAAAGCGCACCCTTTGCGGTGGCCAAACCGCGGGTGCGCGTGCTGCAGCCTCGAGCCAAGTAACCATGATGTATGAACAAGAGCAAGATAGTAGCATGTGTAATCAAAGTACCCTACTAACAAGTATAGTCGAAGTAAAGCGGTAACATGTAACAACTAGAGTGAGGCGGTAACATGCAACAACTAAAGAAACGATAAACGGTAGCATTTAAAGTGGAACGATAATATGTAATATTTAAAGTAAACAGTCCTCGGGGATCGACGCTAAACACCCCACTCAACCCACGTACGCACTTGCTTGTCCCCATCCAACATGATAGAACTAAACGCTAGAACTTTCAAAATCAAACCCACACTGTTTTAATCCAAGCACGAGGTCCATATAAAGTTTAGAACATCCCTCCTTTTTCTACATTTTCTTTTTCTCTTTGTTTTAAACGTTAGCACAATCAAACAAGTAATGTCTATCACCCTTCGATCTTTAACCCAAGTACGCACAAGATTGACCCCACCCAGTTTAATAGAATTAAATGCAAGGACTTAAAACAACAACCCACATGTAGAGCCATCAGATACACCATCTATATATTAAAGCAGAACAAACATATATCCACTGACGATTAGTAAATGCTTTCTCCCGATGTCCTAACCCAAACGTGGCACGTAATTTTAGAGCAGCGACCAGTAACACCATCAATAATTATTTGGTGTTTTCCTCTGATGTTCTAACCCGAGCATGGCATATCATTTGTTTACTTTTTCCCTTTAATTAAAATGTTGGTACATGTAAACGTTAGGACTTAAAGCAAAACCCACCTCAAATACGAAGAAGGAGACGTGCGGAAAATCCGACCGAGAAAATCCTCACCGCGGGTCTGAACAGCTGTAACACAATTTTGTTCGTCAAAAACGTCGTCACGGTTCAAAACACTCAAAAACGGGGCGAAACGGACTAAAAACGGAGCTCCTGGGCCCTTTTTCTGGAAGCAGGTGCACGGATCCAACCGTGGACCGGGTCCACGGCGGCGGCGGCATGGGCGTAGGCCGGGAGCACGCGGCGCGGTGGACCAGCGCCGTAATGGGCCGGGCCGCGCACGGGCGCGGGCGCGCGCCGGGTCCACGGCCCCGCGTGCTGTGGCGTACGCCGGGTGCACGCCCGGGCGTGCACCGCGCGGCCTGGCGCACCGGGCCGTGCGCCGGGTCCGCGTCCCCGGGCCGCAGGGGCGTGCGCCGGGTGCACGCCGGCCCGGTGGACCGCGCGGCCTGGCGCACAGATTTGTGCGCCGGGTCTGCGGTCCCGGGCCGGGACGGCATGCGCCGGGTGCACGCCGGCCCGGTGGACCGCGCGGCCTGGCGCACAGGTCCGTGCGCCGGGTTCGCGGCCCCGGGCCGGTGCGGCGTGCACCGGGTGCACCCGGACGGGTGGACCGCGGCCAGAAAACCCCTACATCGTGTCCGTTTTCGACTCCGGTCGCGACTCCGCGCTCCCGGCGGCTTCGGCGATGACCCCGTGAACACGGTGACGGCGGCGGCGGCCTCCCGTTTAACCACGGCGGCGGCGGCCTCCCGTTTTGGTCCCCGAAATCGCCTCGCACGCGGCACAAGACCCCCGACGATTCAAGGGATTTCCCTCCCCTTGCCCGAAACAAGAATCGACACAAAAGCAAAACAAGAACGAAACAAGAAAGCGAAAGCACGGCTCACCTTGTTTCCGTCGACGCCGGGTGAGGGAGAGGGATCGTCCTTTTCGCGCTCGTCGGATCTTGCGGGGAGGCGATCAATCTCCTCCTTCTCCTCGTCAAGACCCCGGCTCTCGCGTCGCCTCGGTACGGGTGGGGGAAAGGGCTTGGGGTTTTCTCGCGTACGAAAGGGGAAAAAGAAAAGAGCGGGGAACCCTAATCCCCCCCCTTGGAGTTTAAATTCGTTGTTTGGTCGTAGCCGACGGGGATTTGGTTCCCCAAGCCCCCAAATTAAACTACATTAAATTAGATTAACGTCGTTCAAATACGAAATTACATTGAGTCGAGTTAGACTGATTTAAATCCACTTAAATTAAATTAAATCGAATAAAAATTAGATCGAATAAAAATTAAATCCGGGTCTAGTTTATCTCAGCGAAGGCGTGCTGACCCCGCGAACATCAACAACTTCAGGAATTTATTCCGGGAGCTTCCGGGGTCAGAAAACCGATCCGATCGCGCCGCCAGTTTTCGTTTCGCGGGCTCTATTCTCTAAAAATATCCTCGAGCCCCGACAGCCTACCCAAAACGACGCGAGAAAAATCGTACCCCGGTCCCCTTAGTCGAAAAGCGGTTCGAAATTAATTCACAGGTAAGACCAAAAAGGAAAGTAAACCCGCGGTTATTACATTGGTACCTATCACATTGTGTTGCTTCGGAGGCTTCGTCAATTCCCAGACTTTGTTTCGCTCGAATTGATGGAGCTCTTCCTGCATTGCTTTAATCCAATAGTCATCTTGGAGAGCTTCATCAACATTCCTTGGTTCGATTTGAGATACATAGCATGCAAATCCGCAAACCAATTGTCTCCGTGTTCTAACTCCTTCTTGTGGATCTCCAATGATGTTCGATTCAGGGTGATCCTTGGAGATGCGTAACGTTTGAGGTAGAGGAGTAGACGGAGGTACACGAGATGATTCCTGCACATCAGATAAACTTGAAGAGCCGTTAGATGCATCATTATCATCGAAAGAATTGTTAGAAGAAGATGCATTAGCAGGTGTATCATCATCAAGAGAGATATCGAGGGTAGATTTTTCCGATTCAAAGTGAAAAGCTTCATCTACCTTAACATTTATCGATTCTACGATCGTCTTAGATTCTAAGTTAAAAACTCGATATGCTCTGCTGTTTGTAGAATAACCTAAGAAAATCCCTTCGTCACTTCGAGAGTCAAATTTTCCAAGATTCTCACGATCACGTAAAATAAAACACCGACTCCCAAAGATGCGAAAATATTTGATGTTAGGTTTTCTACAAAACCAAAGTTCATATGGTGTATTCAATGTCCCCGGGCGCAAATACACGCGATTAATAACATAAACAGCAGTGTTCACCGCTTCAGCCCAAAAATAAAAGGTAAGTTCCGGCTGTGAAGCATAACACGTGCCATTTCCTGTACGACCCTGTTTTTGCGCTCGACTACACCATTTTGTTGAGGTGTATAAGGTGCGGAGAATTCATGTTTAATGCCATTAGAAGTGCAAAAATCAATGAATTTGGAATTTATGAATTCCCCACCTCTATCACTTCTAACTCGAGTAATCCTTTCATTCTTTTCAATCATAATACGATTGCAGATTTCGAGAAAAGAATCAAAAGTATCAGCTTTTTCTTTTAAAAATGCTACCCAAGTATATCTAGAAAATCATCAACCAATAAGAAAATATACCATTTACCTCCCAGAGATGGTTGACGAGTTGGCCCCATTAAGTCCATATGCAAAAGTTCCAAAGGCCGTTTTGTACCTATGTGGTTCAAGTTCTTGTGTGCAGTCCTAGACTGTTTTCCTTTTTGGCAACCGCCACACACAAGGTTTTGTTCAAAAGAAAGTTTCGGAACCCCCTTGACCACATCTTTGTTCGAAATTCTAGCAAGTTCCTTAAAGTTTATGTGACCTAGCCTTTCATGCCAAAGTGTTTCATTTTTCAAAGATGCTAGGTTACATTTTTCAGAAATCTTAGTAGGAACTACATAACAATTGTTTTCTGATCTAACCCCTTTTAAAAAGAAAGCATGGTTCTGTCAGTTACAGTACATTTATCAGATGAAAAATTAACTGAATAACCACTATCACAAAGTTGACTTATGCTTATGAGGTTAGTCTTAAGGCCATGAACAAATAACACATTATTTAGAACCGGGCCATCTGGAATAGCTACCGTTCCCTTTCCAACAATTTTGGAAGACCGACCATCTCCGAAAACAACAAGTCCTCCGGAGTTTTTCTCAAATGTTTGAAAACAGTTTTTGTCACCGGTCATATGACGGGAACACCCGCTATCCAGATACCAAGACGAACTATCATATGCATGCAAGGAAACATTGGTAGCAAGACAAGGGAAAATTTCACCTTTGCGCACCCAAACCTTTTTGGAGTGCGTCGGTAATGATCGTGAAGTTGATCTCCTAGGTGAGAGCGTCTTGCTTGAAAATTGCTGCTCCTTGATGATGTCGTCTTGAGCGGTGTACTACCAAGGCTCTTTTCCTTTGAATGAATTGCAGTTGATTTCTGAGGAATAGCCTTTTGGTAGTCATTGCAAGAGGTGCTTGAGGTGTGCGTTTGGCTTCCATCTTGCAATTTCTCCTTATGTGCCCTGAAATGCCACAACGAAAACATACCTTAATTCTTGTCGATTCCGAGGAGGATGTAGTAGGCTTGTTGTCGTTGCTTGTCGTGAATTCCGGTGTCGGAGGAGGAGATACCGACTGAGGCACAAATACTGTCCCACTCGAACTTGGAATGTCTCCAGTTTGAGTGTATCCGAGGCCGAACTTATTTCTTTGACCAAGACCAAGAAGTCTGTCCAACTTACTCCTTCCAGAAGAAAATCTCTTTAAGTCATCCTTCAGTTGGCGTATGGTCTCCGTCATTTCCAATTTTTCCTGTCGAGCCTCGCCGTTGAGCTTCAAGAAGTAATTCGCTTTGTTCACCATATCTATATAATTCTTCTCGAATTGCTCATTGGACTCTTGAAGGGAAACATTTGTTTTAATCAAATTATCCCTTTCCACTTCAAGATCGGTTGAGAGAGAGGTTACCCTTTTTACTTCTTCTTCGAGATCCTGCAATCTCCCTTTCAACCCCTTGTTTTGCTTAGCCAGTTTCTTTGAATCCCTCAAAAGTCTGTGGTAGGCTAGAGCAAAATCTTCACCTTCAGAATCATCTGATTCATCGTCCGTTGCAATCTTTTCAACAGGGAGGAGTTGGACAAGGAATCGGATGTACTTGCCATTAAGCACATGAAGGGTGAAGATGTAGTGGACGCGTGGAAAGCTGTCGCGTTGTCTTCTTCATCACTTGAGGATGACTCATTTGACGTGGAGTTGTCATCCCAAGTAACGACTTGCATCGCTTTCTTCTTTGCCGGATTCTTGTTGGGACACTCCGTTGCAATGTGGCCGTAGCCTCGACATTTGAAGCACTGAACTTGTCCCTCAGAACTTTTCTTATCCTTTGAGAAGTTCTCTTGCTTCCTTGACTTGTAACTTGAAGGACCCTTGCCTTTCTTCGACTTTCCGAAGGATGGAGTTTTGCTTGAATTTCCCCTTCGAAAGTTGCGGCGAAACTTCCTTGTCAAGAGAGCGAGCTGCTTCTCAAAGTCCTCCATAGAAAGGTTCTCGTCGTCGTCCGAGGAGGATGAATCCGCGTCTTCTTCTTTAGTTGATTTCAATGCGTAACCTGAAGACTTAGAAGAGGATGCCTTTCCAGAAGAATAGTTAGTAGGAAATGTCATTTCATAAGTTTGTAAAGCACCTACTAATTCTTCTACACGCATTTCGTCCGGGTGTTTAATTGTTTCAATGGCTGCGACCTTCGGGCGAAATCGTTCAGGAAGAGTTCTTAAATCTTTCTTACAACTTTAAATTCTGGAATCTTCTCTCCCAAGTTAGCACATGAGTTTACGATGTCTTGCAATCGTGTGTAATAGTCAGTGAAAGATTCATTCTCTGCCATAGAGATAGAGTCAAACTTGCTCGTAAGCATTTGCAGTTTCTGAATCTTCACTAGGTTAGTTCCCTCATGCGTAACTTGAAGAACATCCCAGATTTCTTTCGCAGTCTCACATGCCGAGACGCGAGAGAACTCTGTTTGTGACAAAGCATTAAATAGAGCATTAATCCCTTTGCCATTGTAAGAAGATGAGTCTATCTCTTCCTTGGTCCATTTCGACCTAGGTTTTAAGGTGCGAACATCATCAATAATTTCAGTTGGATTAGACCATCCTAATTCAATTGATTGCCACACCCTTTCGTCGATGGAAATTAAAAAGGCTTTCATCCGTACTTTCCAGTACGCATAATTTGTTCCATCAAAGAAAGGGGGTCGATTGATGTTTCCACCTTCAACCATTGTTTACAACCCTATTCCCGCTCTGATACCACTTGTTGGGTTATGTTAATATGGATCTAAATAGGGGAAAAAACACCTAGAGGGGGGTGAATAGGTGTAAACAATAAACACTCAAAAAATCATTGCGCAATAAACCCAATGCGGAAAAATAAAAGAACACGCAAGATTTTTACGTGGAAAAACTCCAAACCGGAGTAAAAAACCACGGGACCGATAACACGGCGAAATCCACTAGAATTAACACACGTACAAGGTGATATAACGTACTCACAGACGACTCAACCTTTTACCATACGCTCCTAGTAGATCTTCCCGCTCGCTCCACGACGCTTCTCGAATCCACGATCCGCGCCCAACGCTGAATCCACAGCGTCCAACGTCGAGTCCACGACGTCCGACCGAATCCACGGTCTTCACCCAATAGCACGCTTCGAATCCACGAACGTAGTTGCACCTTGAATCCACAAGGCCACGCGAGTCCACGCGCCGATTTGGGGTAAATCGTTGTTTGTTTGGGTGGTGATGATCCGCCGAATACTTAGATTAAAGATAGATCGGAAATACCATCTAAGTATTCATTGATTTGATTCTACTCAAAATGTGAGTATGGAAAACCTAGAATCAAATCAATCAATATAGATGAAGAAACATAGAATAAATCTATTGATTTCCTTTCTTCTCTATATGTGGATTTTTCTTTTCGGCTAATTTTTTTTGTTATTGCCCTTGCCCTAGAAATGAATACAGGGCCTATTTATAGGTTAGAAACCATTGGAAGAAGATAGGATCAAAAACTGCCTTTTCTGGAAATTTTACCGACGGCGATCCGGATTGGAATTGACGATCCGGATTGCAGAAGCAAGAAAGACGATTTCCAGAAAAATGGTAGTTCGGGATCCGGATCACAAAGTCCGATCCGGATCGTTCATACAGTTTTACCAGAACATCAATGTTCGGGATCCGGATTGCAAGCCCTGATCCGGATCGAGGAAGCAAACAGGTAAAACAAGTGTTCGGGATCCGGATCAGAGGATGCTGCGATCCGGATTGAACCAGTGTATGAACAAACACCCTTCGGGATCCGGATTGCCGAGTCCGATCCGGATCCTGAACATGTCCCATGTTCAGTTTTTGATGTTTAAGCAATTAAAAATTCTTCCAGGTGTTTCTACACTATAAGAAGTATTCGGATCATCAAAAATCTTTAGTTAAACGTACCTGATCCCTTTGAATTCTTCTTTCTTGAGATTGAGGTATACGATCCAAAGTTTCTTCATCTTCAATCTTCAAGACTTAATACATTCACGAAATACGCCAACTCAAATTCCGTAACACCGTACTTTCTGCCCCTGCGCTCTCCGCTGATAACCTATTTCGGGCCATTATTCGCTGTATACAAAAAAAAAACAAGTCAACCCTAGACCTAACTGGTCTAGCACCACGACCTACAGACGCACCAAAATTAAATCCCCCTTTATCCCTCGTACACTCACGATCTACTGCACCTACACCTTGGTTATCTCATGTTCAATTTGCTTGTGGCATCATGCACTGTGGATGTTGGTCACCGACTACTGTGGTTAAAGTTGTTTTTCTCTGATACCATTTAATCTGTCACGCCCCGGGGGTTTTTAGGTAAAGATAAGCGGAAAAAGCGTATATTTTTTTTCTCTTTATGAATAAGCATCGAACTCCCCCAGTGCGTGTCAGACCCGCCACATATACAAATTCACTCTTCAATCGGACAGAGTCTCCTTTGTATATGCACGGCGTCACGATTACAACAACGACAATAACATCATCCTTCATGAAATCTTTAACCACACAGTCACAGTCAACCAATACGAGAGTGTAAAATATTCAATCACATTAAGTAGATTCTACAAGTTGCAATCGGTGTCCACTCGACACCCATTCCTTTAAAACGTCTACATATTCACAGTAAGGCGGCTACCTTGTTTTGAAAGGATAAAACCATAGGTTTTCAAAGTAGTGCCCACACGACACTTGATTTTTGAAATACATTTTCGAAACCCCTTTTTATATCGTAAAACGGCCGCAAGGATTGAGAACAATAATTTAAATTCTACTATGATATCAAACAACTAGCCAACCATCCAGCATGATCCGCATCCACACAAATTAAACTAGAGAGAGAGAATAGAGATAACCATACTAAAAGTTTTAACCTAAGGCCTCATACGGCCGATAGTTAAGTCTGCGTTGCCTCACCACCGTCCCGATGAACATACCTATTTGAACCTGTCACGGAGTGGGTAAAGTCAGTGACAAATAAAGTAGATGTTATAACTTTAATGAACAGTAAATTCGAATGAAATACTCTGCACCGGAACCTTTCGCTATCCTTCGCCCTGAGTTTACTTTATTTAATTTAGTGACACCGTCGCGTCAGGGTAGTCGACGATCTCCCCACGCGACACTTGATGCTTTTACCCCTTCACGGTGCTGGTGTGCTATTTTCAGCTGGCGCGAAGGGGTCCTCACGGCTCCCACCCCTTTGTGAGGCACACGGGTCATTCAGACCACTTCTCCGGAAAAGTACACCTATGCGGGGGCCAAGCCGCCAGTGTACGTGCAGCATTCAACACCGGTTTGCCGAAGTCGGCGTAAATTAAATATTGCGACACTTGGTCGCCACGAACATCCACAAAAGAACGGTATATGGTAATGCGAAGGGTTAATTCACTGGAAACATTTCATCTACTTTATTAAACAGGTTAGCACGGACATTTAGATGATACACTGCACCTAATGCACTTACAGCACTTGTTGCATAAGAACCCACCTGGAATGAAGACAAACGACCGCTCCCGTGACCCTCTTAAGCGATCAGAACTTCTCGCGGCCTAATAAAACAACCAAAGGCACAATTTAACACTTTACCCTAAACAAGCAAGATCAGGGGTTCCGACCACTGTAACAATAAACTCACAAAAACCGAGATCACTACGCCTAGAGGACCGCGACGTCAATCAAAAACCAATAAGTCAAAATCGTCAAGTAAAACCGAAAACTCAGATCAAACCGGTAACCTCAAAGGCTAACCCCACCCGGACCGCGACTATTTCATCGCGAACTCCATCGGAACCCAAAACCGCTAACAGAAAACCGACAAAACCCAATTCTCAATCTATCGGAAATAAAGAACCGATCTTGGTTCTTGCGGCGTTGGAGATCCGGATCCGCTCCCCGTAGATGATGGCGTCTCGTTCTCCGGTCTCCGGACGTCAATCGGGGCGATCGGGTTCCTCCGCTTTCTCCTTCTTTCCTTCTTTTCTCCTCCGGTTAGGGTTTCCTTTTCTTTTCTCTCTTTTCCTTTCTCTCTTTTCAATTAGGGTTTCGTTTGGTTTTCGGTACGCACAAAAGAGGAGGTTTTGAGAAGGCGGTATTTTAAATTAGGGTTTTTTCCGCTTTCTGGTGACCGGGGTTTAAATATCCTCTTATTAATTTAATTTTCCCTTTTATTTTATTCTTTTATTTCCCTTTTATTATTCGTACGTAAAAAGGAAAAGTCCCGAATATTCGGATATTTATCTTCTAACAATAAATATCTAATCCCACGAGATAAACCCCACCTTTTTAAATCTTAGTCACCGATTAATTAATTTCCTAATTAATTAATATAGGGAATAAATTCCCAGATTTAATTTCACATCATTGATTAATTAATTCCTTAATTAATTAATCACACGAAATATCCAAAATTCCTCAAAAAGCGTGCCGGATATTTTACACGGATTTCGATGCACACCTTAAGTCACTGCGATCTTAGAAACCCCATTCCGGGAGATCCGTAAGTCGGATTTTGGATCCGATTGCACCGCCGTTCATCGTTTTTCAAGCTCTATCACCGAGAAATATCCGCACCGCGTGTTAGTCAACTCTAAAGAGCCCGATATTTTAATTTCCTCTAACTCACACTCTATTAGCATGAGGGTAAAATATCACTAGAAAAGTCGTGTCATTACAGTGAAGCATAACACGTGCCATCTCTTGTACAACCCTGTTTTTGCGCTCGACTACACCAATCTGTTGAGGTGTATAGGGTGCTGAGAATTCATGCTTAATGCCGTTGGAAGTGCAAAAATCAAGGAATTTAGAATTTATGAATTCCCCACCTCTATCACTTCTAACACGAATGATCTTTTCATTCTTTTCAATCATAATACGATGGCAAATCTCGAAAAAAGAATCAAACGTATCAGCTTTCTCTTTTAAAAATCCTACCCATGAGTATCTAGAGAAATCATCAACCAATAGAAAAATGTACCATTTACCTCCCAAAGATGGTTGACGAGTTGGCCCCATTAAATCCATGTGCAATAATTCTAAAGGCCGGTTGGTGCCAACGTGGTTCAAGTTCTTGTGTGCAGTCCTTGATTGTTTTCCCTTTAGACAACTTCCACACACAATGTTTTCTTTAAGTGAAAGTTTTGGAACCCCCTTGACCACGTCTTTGTTTGAAATTCTAGCAAGTTCCTTAAAATTTATGTGACCTAGCCTTTCATGCCAAAGTGTTTCATTATTCAAAGAGGCTAAGTTACAGTTTTCAGAAATTTTATTTGGAATAACATAACAGTTATTTTCAGATCTAACCCCTTTTAAAAAGAAAACATGGTTCTTATCAGTTACAATACATTCGACAGATGAAAAATTAACTGAAAAACCATTTTCGCAAAGTTGACTCATACTTATGAGGTTAGTCTTAAGGCCTTCAACAAATAGCACATTATTCAAAACCGGGCCATCTGGAATAGCGATAGTTCCTTTTCCAATAATTTTAGAAGAACGACCGTCTCCGAAACCTACAAGTCCTCCGGAGATTTTCTCAAGTGTTTGAAAATAGTTTTTGTCACCGGTCATGTGACGGGAACACCCGCTATCCAGATACCAAGACGAATTGTCATAAGCATGCAAAGAAGTAAGAATGACAAGACAAGGGAAGATTTCACCTTTGTGCACCCAAACCTTTTTGGATTGCGTCGGTAAAGAATGTGACGTTATTCTCCTTGGTGAAAGTGTCTTGATTGATTGATTGCTTGACATCGTCTTGCGAGGTGAACTACCAAGGCTCTTTTCCTTTGAAAAGTTTTGCTTTGATTTTCGGGGAATCACCTTTATGGTAGTCGTTGCAAGAGGCGCTTGAGATGAACGTTTCGCTCCCACCTTGCAATTTCTCCTTATGTGCCCTACAAAACCACAACGAAAACATACCTTAGTGCTTGACGATCCCGAAGAGGGTGAAGTAGGCTTGTTGTCGTTGCTTATCGTGAATTCCGGTGTCGGAGGAGGAGACACCGACTGAGGCACAAACACTGTCCCAGTCGAACTAGGACTGTCTCCAGTTCGAGTGTATCCGAGGCCGAACCTGTTACGGAATTTGAGTTGGCGTATTTCGTGAATTCAGTTAAGTCTTGAAGATTGAAGATAAAGAAAGTTGGATCATTTAACTCAATCTCAAGAAAGAAGAATTCAAAAGGATCAGGTATGTTTAACTAATTATTTTTGGTGATCCGAATACTTCTTATAGTGTAGAAACACTTGGATGAATTTTTAATTGCATAAAAATCAAAAACTGGACATGGGACATGTTCAGGATCCGGATCAGACTTTCCAATCCGGATCCCGAAGGGTGTTCGTTCATACACAGCTTCAATCCGGATCGCAGCCTCCTTTGATCCGGATCCCGAACACTGGTTTTACCATGATTTATGAACGATCCGGATCAGGCCTTTCAATCCGGATCCCGAACGTTGGTGTTTGGTGAATGTGTATGAACGATCCGGATCAGGCATTTCGATCCGGATCCCGAACCCTTGTTTTTCTGGAAACTGTTTGTCGCGCTTCTGCAATCCGGATCGCCGAACTCCGATCCGGATCGCCGTCCTGAAAAATTCCAGAAAAGGTTAGTTTTTGATTCTTATTCTCTTCCAATGGTTTCTAACCTATAAATAGACCCTTTAATTCATTTTTCTAGGGTAAGCCGCATAACCCACGAAAAAGGGAAAAAGACGGCCGAAATAGATAGATCCACACAAATAGAGAAGAAAGGAAATACTAGATCTAATCTTATGTTTCTTCCTCTATATTGATTGATTTGATTCTAGGTTTTCATACTCAGATTTTGAGTAGAATCAAATCAATGAATACTTAGATGGTATTTCCGATCTATTTCTAATCTAAGTATTCGGCGGATCATCACCACCCAAAAACAACGATTTCCCCAAAATCGGCGCGTGGACTCGCGTGGCCTTGTGGATTCAAGGTGCTACCGCTCTCGTGGATTCGGAGCGAGGTACGTTCGTGGATTCGAAGCGTGCTACTGGGTGAAGACCGTGGATTCGGTCAGACGTCGTGGAGTCGACGTTGGACGTCGTGGATTCGGCGTTGGACGCAGATCGTGGATTCGAGAAGCGTTGCGGAGCGAGCGGAGAAGATCTACTAGGAGCGTATGGAAAAGGTTGAGTCGTCTGTGAGTACGCTATATCACCTTGTACGTGTGTTAATTCTAGTGGATTTCACCGTGTTATCGGTCCCGTGGTTTTTTACTCCGGTTTGGAGTTTTCCACGTAAAAATCTCTGCGTGTTATTTATTTTTCCGCATTGGGTTTTTATATCGCAAAGATTTTTTGAGTGTTTATTGTTTATACCTATTCACCCCCCTCTAGGTATTTTTTCCCCTATTTAGATCCTATTATATATATAACCCAACAAGTGGTATCAGAGCGGGAATAGGGTTGTAAACAATGGTTGAAGGTGGAAACATCAACAGACCCCCGTTCTTTGATGGAACAAATTATGCGTACTGGAAAGTACGGATGAAAGCCTTTTTAACTTCCATCGACGAAAGGGTGTGGCAATCAATTGAATTAGGATGGTCTAATCCAACTGAAATTTTGATGATGTTCGCACCTTAAAACCTAGGTCGAAATGGACCAAGGAAGAGATAGATTCTTCTTCTTACAATGGCAAAGGGATTAATGCTTTATTTAATGCTTTGTCACAAACAGAGTTCTCTCGCGTCTCGGCATGTGAGACTGCGAAAGAAATCTGGGATGTTCTTCAAGTTACGCATGAGGGAACTAACCTTGTGAAGATTCAGAAACTGCAAATGCTTACGAGCAAGTTTGACTCTATCTCTATGGCAGAAAATGAATCTTTCACTGATTATTACACACGATTGCAAGACATCGTAAACTCATGTGCTAACTTGGGAGAGAAGATTCCAGAATTTAAAGTTGTAAGAAAAATATTAAGAACTCTTCCTGAACGATTTCGCCCAAGGTTGCAGCCATTGAAACAATTAAACACCCGGACGAAATGCGTGTAGAAGAATTAGTTGGTGCTTTACAAACTTATGAAATGACATTTCCTACTAACTATTCTTCTGGAAAGGCATCCTCTTCTAAGTCTTCAGGTTACGCATTGAAAACAACTAAAGAAGAAGACGCGGATTCATCCTCCTCGGACGATGACGAGAACCTATCTATGGAGGACTTTGAGAAGCAGCTTGCTCTCTTGACAAGAAGATTTCGCCGAAACTTTCGAAGGGGTAACTCAAGCAAAACTCCATCCTTCGTAAAGTCGAAGAAAGGCAAAGGTTCTTCAAGTTTCAAACCAAGAAAGCAAGAGGATTTTTCTAAGGATAAGAAAAGCTCAGAAGGACAAGTCCAATGCTTCAAGTGCCGAGGGTACGGCCATATCTCAACGGAGTGTCCTAATAAGAATCCGTCAAAGAAGAAAGCGATGCAAGCCGTCACTTGGGATGACACCTCATCGTCAAATGAGTCATCGTCAAGTGATGAAGAAGATAACGCAATAGCGTTCCACGCGTCCACATCTTCACCCTTCATGTGCTTAATGGCTAGTACATCCGAGTCATTGTCCTCCTCCCGTTTTGGAAAGAATGCAACGGACGATGAATCGGATGATTCGGAAGGTGAAGATTTTGCTCTAGCCTATCACAGACTTTTGAGGGATTCAAAGAAACTGGCTAAGCAAAACAAGGGGTTGAGAGGGAGATTGCAGGATCTCGAAGAAGAAGTAAAAAGGGTAACTTCTCTCTCGACCGATCTTGAAGTGGAAAAAGATAATCTGATAAAAGCAAATGCTTCACTTCAAGAGTCCAATGAGCAGTTCGAGAAGAATTATGTAGATATGGTGAACAAAGCGAATTACTTCTTGAAGCTCAACGGCGAGGCTCGACAGGAAAAATTGGAAATGACAGAGACCATTCTCCAACTCAAGAATGACTTACAGCGATTTTCATCAGGAAGGAGTAAGTTGGACAAGCTTTTTGGTCTTGATCAATCAAACAAGTTCGGCCTCGGATACAATCGAACTAAAGACAATTTGTGATGATCCGGACCGCCGCAGAGCTGCTTGTGATGACCTGGATCTCCGCAGAGCTGTTGCGGTGCGTTGGGGTGGCTATTGGAGGCCTACGCGGTGTGCTGGAGGCCTTTGGGGCATGTCGGCGGTGTTCGGGCGCCAATTTGGACTCAAGTGATGAACTTCGGGCTTCAAATGGATCACGTGGGTTATCGGGGGACCCCATCGGTTGTTTAGAGGTGTTTGCGCGCAAAACGGATATTGAGATTGGACTCGGCGCGAATTTGGACCAAGAATACCCTTCCGGGAGCCTTCGGCAATTTTTAGAGTGAGAATTTGGCGAAACGGACGTCAAAATCGGATTCAGCGCGCGAAAACGCTTCAGACGGTGTATTTGCGGCATTTTTCGGAGCTCGGGTTACTGTTCACCTCCGGAACAGTAACTCCGGCGATCGCCGGCGGCGGCCGGCGGCGGCGGGCGGCGGCGGAAGGCGGCGGAGGCGCTCGGGCAGGCGGCGCGCGGCCGCGGGCAGGCGCTGAGGGCGCGGGCAGCAGCGGCGGGGGCGCGGGCAGGCGGCCGGTCCACCGCGCGGGCGTGCACCAGGCGGAGGACACGTGGCACCTTACTATTGGCTGGCTCACAGGCGTCGGTCCACGGAGTATTCTGGTTGGCTTTGGTTCACGGTGCACCGGGGTGGACACGTGGCAGGCTCTGGTTGGTTCGGTTTTCAGGAGTTCGTGCACCGGGTGCACCGGTCAGAGGCAGGACACGTGGCGCGATACTATTGGACGGTCAACTGTGCGGGCAGTGGGGGCAGCGGCCGCAGACTGTGCGGGCAGGCGCGGCGGTACGACGGTCGGGGACGCGTGTCGACCCCCGGAGGTGGCCACGTGGCGCAGCAGGAGTGGTCGCAGCGGCTGTCGGCTGTTTGGGCGACACGTGGCAGGCGGGGAGGCGGGTCGGACGGATTGTAGGATCCCGTCCGACGGGGCAGGCTGGGCCGGGCCGCACTGTGCGCGCCCGAAAGTTTTGGCCGGGCCGCACTGTGCGCGCCCGGAAACTTTCGGGCGCCCGAAAGTTGGGACACAGGCGGCATTTTTCCAATTGTTTGGTTCAAGTGGTGAGGTCTATTTAAGCAGCCCGAGCTCCCTTCTTCATGCTTTTTCCACCATTTCCGAGCCTCATCTCACCAAGGTGTCTTCAGCAAAGTTGCTCCTCTTCGAGTTCTCCATCTCCTGGTGAAGTTTGGGGGTTTGTGGTGGCACGCACTTCGAGATTTGGATTTTTCGGCGCGGCGCGACGTTGCATTCCTGGATTCTCCTTCGGCGCAGCGACAGTGTTTTAGCTCTCCCGAGCTAACCAGGCAGTATTTTTCAGCGATTCTTGCGCCATCGTCTTCGTAACAGGTAGGGCTACATTTCTTATTTCTACTGGTTTTCCCCCATTCCGAGGTTTTCATGGGTTTTTCGGGTCATCTTGTGACCTCATTTTCTGGGGTGAAATCTTGGACAGCACAGCATTGTTTTGGAGATATCTCCGCAACCGGACATCGGATTGAGGCGATTCAAAAGGGGATTTGCATCTACGCATCGCAAGGAATCTCTCTGATTTTTCTTGATTTGTTGTGGAATTTCCCTGAAGGTGAGAACCCCTTTTTTTACAGTATTCTCAGATTCAGTTTTTGTGATCGACTTGCTTCGGGATGTCTCTCTTGTCGATTTTGGTTCTCAGCATAGAAAAATCGTGGGAAAACGTGCAGGTACTCGTTTCGACCGGTTAGTCGCGTAGATCGCAGTGGTATTTTTCTGGGAATTTCTAGAGCTGATCTCGCAGGTGAAAAAGGCTAAACTGTGGACTGATTGTAATTGGGACAGATTTTGGTGTGAGCATGGTTGATTAATTGTGCTTGTTCTTTTGGGGTATTTTGTGCAGTACCATGGTGACCGTTGAGACCGGGCGCGGACTTCGCTGTTGGGATCTGGATTTAGCGCTCGAGGTGGGCGGTTGTTTATTACCTCTATTTTGACATGCTCACTAGGAATATTAGAGTGATCCCCTTTATTGGACATCTTGATTAATCATGATTGGGGTTGGGTTTATGCATGCCAGTGTGGGAATAGGGTTGCTTTGATAGCGGTTAACCTTGCATGTGGAATATTTATGTTGGACTATTTGATTATCCTGTTGATGGTACTACTTGAGGGTAGATGACATGCGTAGGTGGATACTGTTAATGATTAATGCCTTTAATTATATTTCCTTGAGAACACTTGCATGCTTGTATGGACATCTAGATAGGCCATCTTTTATTGCTACACTATCATATCGGGATTTGACTTAGGAGAAACCATGATTGCTTTCTTTCTCCTTCTATTTAGACTTTCGAGTCATGTTGCTCGGGTTCGAGCGGGGGTTTGGGATAGTGTAGCCGGGACCTTGGGGTCAGAGACAGGGTGTACTTGATGTCGGACTTGGGGGTTATTGCGGCAACCGCGGACAGTAGGCGGTTGACCGGATATCGATTATTCTACCCGATTGTGAATCTTGGATTTTGGGACAGGCAGGCTTGGTGGCAGGGTATTGCGGCAACCGCGGACCTTGGGCGGTTGACCAGACAGTGGTTATTGCATCAGATTGGGTATCGGGTCTCCTTTTAGTGGATGGGATTTCCCACTATTTGTTTATCTTGCATCGGGTTGAGATCGGGTCTCCTTTTAGTGGATGGGTTTTCCCACTTTGATCAGAGTCATGATCCAGTCCTGCTGATTTGGTACTTGTTGCCCAGGCATTATTTTGGCACTTGTTACCCAGGCATTATACTCGTGTGGGTCGCTCCCCTCGAGTGCCACTCCGGAGTGTGCGTTTTACAGGCTTCGAGTCCTTGAGACTCCCTTTTCCCTATCGGTGTTATGCGTTGGCCAGCATACCCGATTGGGCAGGCAGGCAGAGCAGGCAGTACCAGTGCTCACTGGTGTATCGATTGGGTCTAGGCAGACAGGCATTTATGTTCTGATGCATACAGTTAGCTATCTCTTTAGCTTGGCATATTAGAGGCATAGTAGTGGTAGTTTTCTGTTTTCGGCAGTCATCATTGCTTACCACACTTCTTTCCTTTTTGCCTCTGGTAGACCTAGTGGGTGTGTCAGGATTTGAGGTTTTACCCACTAGGGGAGGCTACTAGTTTACTGGTAGTCTTACCCCCATTCTTCTTTCCTCTTTTTCTTCTCCCTTGTTTTGCAGTGTCTTCTGCGGGTGCCGCTGGGTCTCAGCGACGGGTCGAGGAGAGAGGACGGCTGAGTAGATAGACTTCGAGGCAGGTTGAGCGTGTTAGCTGGACTGTTGGTGTACCCGTGTTTCCTCAGACGGTTGTACTTTTACTTTGGGACTGGCTTTTGCCAGCAGGTTGTATTTATTTTGGTGAGCTGGGAGAGACAGATGTATCATTTATACAGATGTATTGTATTTTATTTCCAGCTTCAGTCTGAGATGTATTAGTTTTAGTCAGCTCTGTTTTTATTGCTCTTTTATTATATCTCTTATATATCTGAGCAGGTTTGGCGCTTCGTGTACGCGGGAAATACCGTGTGCACGGCGGATCTGTAGACGGGCCCGGGTTCTGGTTTACACCCGGGGCGTGACACTGCTGCAGTGCGTTGGGGTGGCCATTGGAGGCCTACATGGTGTGTTGGAGGTGTTTGTGACATAATTGGACATAAGTGTTGGACGTCGGACTTATATGGACCCTGTGAGTGATCAGAGGACCCCGTGGAGGGTTTAGAAGTGGTTTCGCACGAATCGGATATTTAATTTGGGCTCCGCACGAAATTTGGGCTAAGAACGCATTTCCGGGTGCCTTCGGCAAATTTTAGAGTTGGAATTTGGCAAAACGGACGTCAAATTCGGATTCAGCGCGCGAAAACGGTCAAAATGGACTACCCACTTGATGTTTTTGAGCTCGGGTTACTGTTCACCGCCGGAACAGTGATTCCGGCGATCGCCGGCGGCGGCCGGCGGCGGCGGGCAGCGGCGGAGAGCGGCGGCGCGGCCTCGGGCAGGCGGCAGCACGGCCGCGGGCAGGCGCGGGCAGCGCGCAGCGCGCGGGCAGGGGCGAGGGCAGGTGCGCGGTCCAAACGCCGGCGTGCACCAGAGCGGGGTGCCACGTGGCGGCTTCCCATTGGAGGGTTCACAGGTCGCGGTCTACGGAGAAGTGTGGTGTACGGTGGATTGGGCGGGAAGACACGTGGCAGGATGTCATTTGTTCGGTTCATGAAGTCGGGTGCACCGGGTGCAGCGAGTGAGAGGGTTGACACGTGGCACGCGGGGATTGGGCGCGCCACTGTGCGTGGCAGGCGCGGGCGGTGCGCGGTGCACGGTGGACCGGAGCTCGCCACGTGGCGGCCTCGGATTGGTTCGGTGTTTGAGGTTGTTGTGCACCGGGTTCAGCGAAATTATGGCTTGGACACGTGGCGAGCGAGGATTGGGCGAGCTACTGTGCGCGTACGGGCGGCAGGCGGCGGGGCAGGCGCGCAGGCGGCGGTGCCGGCGGGCGTGGCGGCCACGGCGCCGACGTGGCGCACGCGTGCGCCACGTGGCGGCTGCCCATTGGCCAGCGCCAACTGCCCGTTGACCAGAGGAGCGCCACGCGGCGCGAGGTGGTCGGTCGGATCCGCTGTTTCGTGTTCGTGGACACGTGTCGGGCTAGGGAGCGGGTTGGACGGCTGTGCGGTCCGACCGGATTGCGTGCGGGGAGTGGGCCGGGCCGGGCCGAGTTACTGTGTGCGCCCGGTTTCGGGGCCCGAAAGATTCGGGCGCCCGAAACCGGGGACACGCCGGGTATTTTCTGATTTGTTTTTGGGCCTATATAAAGCAGCCCATTCCCCTCTCTTCTCCTTTCTTTTTCCGAAGCTTAGAGAGGGAATGGGAGGGAGAGTTCTATACCAAATCTCTTCCTCTTGATGCCCTTGATCTCGTGGTGGATCCCCGGAATTTCTGGAAGCTCGGCAACGGCGATATCGGATTTACAGTTCGCCTCGGTTTTCCCCCATTTTGGCCCATTACCGTCGCAGATCAGTCAAAATTTCATTGTGGGCAAACCAGGTTCTTCGACAGCGTGTTCCTAAGAGGTAAGGCTTCGATTTTCGTGTTGATCGCTTCGCTCCGTTTCGCACTTTTGGCACGTTTCCCGAGACATCTTTGACCCCCTCTTTTGCTGTTTGGGTGTTTGGACAGCGGTACCTTCGACGAATTGTTTCTCGGCGTAGGAATATCGGATCGAGACGATTCAAGAGTCGATTTTGGGCTACTTTTCGCAAGGAACGCGCTCGTATTTTTCTCGGAATTTTCTGAGATTTATTTCGAGGTGAAAATTACTGTTTTCTCAGTGTACAGTGTGCAGTTTTTCTTCACAGTTTGATGTTTGGATTACCACCTTGCCGAATTTATAACTTGACTTACGGAACTCGGATTTGGGCGTGCAAGGTACCGTTTCGAAGCTATCGATGCGAGGATCGCTGTGATATTTTTCTGGGATTTTTCTGGGCACTTTCTGCAGGTGATAATTTAACAGTTTTGGGACTGTTGTTGTATGTATCTATAAGAGCATTATTTGGGAATTTAAGTGAGTTTAGTGGACTTTGTATTGTGCCAGGAGTGTTACGGGTGTACTGTACTTGTTGGAGCACAGGATTGGAGTTTTTGGTATTTTCAGCTGTACGGACCCGAACAGTTAGCGCTTCAGGTGGGTGGTTGTTGCTTGCCTCTATATCTGACTTACTCACTAAGTTTATTAGAAAACCCCACTTTTGAGCATGTTGATTGAATATCATGCATGATTGACTGATATACATGTGAGCCTATCATCTGAGATTAATTTTGTTGATATAGCATGTTGGGGATATTATTGGGATAATATTGCTGTCGGAACGGGATCATTGGAATAATCTAATAGTGATAATTAACGTGCTATATTAGCACCTAGATTTTTATGAAAGTGGATTAAATGATTAATGGTTGGGACATATTGACACATCAATGTGCGGGTTTCACTTTGGGGATTTATTATGGATCAGGGATCATACACATGTGTAGTTAACTGATGATTTTGGCATGAGAATGATATTTATGTGGATTTATTATTTGTTACACATGTGAAACTGTTGCTTGATATTATTCTCCCTTTCACATTGCATGAGGACTTTCGCATGCTTATTTGGACATCTAGTTAGGCCACTATTTTATTGCTGCACTATCATATTGGGATTTGACTTAGGAGAAACCATGATTGCTTTCTTTCTCCTTTTTATTCAGACTTTTGAGTCATGTTGCTCGGGTTCGAGCAGAGGTTTGGGATAGTGTAGCTGGGACCTTAGGGTCAGAGACAGGGTGTACCTGATGTTGGATTGTGGGTTATTGCGGCAACCGCGGACAGTAGGCGGTTGACCGGATCTTGATTATTTTACCCAATTGTGGGTTGTGGGTTGTTGCGGTGACCGCGGACTTTGGGCGGTTGACCGGATGTTTACTATTGCATCAGATTGGGTATCAGATTTCTCTAGTGGATGGTATTTCCCACTTTTTGAGTATTATTGCATCAGATCGGGGTTTTATTAGTGGACGGAGTTTCCCACTTTGATCATAGTCATGATCCAGTCCTGCTATTATGAGACAGTGGTTACAGAGATGCTTGATACAGTGATACTTTACTCGTGTGGGTCGCTCCCCTCGAGTGCCACTCCGGAGTAGGCTTTAGACCGTGTTGGGTTCCGGTCAGTTGGTGAGTTGTGAGTGATGACAGAGCAGGCAGTACCAGTTTTACTGGTGGCATTAGATTGGGTCTATTTAGCCAGATATGGTTTCCTGATGCATTCATACCGTCATTTCCTTCGGTATTGCATTTAGAGGCATACTTATCGTGGTTTCCCCTTTTATTCAGTAGTTCTGTTTACAGCTTTACCCCTTGCCCCTTTTCTTGCCTCTAGTAGATTTAGTGGGTACGCCGGAGCTTGAGGCTTTACCCACAGGGGGAGGCTACTGGTTTACTAGTGGTTCTCACCCCCACTGTTGTTTCCTTTTCTTCTCTCCCCCCTGTTTTGCAGAGTCCTATTGGAGTTGCTGATCTTCGGTCATTGTTCGGGGCGAGGGAGTCACGAGCTAGATCGTTACCACCCGAGGAGTGTAGCTGCATCCCCTGGTTGGAGATTCCTCGTAGCTGT
Source organism: Tillandsia fasciculata (assembly GCA_029168755.2). Taxonomy (NCBI): domain Eukaryota; kingdom Viridiplantae; phylum Streptophyta; class Magnoliopsida; order Poales; family Bromeliaceae; genus Tillandsia; species Tillandsia fasciculata. Next base: position 113,385 of record JAQOTM010000061.1, on the reverse strand, counting down.
TGGCTGGTTTTTACTGTTTATCTGGAGGAGAGAGATCTTTTGTATTTGGAGAGACTGATGTACTATAGTTTTAGTTTATCTCCTTTTATAGTTGAGAGATGCTGTACTGAGGACATTGTATGATGATTATCTGTATTTGAGGAAATGGATATTGTACTTTATTTCATGATGTACAGTGATTGGATTTTATTTTACAGCATTTTATTTCAGCTCGGATATTTGTGTAGCTATAGTACTATCTTTTGCAGGTTAGACGCTTCGCCTATGCGGGTTTTGGCATAGGTGGCGGATCTGTTGGCGAGCCCGGGCCGCAGTTTCGACCCCGGGGCGTGACACAATTATAGTTCGGTTGGGACAGTCTTTGTGCCTCAGTCGGTATCTCCTCCTCCGACACCGGAATTGACGACAAACAACGACAACAAACCTACTTCCCCCTCTTCGGAATCGTCGAGCATCAAGGTATGTTTTCGTTGTGGCATTGCAGGGCACATAAGGAAAAATTGCAAGATGGGAGCCAAACGCTCAACTCAAGCACTTCTTGCAACGACTACCAAAAGGGTGATTCCTCGGAAATCAAATGCAAATTATTCAAAGGAAAAGAGCCTTGGTAGTTCATCAAACAAGACGACGACAACGTCAAGGAAAAGCGATGGATCAAACAAGACGCTTTCACCAAAGGTATCAACCTCACAATCATTTCTGACGTACACCAAAACTCGAAAGGTTTGGGTACGCAAAGGTGAATTCTTCTTTCATCCTTGAACTACGTCGGTACTAAACGGCCCTTGGAATTACTGCACATGGATTTAATGGGGCCGACCCGTCAACCATCTTTGGGAGGTAAATGGTATATTTTCTTATTGGTTGATGATTTCTCTAGATTTTCTTGGGTAGCATTTTTAAAAGAGAAAGCTGATACGTTTGATTCTTTTCATGAGATTTGCCATCGTATTATGATTGAAAAGAATGAAAAGATCATTCGTGTTAGAAGTGATAGAGGTGGAGAATTCATTAATTCTAAATTCATTGATTTTTGCACTTCCAACGGCATTAAACATGAATTCTCGGCACCCTATACACCTCAGCAGAATGGTGTTGTTGAGCGCAAAAACAGGGTTGTTCAAGAGATGGCGCGTGTGATGCTTCATAGCCGGAATTTACCGCTATATTTTTGGGCTGAAGCTGTGAACACCGCTGTTCATGTAATTAATCGAGTGTATTTGCGCCCAGGAACCTTAAATACACCATATGAGCTGTGGTTTTGTAGAAAACCAAACATCAAATATTTTCGTATCTTTGGGAGTCGGTGCTACATTTTACGAGACCGCGAAAATCTTAGAAAATTTGACTCTCGAAGTGACGAAGGGATTTTCATGGGTTATTCTACAAATAGTAGAGCATATCGGGTATTTAACTTGGAATCTAAAACGATCGTAGAATCCATAAATGTTAATGTAGATGAAGCTTTCCACTTTGTATCTGATAAATCTACCCCTGATATCTCTCTTGATGATGATACTCCTGTAAATGCATCTTCTCTTGATAATACTTCCAATATTAATGATGCATCTAATGGTTCTTCAAGTTTATCTGATGTGCAGGAATCATCTCATGTACCTCCGAGTACTCCGTTACCTCAAACGTTACGCATCTCCAAGGATCATCCTGAATCAAACATCATTGGAGACCCACAAGAAGGAGTCAAAACTCGGAGACAGTTGGTTTGTGGATTCGCTTGTTACGTGTCCATGATCGAACCAAAGAATGTCGATGAAGCTCTTCAGGATGACTACTGGATTGAAGCAATGCAGGAAGAGCTCCATCAATTTGAACGAAACAAAGTCTGGGAATTAACGACGCCTCCGAAGCAACACAATGTGATCGGTACTAAATGGATTTTCAAGAACAAGAAAAATGAGGATGGTACCATCATCAGGAACAAAGCACGTTTAGTTGCTCAAGGCTACTCTCAAATAGAAGGTATAGACTTTGATGAAACGTTCGCCCCTGTAGCTAGACTCGAGTCCATTCGTATCCTATTCGCTATTGCTTGCCACTTTAAAATAAAACTCTTTCAAATGGACGTTAAGAGCGCGTTTTTAAATGGGTTTTTAAATGAGGAAGTTTATGTGGCTCAACCGAAAGGTTTTGTAGACTGTAAACTACCTAACCATGTTTTTCGTTTGAAAAAGGCTCTTTACGGTTTAAAACAAGCACCGCGAGCATGGTACGAAAGGTTGACAAAGCACCTTTTGGAGAAGGGCTATACTCGAGGGGGAGCAGATCGGACTCTCTTTGTGAAGCATTATCAGGATAACTTCATTGTTGCACAAATCTATGTCGATGACATTGTATTTGGAGCAACAAAGGATAATGATGCTTCTAAATTCGCAGAAACCATGGAAAGCGAATTTGAGATGTCTATGATGGGCGAACTGACATACTTTCTTGGATTGCAAGTGAAACAAAATGGTGAAGGGATCCATCTGTGTCAATCCAAGTATGCAAAGGAGTTGGTCAAGAAATTTGGATTAGAAAATTCTAAAGATTTTCCGACTCCTATGGGAACTAGCAATAAGGGGTTAGGAAGTGAATCTCTTAGTGATAGTGTAGACGAGAAACTCTATCGAAGTATGATTGGAAGTCTACTCTACCTCACAGCTAGTCGCCCGGACATATCCTTTAGTGTTGGGATCTGCGCGAGATATCAATCAGCACCAAAGGAGGATCACCTGAAAGCGGTGAAACGGATCATCCGGTACGTCAAAGGAACTGTAAACTTCGGAATTTGGTATCCTATGGGAACAAGTCTGGACATTATAGGATATTCAGATGCCGATTGGGCAGGATCAGTGGATGATCGGAAAAGCACGAGTGGTGCATGTTTTTATCTTGGCCACTGCCTTGTTGCATGGCATAGTAAAAAGCAAAACTGCATTGCACTCTCGACTGCCGAAGCGGAATATATCTCAGCGGGTAGTTGTTCAACTCAACTCATTTGGATGAAAAGCGTGTTGAGCGACTTCCGGATTTCAGCAACTTCGGTAACTGTTTTATGTGACAACACAAGTGCTATAAACATTTCAAAAAACCCTGTGTTGCACTCAAGAACAAAACACATTGAACTTAGATATCATTTTCTTAGAGAGCTAGTTGAATCAAATTTCCTTCAAATTTCCTACATTTCAATTGAAGATCAATTAGCTGACATTTTAACAAAACCTTTGGATCAAAAACGTTTTATTCATTTGCGTAAAGCAATTGGAATGCTTTCCTTGAGATAACCTCTTTTTGAAACTCTAGTTTAGGTTAGGTTTTGTTTTTTGTGCTTTTGTTTATTATCTATGCTTAGACATAGAACATTAATTGAGCATTAGTTTTTATTGACTTTAACTGCATCCTTTTATATGTTTAGAAATTTATTATGCTTTGGATATCATAATAATTCATTTGATGCAATGATCATTTATGTGAATTAAATCATCTTTGTTTTGATCAAAGTCAATTTCTCTCTCGATGATCTCTTGGTATAGTTTTTATCTTATTTGACTATTTAGTCGAGTATGAAATCGAGATCAATATTTGGCTGAATACTTTATATCTTAAATAATTGATAGCCAATTGAGGGGGAGTCAAAGAAAAAGTATTATGCTCAAAAGATGTGGAAAGAGTTACATCCCAATGAGGAGTGTGAAAACTACCACCACATGGAGGAAAGAGCTACCACCTCGGTCGTCCGAGTACTGTGTGCAGCTACCACATGTATACCAAGCATGGTTTTTCAAGTTTGTTTAAATAAAATGCTTGTTGAAATACTTGACTCTGTCAAAATTTCAAGGTTGGTATAAGGTGGGATTTTTAATGAAAGATGCTCAAAGAGCCACTCTCTTCAATAAATTGACTAGATATATTATCTAACTTATCTGGGATTTCAGACATCTATTGATCTTGGTATTTCATTTTCTTTACCGAATTGATGATTTGATAAAGGCATTACTCATAAGATCAAGTTAGATGTAATTGAAGTTGTTCAACTTTAAGGGATTTAATTTTTATAAATTTTCGTTTCATTTGTTGGATGTTATTGATAGATTTGGCATAATCTATTTCTTGCTGTATGAAACGATGATTTTTGTTTAAAGTTGATACACAAAAGTGCTTACAATCTTTTTCTGGATTTTCTAGAATTTTTCTAAATTTTTCTAAAGAAAAAGTTGGAGCCGATCCGGATTGGACCTACCGATCCGGATGCCGAACGCAGATATCCTTCTGCGGGCAGACGATCCGGATTGGACTTGCCGATCCGGATCCCGAACGCAGATATTCTCTGCGGGTAGCCGATCCGGATCGAAATCACGAACTGATCCGGATCACGGCTAGGGTTTTATATAGAACAAAAGGGTTTTGATATCTTTTTACTTCAATCTTTTGTTCCAAAGCCTCCAGAGCTTCTCTCTCTAGATTTCATCCATCTTGGAAGCTTTCAAACTCAAGTTCTTCGACTCTAAGTAAGTTTTATTGATCAAAATCTCGGTTTTTCACAGTTTTTCATATTCTTCCTCAAAACGTGATGAAATTCTTGTATCTATTTCGTTTGTGGATGGTTTTTGATCAAATTTCTTTTGAAATAAGAACTCTGGGTAGATTAGTTTTGATTATATGCTAGGTATTCTCAAGATAAACGGATTTTTGGTCTTCGATTTCAAAAATTTCGGTTCTAGGGCATATAATGGGAATTTTCCAAAATCATGCAATTGATCTATTTTTAAAATTCTTTTTGCAAAACTAATTTGATTCTTAGTCTCTCTACACGATAATGATTGTTTGGGTACAATTTTTCAAATTTTTGAAAACTAACAATTTTTCGTGCTCTTGAGTTGTTGCTCACAGGATTTCTTTTCACAAGAGACTAGTAGCAATGGTGATCACCTGGATCATTTTCCTTCTGGCTGCTATGGTTCATACAAGAGATACTGTCAAGCCCAAGAAGGCTAAGAAGGCGAAGAAATCAAAGGATGATTCCGATACGGACTCTGAAACGGAATCAATTGATTGGGATGAGCTTCATGTGAGGTCCCGGAACCCCGCGTAGGGTTGCTGGTTGTTGGGGCAGCTTTTAGTGGCCGTTGGGAGTGTTTGTGCGCTTGTCGGGCCTGAAAAAGGGATTTGGGATGCAGTTTGGAATTTAGTTGCATCACTGGAGGCCGCGTGGTGTGTCGGTAGTGGTTGTGTGCATTTTGGACACAAGTGGTGGACTTCGGGTTTAAAGTGGAATCGCGTGGGTAAGTGGAAGACCCGAAATTCTTGTGAGTTGGGTTACTAATGGATGGGTAGCTCGTCGGTATGTTTTAGGTGTGTTAGAGTCGCCGGTGCGCGAAGAGGACACGAAAATCGAATCCAGTGCGAAAAACCGCATAACGGGGATGTGCGGAAGTGCGGTGGTTGTACAATTATGTTTTGGAGAGTTTCAAGTGTGCTGCTTCGGTGTGTCGGAAGCCTCGGTTCGCCAAATGGACGAGAAAAATGAACTCAGGGTGAAAAACTGTGCAAAATAGGCTTTTTCTGGACATTTTGGGCCTTAAATAGGAGTTTGGTGTAGCTGGGAGTGGTGGACCGGGCTCACGGCGGCCGGCTCACAGACCATGCACCGGTGGGTGTACGCCCGGTGCATGGGAGGAAGCGTGCACCCGGTGCAGGGGCGACGCGGACGGCTGGGTGCACGGGGGTAGACCGGCCGGTGCAGCGCGGTCCACGCCGCGCTGCACCCGGGCCACGATCTCGGGCGGGCGCCCGGTGCACGCGCGGTGCACCGGGCACCGCACCGCGCATGGACGCGCGCGCGTGGCGCGCGCGCGCGCGCGCGCGTGGCCTGGCTGTGCGACGTGTCGTCAGCCCGGGTCGGTCGGACCGTTTGGTCCGACCCGCCTCGCACCCGATTGGTGCAAGGGATCCGGTGTGAGATTAAAGGGGGAGTGAATGAGTTTTGGGTGCACCTAAGCCTAGTTTAGAGCTTGTTAAGCCTCTTAAGGGAGCTTTAAGACTGGAATTTTCTCTTTTGGATCTTCATCTCCCTCTTGGCTATTAAGGAATCCTAGTAGCAGCCTCCATCTTCTCCTTCTTCATCAAGGAATCCACCATTGTTGGAGCTTGGTCATGGCTGGTGTTGGGTTCAACTGCGTCGCATTTTCTTCCAGGAGGTCCCCAGAAGTGTAGAAATGGAATTTTCGGATGGTTCTTGCGTGGTTCTCTTCACAACTTCATGGCCTACAACTTTCTTATTGAAGGTGGAACCTAATTGGAGCTCTAAACAAGGTAAATTTAGCTATCTTTGAGACACTTATTTTCTGTGGAGGTTTTCGAGCAGAGGGTAGTGTTTTTACTCCCCTGGGATGTATAAATGGAATTTTAAGTTGATTTTTGTTGGTAAATTTCCAGGACTTACAGAGTTCCAACTTTCGTATTTTGTGGAATTTCCAATTTGGACTCTAAGTTAGGTAAATTGAGCCATCTTTGAGATTGTGGTGTGCAGCTGAGATTTTGGATGTGGTTTTGAGCAATGCTCAGTGTTTTTGCCCCTAGGATTGAAGAAGTGGAATTTTAAGATGATTTTTGCGAGGAATTCACCAGGACTCGGAGACCTACATTTTTCATATTGAAGAGAAAGGCTAACTCTTGCTACAAATCAGGTGAAATTCATCATCTTTGGAGCCCTTGGTTCAGTTGCATGTTTGGACAGCGCCGCGGGGTTTCGGCCATAACTTCGCGTACCGATATCGGATCGAGGTGATTCAAAAGGCAAAATTCATCTACTCTTCGCGAGGAATCTCCTGGATTTTTCTCAGGATTTTATGAGGTTTCTTCAAAGGTGAGAATCTTCCTTCTTCCCGAATGCTTATCTGTGGAAATTTTTACAGTTGTGTTTGAGGTGATTTTCTTGCCGGATTTATATCTCAGTGTAGGAAACTCGGAATTGGACGTGCAGGTATTCGTTTCGAAGCTATCGACGCGTAGATCGCAGGGATATTTTATTTGGATTTTTTCCGAGCACTTTTAGCAGGTGGATTATTCGCATCTTTACCGCTGAACTTTTAGGGTGTTTTTCTCGGCAGATTTTGGGGATTTAGGGGTAACTAGAACTTTGTGTTGTATCAGGAAGGTTTGCGGACAGTTCTGGACCCGCTGGACTTTGAGTTGCTGTTTTTCGGGTATTATCAGCTGTAGGACTTTTGGCGGTTCGACTTTCCAGGTGGGTGGTTGTTGTACCCTCTCCTTTGATATGCCACTAGGAATGCCAGAGTTTCCCTGATTTGATGATGTTAACTGTTGTTGGTAGACCTGCATGCTCTAGGAAGTTAATTCTCAGTTATTGAATTCCTGATAAATTGTGTTAGAATGAATACTCTATTTAAGCGTTTAATGATTCTGGACTGCATGCTTAGGGGCAAAATAGTAATCGAGGACTATAAAGGTGATGATTGTTCATATGTGACTGTCACCTTAGCCTACATTCCCTAAACTGATTATTCTTGGAAAATGGACAAATTATTGGAATAATGCATGAATAAACAGATCATATGATTATGTCATCTTTTTACTGCTACACTATCTTTTGGGACTTGACTTAGGAGAAATCATGCATCTATTTTTTTTTTATTCTCCTATTAGTGATAGGCTCGAGGCATAGTTGCTCGGATTCGAGCGGGTGTTGGACAGTGTAGACAGGTATTGGGGATTTGGGACAGGTTGGTTTTTGACAGGGGGTTGCGGCGACCACGGATCTTGGGTGGTTGACCGGGTTGTTACTATTGCATCAGATTGGTGTTTTGGGGATCGGGCTTTCTTTAGTGGAGGGTCTTGCCCACTTCATTGAGTCTCGATCCAGTCCTGCTATATCAGGTTACTTGTGGTTACTTACTTTCCTCGTGTGGGTCGCTCCCCACGAGTGCGGCTCCGGAGTGCGCGGCAGACAGACTTTGAGTCCTGGGGACTCCTTTTGCTTCGGTGTTATGCGTAGGCTGGCATACCCGTCGCGGCAGAGCAGGCAGTGCCAGTGTCCACTGGCGGTCAGATTGGGTCCTTTGGACAGGCTTCTTTATACTGATGCATTCTTTTTTTTTCCATCCGTGTTGAGTTATCATAGAAGGCATATTAGGTATGGCATTTATCAATTGCTCATTTATCTACACCCCCTTTCCTTTCCTTTCCTTTTGCCTCTGATTACCTGGTGGGCATATCTGAGCCGAGGCTTTACCCACTAGGGAGGCTACTGTTTATAGTAGTACTTACCCCATTGTTTTTCTTGTTTCGTTCTTTCCCCTTGTTTTGCAGAGCCCTCAGTGGGGGTTGCTGGGCCGTCAGCAACTGATCGAGGTAAGGGAGTCGCGAGTTAGATCCCTACCAGATGTCGTCCTGAGAGTAGCTGTACCCCTGCATATATTGAGAGTTCTTGTTGAGTGATCTTGTAGTGAGGATAGAGTTGTATTTTCACTTTACACCTTGAGAGACTGATGTAGTGAGGACATTTGTGTATTGAGAGCGGGTATACTGATGTATTTATTGGAGATATCTCCCTTTTGGGGTTTTATATATTAGAGGACTTTGTATATGATGATATTTGGGAGGTGGACATGGTAGTTTTATTCTCTGTTGTACAGTGATTGATGTTAGTCTTACAGTAGTGTACTTTTCAGCTCTGATATCTGTATACTGTAGTTGATACTTTTGCAGGTTAATCGCTTCGTCTATACGGGGTGCCCGTATGGCGGCGGATCTGTTGGCGAGTCCGGGTCGCAGTTCCGACCCGGGGCGTGACAGATTAGAGTGGTATCAGAGCCTAGGTTGTAGGTCATGGTTGACTTAGAAACCCTAGGCTTGTGGTTGGACCTAGGATGACTTACGTGAGAGTCGTGACTTGTAGCGAGAGTCCTGATTGAGTTTTTATACCCCTCTCAAGGGACGGGAGGAGTGATTGGCATGTTTATTCTCCTAAGTGATTATGTTGGCTGCAGACAACATAATGCTGTGGAACGGGTGACATGCTTTAGACTTTCGCTGGATTGGGTCGAGCGCTGTTGTGTGCTGTTTTGTGGTTTCGTCGTGGCGAGCAGTGTCTCCCCGACGCTGGGTGTTGACCCGTGTGCTTCCGATCGTAGCAGTTGAACTTGAGCGGTTGGTTTGGGCCGGATACCTGGATTGAGGTCAGAGAATGTTGGACCTAGATGATAGGATTGTCAAAGGCTTATCAGCGGCAGAGTGAGCAGCGGGTCTTGGTGACACAGTTGTCGGAGCACTGAGTGACCCCCTCCGTGCCAACGTTTAGTGCCGAGGCACCGAGGCAGGGTGGATAGTGGACAGCAGAGGAGCTGTGGGACATGTTTGATCTATGGAGCCAGATTGGGCGGATGAACTACCCCAACTCGTAAGATTGAGTTTGGAGTCTTTGGAGGCAGAGTCGTGGTTGGTGGTGATGGAGTGACCAATTAAGAGCCTCCATGTGCTAGAGAGTTTTTGGGCAGTTGTTGAACTGAGCGCTCCAGGTTTTGAGGGACGAGGCGCATAGGATAGGTGAGACCGGGAGTGGATTGCCCCAGGATACCTTTCGTTTATTTAGTCCCTCCTGTTGGATTTTAGATTTGACGCCTCGATGGAGTAGGCGTTGAGTTTGGAGCGTGGCGTTGCAGTTCCTTTGGATTGGGTTTTGCCGCTAGAGGCGAGTTTTGGATTTTGGCGCTTGGCGTCGGGGGATGGAGGACAGATCGACCGGCAGGGGCATTTCTGACTTCTTTTCTAGGATAACGAGTCCCTGAGATATTAGAGATCGGGTGGACCCCGAGGGCAGTATCTGCGTCCTTATCAGAGTGGCGCAGCGGTAGCGTGGATTTGTTATCTGCGGAGGATTTTATTCGTTGCCTCGATGTGAGCAGAGGCAGAGGTCATGCTTCCTATGTGGGTAATCAAGATTTGTTGTGGCAGACTGAGCGACGACCACTTATATCGAGCAGATGAATCTGTGCCGCCGGGTGGGGGGGGGGGGGCGCCACAGCAGGGGATTGAATTGCCGCAGGTGTGATTCCATCACAGCAGTCGGAATTAGAGTAGGTTGCATTCTGCAGGAACTAGAGGAAGATCATTACCATGCGCACCTGAGGTACAGGTTCCCGTTGGTGTTGCGCATGTGGAGAAGACCTGGAGGTTGCCCAATGTAGTTGAGGCCGTGAGTGGCATCAGTAGACTTGTTGGAAACGGTGGCAGTTCGGTGTTTTGACCCACCGCTTGGGGATTGGTTGACATAGAACACACAGTGTTAGCGATAGTGAGAAAGGTGCTTACAGCGGCACTGGGACTCAGGGATATCTTGGGTGCCCTGAGATCCCGGGTGTGATTTCATTTGAGCTATGGTTAATG